>WEIU01008362.1:19039-130383 GCA_013389925.1 Aegithalos caudatus
ACCCTGGGACACGGGCACCCCCGCGGGACACGGGCACCCCCGCGGGACACACGGCTTCCCCGCGAGACACGGGCATCCTGCCTGCGGCATCGCCCCCGCCCCATGCGCAGCCCCAGGGCAGAGCTGCCCTTGTGCCCCTCTGTTCGGGGAGCCAGGATGCGCTCTGAACTCGCGCAGAAAAACTCCGGATGCACCTTCTTGGGCCTTCTTCCCTGTGGTTTTTTCTTTTTTCTTAGTTACAAAATTTCTCAAGTTTCTTTGCAAATGGTCCTATATCGCTGATACTTCAGAGGGAAATGGACGATGCCTCCAGAGTCCCCTTTCCGATCCCTGACAAAAAAAAATGGGCCTGTGGGCAAAACTGTTGGCTCAGTGTTGCTTCCTCTTTTTCCTGTGATTAATGGCTCTCATTAGTGGGAGGAGAACTGGCAGAACCAGCTTAAAAAATACCAGCCTAACCATAAGATAGGATTGTTTTCCAGCACTGCAGGTGTGTGCAGTGGTTTGTTGAGCAGCAGAGGAGCCCCAGCACAAAATATCAGCAGCCCCCTGGATCCGGTCCTGCCAGAAGGTTTAACTCCCTGTGAGACTGGCAGAGCACAAGCTCGCTCTCTGGGTTGGGCTCCACGTCCCCTAAATTTCCGTTTGTCTAATGACCAAGATTATACACAGTGAAAGTGGAAGGGGAAATGAGTCTCCTGACTTTCTCATGAATTGTATATAAACCCCACAACAGACAAACATGCCTGATGAATATGGTGTGCTTTTGCTTTTCAAGTGCAAGCTGCAGTCAGAAAAAAAGGTATTGAGATGATGGTGGTTTGCTTCTTGCAGGGGGAGCTTTTGGACCAAAGGTGCTCCTGCTCTAGAAGGAATAGTTTAGCACAGGGCTGGGTGTCATGGAGCTCTTGAAATAAATTCAGCCCACAAAGAGTTCAAATGTTGGTGTGGCCAAGGACTGTGTTAGCAAAGGAGGGGTTGGCTGCTGGAACCACTCACCAGGGAGGATTTGAGGTATCCATGGGAGATGTCCAAGTTTGCCCTGGCTCTTGGCTAAATGCTGAATTGACCGATCTCACTGCAGCATGGAGCAGCAAGACTAGGGCAAGTCATTGTTCCCTCCTGCCCAGGAGTCATGTCAAAGCCTGCTGTTCATTCCAGCTGTTTGTGGAGCAATAAGGAGGTCCTGAGGCTCCTGACTCAGTGCTGGCTTTGGTGCAGAGTTCTCTGGTTTTGGGATACTGGCCCGTTGTTCCTCTAGCATCTTTACGGACCATGCATGAAGCATGGTGTTCTCTGGTGCAGTTTATGGGGGATGCTCATTGTGAGCCGTATTGGCCTCACTGATACCAGCAATTTACTTGCATGTTTTTAGGGAGTAAAGAGGAGGATTATTGTGAGGGTAATATCTGATTTTAAATAATGAGGGCAAAAGCAAGGACTTCTTTGAAACCTGATTTTTTATGAACTGATACAAGGTCCATCTTACTGGGATGGAATGAGGGCAGCTTGTTGCTCGTATTGCTTGCTGCAAAGTGATGGGACTGCTTGAAATTGGTAGGAGCAGAGTAAAGGTTGTGAACACTGCAGGAGGCTGCCTAAAGCAGGAGGGTTCCTGCACTGCAGCAGGCTGGCTTTGCTGTTGGGGGGATACAGGCATTGTGGTGAGTGGAAGTTGCCACTCTGAGTCAGGAATCAAAGTGTGTATATTAATGAGAAATGCAACAAGCCCAGACAAGAGAGATCTTTGATCTTTTTATAGAGAGTACCATGTACACTTTATCCTTCTGTCATTTTTTTAATATTCTTTTTTCCTTTTCGTAACTTTTTTCTCATGCTGGTTAATTCCCAAGTGGAGTTGTGGGGTTTTAAGTTTGTTTTGTTTGGTTGTTTTTCTTTTTCCCATGTCCATTTATGCAAGAATATTATGTGCTTTTACCTAACTCTTTATTCTTAAAGTTGCTGTTATCAGGGCCTGTCCATTGGTGCTACTAAACCATTTCCAGAGCTCTTAAAATGCTGCATAGCATTTGTGACATTTTGGTGTAGCGTATTTAAAATCATTACTGCCAATCTGGTGGTGTTACATGGATGTGAAAATGTGCATGGAGAAACTAAATGTAGTCCCAAAGACAAAATGGTTTGAGTTATTTTTTTATTTATAATCAGTTAATTATATTGTAGTTAGCTTAGGTAGGAACCTTCAGAAGGAAGAAAAAAGCTGCTAAAGCTTCATCTGAAGATACAAGGTAGCAGTGAGAAGTAACGACTGTTGTTCCCAGTGGAGTGAGTGCAGGTGGAAACTTCTGATGCCGCCTCTGCATGGGGAATATGTGCATCTGAGACCTGTGGTTTTCCTAAGTAAATCCAAAACAAGCAAATATCACTTCTACTCTTCCGTTTACATTGCATTTTTTCTGGCATTTTAAGAATTCTAGAGTCAGCTGGATGTGCATCAGGGTTTGCTTGATCATCTTGCAATCAGTGCTGAGTTGTCTGCTCTGTTCTCTCACCTGAGCACAGAACCTTCAGACCCTGGGGCTGAGAGCTTCTTGAGCCACAGGTGTAGCAGGTGAAGGGGAGTCAGCACATGCAATATCCTCTGGCATTGAGCAAGTGGCAGAATTCCTGCTGGCCTGCAACTGTGCAGCCCTGCTGTGGGACGCTGGCTTTGCTGCTTCACGTGTCACCCCTTTTCTCATTGTAAGTGTGTCTGTACAGCGCTCCTGCCTGAGGCTCTCTTGTAGTGCCTGAAGTTCCTTGGAGCAGAGCTCTTGTGCAACTGCAAGCAGTTTGAGTGCCTCCTCTTGCACTGTCCCCTCTGCAGTAGTGGAGTAAAGATGGCTTTAATTTCACAGGGTTTTCTGTTCTCCCTGTGACCTCTTCTCGGCTACCAAAGGTGCTTTTAAATAAGGCCTCTAGAGAAATGTTCCTTCTACATAGTAAAATGCGGCTTTTCAGGAATTCCTGCTGGTTAAACTTGTCTGTGAAAGTGGATTCCAGTAGCAAGTCCAACCACCCTAAGAAAAGCAGAGGACAAGGTGAGAGGTTCGTGTTGTCCTGTATGGCATCTTTGGAAAGAAGATGAGGGAAAAGTGCTTTGGAAAGGGAATAATTTTGCAAGTATAGGAGGCCAAAGAGCAATGGAAAACAGAGCAGTTCTGTGGTATCTTTGAAAGATAGAGGCAGCCAAGATGGATGGAGAAGAAACCTAGTGAGGAGGGCAGCACAAGTATCCCATGCTGGAAGTTTTGTTGTTTTTTTTCTTTTTAATGCCCACCACATGAGCAACAATGCTGACAGAAAAGACTGGGGGAATTGAGAGCACAAAAGCAGAGATGAAGGAGAAAATTTTTACTTGGAAACTAGAATCTTTTTAGAAGTGGTTTTTTAGAAGTCTGGTCGCTGTCCTCTGCACATAGGCTTTGAAGTTCAGCTAGAATTGAAGGTGGTACTAGCACAGGCATTTTTCCAACTTCCATCTCGAGCTCTTCACATAAGTGCAAGAACATATGTTTCTGCAGAGACAGTCAAACAATTAAAAATATTGACACTTAATAAAGCTTTGCTGTTGTCAGCAAAGAGGTGCTGTCGACCTTTTTCTTGGTCATCACTCCGTTTGTGGGACAGGATAACTTGTATCCTCCAGAGCTGTTGCTGAAAGGGCCCTTCTCTCTGCAAGGCTGGGTGGCGATACTGTGGCAGTACTCAGGCTCAGAGCAGTTGCTGTGCAGTCAGAAGGTAAAAGCATTATAGATATGATTTAAGGTTTAAGCTGCAGGAACTGGCAGCCTGCAGCAGTCAATCAGTAATGCATACTGCAGAACTGTTTCGGTGCAGTCCCTCGCTCATGGATAGCCGTCAGTAAGGGGCCCATCAGAAGGGTTTGTCATAAGCCAAATTGTCCAGTTTGAGCATGCTCTGCTAAGTGGTTCCTTTTCTCTGCCCCCTTTCTTCTCTCTTCCTTAGGCCTTGGCTTTTCAGCAAGGCTAGTTTTCCTTTGCCTGTAGTGACTCGTTCCAGAGGAGGGAATGCTGTTCTAAAGTCTTGGCATCAAGCCCTACTGGGGCTGCCACTCCCAGCACTCACCTTGCTGCCTGTGCTGCTGTCAGCTGGGGCTGGCTTCTGCCCATGGAAGCCTGGCTGTGGGTAGTGGGGGAGATGTATAAGGACAGAGTGGTAAAAGTTCATGGGAGGTGATGTGAGGGATTAACTTGCATGGCAGCTCTAGGGTTGCTGTAATTAGCTTCCCAGAGAGCCAGCAGTGCTCCTGCCTTGCACAGTGGGGAGCTGAGGCACTGAGCATCCTGTGCTGGTGCCCAAGCCAGGTCATTTCTGTGGGCTGCAGGACACTGGCTCCAGCCACCTGACTATGGATCAGCATGTCTGGGACACACAGCTTCAATAGTTCCCCACTAACACCCTTTCAGAGTGTTTCAGAGTGTTGAAGACTGCTAATTGGAGCTGCTATTGGTCAGGGCCATCAGTCATTTGCAGGCTGATAATCAATATGAAATATTTTCCAGTACATTCGAAAATGTATCATATAAACTGCATCATAACAGGCTGGGTGGAGTTAAAAGTGGTCCTTCAACTTCAGACTCAAAACTAAGTGTTCACAGCATCTTCCTTGCAAGACGTCCTAAGTTTGACCCAGTATGTTCCTCTTTACACCTTTCATTTGTATAAACCTTGACTTCCTCATGTCTTTGTATATACAGGAGATTTGCTGTAGTTTGGCTTTTTAAATTTCTCCTGATGCTGCTGGAGTGCTCTATGTTGTCTGCTGCTTTCTTTGACTTGGAGAGTCCTTGCTTGGAAACACTAATGAGAATGCTAAATACGCCGCAGTTTGCAGAGTCCAGTCCTTTTATCAATTCAGGGGAAATTAATGAAAACACTTGGAAACTGACTGAAGGAAAAATCAATACTGATGACACAGAAGCATACTTCTATGAGCAATAAATTATGTTCTGTAGTTGTCGTGTTTCACACCTAGGCTTGCTGATTATCTTTTCCCAGATCAGATTAGTTCAATCAGCTTTTGAAGACTAGAAGCTTTTAAATTACTAATTTTCTCTTCCCCTTGTGATTCTAAAGACATTATTATGTATGGTATGTTTGTAAGTCACTTTTTTCCTTGAAAATTCTACCTCAGGTAGTGAAGGGCTGCTGTGTGTGTGTAGAGGTTCCATGACCTGCAGCACAAAGTCCCACCAGCTAATGCTGCATTGCTGTACCTCCAGAACAGCAGATCCACTGGATGTACTGAGATAGATGCTAACATGTCCTCTCTGGCTGTAAGGGAGTTAACTGGATATTTTTTTTAACCAGGTCTCATTCCTAGTCAGGTGTTGAGATGTTGCTTTTGAATCCGTCTGGGATAGTTTGTGGATGACAGTAGTCCCTTAGTGACTTGCACACGTGAAGGACCAGGTATTTTTGTGCAACCCAGTACCTTTGTGTAGAAGATGCGCTTAAGGTTGCACGTATAGAACAGAAGTGCTTGGCCCCTGCTGGAAATGTTTTTCTAGTTAGCTGTGTTAGAATATACAGGGTCTGAACACCACTCTCTGTGTATGGAAGGGAATGTGCAGATCAAATTGTGGTGGTGGTGAATTCAGCACACGGATATCTGGTTTCTTGGCAGATCTGACACTGGGAGTATCTGGACTGCTGCCTGCTCCAAGGAAAAGGGGGTCGGTGTGACCCATGCTCAACCACTACTCATCCAAGCCATGTAACATGAGTCCCTAACCTGTAGACAGATTTACCAGCTCTGAATAATGTCTGTTGTGCTGTGAGATCTTATCTTTCTAATGGCCTGCAGGAGGGTACAAATGAGGAGAAATAAATACGGCTCTTGCTTTTGCTTCCTCTGTGTTTTGTGGCACAGTTGATGTGTTCTCATTTTGCCTGCTGTATTTGTTAGTGCTTTTAAAGGTCTGAGCTAGTTTGTCAGAATTTTGGGAACAGGTGAAAGTAAGATCTGCTCCTACCTTCTCATTTTCTCCCACGTACCCATTCCCTTTTTGCTGAACAAATAAAGAGAAAGGAGCAGCCCGCTATATCCTTAAGTCCAAGTAGAGTGAAACCACTGTAACAAGCATAGAGGAACTGTCCTGTAACATCCTTCCACAGAAACAGGCACTAACTAGATAAATGGTGCCAAAGCAGAGTTTTAGCTTTATTTTACATCTGTACTCATAGGTCCCAATGTAATGGGGGTTCCCCTGCGCCTGAAACTGCCTGCCTAGAGGTATTGGTGCTCAAGAGGCTTTACAATTTTACATTTGATTCCTGAAGCATTTGAGTTGGGTGGTGGGAGGGGGCATTGTTCAATAACCAGGTGCCTTCTGGAATTCTAGAGATCTCTTGGAGGAGTGGAAGTTTCTCATCAGCTTTTCGGATAAAGAGCTTTGGGTTGTGATTTGTAAGTAATACAGTCTGCTCAAAAAACTTTGTCATGTGACTGTATCAAGAGTAAAATTGTGTTTTGTGATTCCTGACAGAATTTAGCAGGAGTCTTACAAAAAATCGCTGGTATGTGTAAAGGCAGACCAGAATCTGGTTGTTGCTGTTGAGTGTGTTTTTGGTTTTGTGCAGGAAAAGGGAGTTCTGGCAAAATGCACTGAGTTTTCTGAGTTGCTGGGGCAGTTTGATTCTGGTGCATGGGTTGTCCATGGCTCACAGATGTGTGTGCAAGCCTGTCCATCCATTTGGTCTTCTAACACCACTAAACATTTACCAGTGGAAGAAAAAGACAACATACTGTAGGTAATCTTTCTTTTTTAAAGAAAGGAAAAGCTGGAACTTCTGGAAAAGTTTTAAGTGAAGGGCTGTCTTGTTAGAAGATGGATGTGCTTTCAGAGGGGCTAATTTTGACACTAAGGAAATATATGTAGAGCTGATTGCTGGCCAGGTGCCAGTGACTGAAGGGCATGGGAGGCTGAAATGCCAGGGAGTGCTGGTAGTGCTGGCACTTCAGCCCATGACGGTTGGTTTGCATGAATTATCTCTCTGCCTTCCAGCTAATTTTATCCTGTTGATTTTCATGAATCATTTCCCATCTCTGTGGGTTAGAAATTAAAGTGGAAGTTTGCTAGCCAGAATAGCCACATCTGCTATTTAGAAACTAATGTCTGGGGTTTGCTTCCTGCCCACCCCCATGCCTTCCCTTCCCTTTCCCTTTTTACCTCCATCATTGTTGAAATACATGAATCACGAGTGTTGCTCACCCACAAAACTTTTTAGGCTGACCAGCCTGCACAGGTGCAGGGGTCTTTGGGGTGCATGTGACCTCACTGTGGGCAGTGGGGGTGGCAGGCAGATGCTCAGTGCTATGTGGCAGGGTCCCAGGTGCACAGTGATGCTGGCAAGACCTGACCAGGGCATCTTGAATTTCCTACACGTGCTTTATAAAACATTAAAGGTGCTCCAGTGTCTTTTCCCTCTCCCAATACAGCAGAAGAGCAGGAGTGTGACAGTGGCCCCGCCTGTCGTGTGCCTACCGAACACTTCTTCTCTCCGGCTTTTTTGTCTGTCCATGAATGAGAGTAAAAGGTCGGCAGTAAATTCACATCTCTGCTTCCTTTTGTTGAGCTGTGTGCTCTTGACTGCCATTGTTGCTGACAGCTGGGTCAGCAGCAAGGGAAGGATAAGTTCATTATCCAGAAGTCGAGCGGGATCCAGGGACCCACATGAGAATTGTGTAGCCTGGGGTCCGCTGTTGGTGAGCAGTTTTGCTGGCAGCTTAGCTAAGGAAAAAAGCACATTCCCTTGAAATATAGGGAGCATGAGATGAATGAGAGGAGGTCTTTAGCTTGCTCGTGTTCACTTTTAATCAGTCTTGCTGGATCACAGCAAATGCAGGAGACTGAATGAGTGATTGTGTTGGGACAGTTTTGAAAATTGCCAAGTGGATGGCCCAGGAAACTATAAACTGGGTAGCATGACACCAATCCTGGATAAATATAAAGTTATTCCTGCCTGAAAATTGGTGTCATGGAAAGGGTTTAGTACTTCTTAAAAAGGTCTGATTTTGTTCTTTGAGAAACCTACTGTTGGTTTAAAGAGAGATCTCTAGATGTGATATATATTTACATATAAAAGGCAGCCAACTCAGTGTGTGAGAACCCAATTAATATCTAATGCCAGAGAATATCAATAAAATATATGTCACTTAGGAAGTGAAGGTAGTGACTGATAGAGAACCAGCATCCAATAAATAAACTGAAGTGGCATTATAAACGGTAAGGAGCATGAAGGATCCTCTAAGCTAAAGGACAGTACTAGCACACTAATAAATCAACTGTTTGAGGATTAACTTTAAGATGAACGTAGAAAATAGCTTTTTAGCATCAAAAGATCATGGTTCTGGCATTGCCACCTTAGACGAGGGGAGCAAATAATCCAGCTATTTTAAGCTAGAGCTTGATCGTTTTACAGAAGAGTCTCTGCAACATGATATGTGGAGGCAGTGTTTTCAAAGATGTAAACTTGACCCTTCTCTTCAGATAAGGGGAAGGGAGAAGCCAGTTCTGCTTGACACTTACTCAGTGATGCAGAAGACATGACTCATCACTGGCAAAATGTGTAGATGAAACATGTTTGGTGAATTGTAGCTGTTGATAGGGGCAGGATAGAGTAATGCAGTTTGTTTGGTAAATGAGGTTATTGAAACCAAATCATTTTCACGCAGACAAGCGGAGATTTATGAACCTGGAAAGGCATGTCCTGGACGTGATCTGTGAAGGGAGGCTGTGTCCTGAGCAGTCCCACTTGAGAACACGGTCTCAGAATGGGCAGGCGGCTCTGAGGAGCTTTCTGTTCCAGGTCCTAGCTGGAAAAGACAGCCATGATTTTGGACACAAACAGGGTGGTAATGAATCAGGGTGAGGAGGTCATTTTGTGTCTGTAAACCTTTTATTTACTTCAGATTCAGTCTTACATCAGTGTGGCTTTCTAGTGTCAGCATCTTGAAGTAATATAGAGAAAACTGGAAGAGTTACACAGAAGAATGATACAAACTGTTGGAAAGCTGAGAAGATACTGCACGGGTACATATCCAAGACTCTGCTGTGTATGTGGATTTTGTTCAGTGCTTATCACTATTGCTATCCATACACCTTTCAGTAGTGCCTTAAGGAAAAAGGCTTACAGTTGTACTTAGATTTACTCTTATTCTGTCCTTAGGGAGAAAAATGGTGAAATAACACCTAGTTTTAGACTGGAGTTTTGTGTCTGTTTGTTTTAACTTATAGGTGTATATTTATGTTGAAGCCAAAGGCAAAGAAGTGCAACTGGCAGTTCTGACCAAACATGGTGAGGTTTATTACAGCCATTAACCTGGGAAGCAATTCTTTCCAGTTGCTCAAAGCAGTGTCCCAGCATGCTGAGTATTTCAGCCTTTCCCATCAGATTCCAGGGCCCTTTGAAAGAGCTGCAGCCTGGTGCCCAGAACTAAAAAGAATCACATATGACTTGTCTGTGATGGGGATTAACAATTGAGATGAACTCATGAAATGTTAGCTTCTCTTCCTCTTGCTAGTCTCAGATGGAGGTTCTGTCCTGTTTGTAGGCTTAAAGGAAAGGAGTGGGACGTACAGGGTGTCAGTCAGATTGTCCCAATTCTCATTTCTACCCTTAAACTGTGACTCTGTGAGATCAATGCAGGGAGCTGAGTAGAGCAAAAATGAGAAGTTTGCATGTATTTAAAAAAATGCAAGTCACTTATTCTTTCAGCTGCAGTAAGTACCTGCCTTGGTTCTGTGGTGTGTTGCACTGTTTCAGAGGGGTTTAGGCTGCATGGGAGCTTTACATTGTCAGCATTCTGCTTGTTTGAGTCCTTACTCAACATTCAACATGGAGAAGTTGCTCTGGGTAATAAATACCTGCTTTGCACAGGCTGTGCTGCTGCTCCATGACAGTGCATGGACCAGCACATGGATCATTTTCCTGCCCTCTCTGAGATCAACAAAAGGCAAATGCTCTGAGACCACAACACAGAGTTTTGTGACAGATCTAGTAAAGTTATCAGTATGTTCAATCTTCACTAGAAGCCACCATAAAACAAACTTAAGACTGGTTCAGGGGTTATTTCAGAAGTTTTCTGTTTTCTTCCCCATCTGAAACATGTCTGTCATGAAGCAGATCATGGAGGGTTTTGATAACATGTTTTGCCAATGAACCATGTAAGAATGATAGTGTGAACTCATCTCACATCCGTTTGAGACTGAGGAGTTCCAAGTTGGGAAACTGGAATTTCCCTGTTCTCAAATTGTCTGCAGTGAGGATGGCAGTGGGAATTTGGTGTTGTGGCTCCCCATCCTGTTTGTCATGTCAGTTGCCGGACTTGGGCAAGTTAAAACCACTGGAAACTCTCTGGCCTCCCTGCTGTAAAACAGGTTTAAGTCTTGTGGTTTTTACGCTTGCTCTCCAAGCTTCTTCAGAAAGCTGCAGAAAAGCTGGTGGTGTTTCCAGGTATCTTTCCTTCTTCAGAAGTCCTGACCTTCTTCAGTATTTTCAGAATTTGAAACTCAAACAAAATATTTCATACTTCTGGTGAATTTATGGCCCCTGAGTGTAGTGGGATAATTGACAATGAGTTAAACAAGTCCTGGTCACAGCCCATGGCTGCTCAAATCCTACATCATGCATGACCTATAATTTTCACTAATTAGGTTTGAATTTGTGACTGCTTCAGCTTGTTGCCAGGCGTACTGGCTGCGTTCAACCTTGCCCTTTGGCAACCAGGGGAGAGCCCTGGCCTTGCAGCAGGCTGGGAGGCAGGTCATGGGGTCTTGCCCTGCCAGCACCAGCTTTTGCTGTGCTGGGACACTGCTGTGCTACACCCCTGGGTGGAGGTCAGCCTCACACACAAAAATGTTGTACTTTTCTGGGGAAAGTGCTGTGGCAACTGTCTAAGCAAAACCAATTTTCCCAGTGGAGCATTGGGTTATATCTGTCTGTGGACAGTGGTCCTCCTCTGAGCAAACTGGTTCTACCTCTTACTTGGTGGGATCTTTGATCTTTCAGAGTTTGCACTGGTGTAAGCATGAACTGCACAGCCAGCTGGTACCTCCTAAAGTGGCCTGAAGTGGTTGGCATGGCCAAGGACCTTGGTGAGGGCATTCCCCTCAGGGAGAATGGTCAGCCTGGGTCTTCCGTGGCTGTGTGGGACAGAGCTCAGAGCCTTGAATGCTGTGCTTTATTCCCTGTTCTCAGCTTGTCAGTAGCTGACTGTTCTGGATTACTATTTCTAGTAATAATATGCAAAAGTGTACGAACTCATGTCCATCTTTCACCATGGGCCTGCCCTGCAAAATGTGGCACAAGCTAAGCAAGATCTGCCTTAAAAGAAGAGGGGATGACCTCCAGAAGGCCAGCAGTGAGAAACTGAGTGAAGGAGCTGTGTGCTGAGGAGCGGATAGATTCCTATATGGCTGTTTCACATGAAAGAATGTCCCAGTCTGGGAAACCTGCCAGTAAAATGTAAAATTAAAGCTCTGTTTTGGAGGCTGATCCATGCAGATAAGAGCCTGTGACTGTTAACTAATAACTACATGAGGGGCAGTGATAAAGGCTGCATACTTGAGGACAGGAATTCACAGGTTTGTTCATGCTTAACCCCATTTGGAGGTTTTCTTCCTGCATTAGAGATTAACAGCTCAGATGTTCTTGTGTTTTCTACTTCCCTGATTTTGAGCAATATGGCAAAGCTGCTGGAGATCTTAATGTGTCATGCAGAAATGTGGCAGGTCCTTGCCTCCTTTGTAAAGAAAACAGGAGAGGTTATGTGACACTGCCTGTGAACCCAGGGATGATCCAGGGATGCCTCGTGGGATTTGTAGCTGTCATGCTGATGTCCTGGGTTTGCTGAGGACCACTGTGCACAACTGCCTTTGCTGTCCAAAGTGCTTGATGCTGTGTGCAAACAGCACCTGGGTCATCACAGCATCCCTCTCACTGAGGGATTGGCCTTGCTGACGTGCTGCTAGGACATTGCTGTAGGCTGTGTGCCCACTGAACGTTGGGAGGGCACAGGGACATGCACAGGTGAGGCCAGGTACCCCCTGGGAATGCCCTCAGCAGTAACCAAGGTGCTGTGCTTATGCTAGCATGGTGCTTCTCCACATCATCTGAAATCTTCACAGGCTCTTCATATTTAGGTGCTAGAACAAACACAATTATAAAAACTGTCAAGAAAAGCCAAAAACAATGAAGTGGACAGAGTGAAAACTGCAGAATGTGAACTAGACTCTTGTAGCTGTGGACAGCTATAGGAGGAGGAGAAATGGCAAGAAAGAGAAATTAATGAGCAGTGAAATTACAAAAAGCTAACCACTTTGAACACATCAGAAGCTAAAAGAGTCCTATGAGCACAAGTTATCTGCTGAGGTCTGAAATTGGAGAAATGTCATGTTTCTTTCCTGGAAGAAAAGCTAGAAGGTAGTACAATGCTCAGTTGTTACCAGTAGCTTGGGAAATTAGCAAATAGCAGCTACTACAGCAGTACATTTTAAAGCTTGCTATTCTGGCTTACTTGTGTCCAGGGATTTTAAAAGGCTTGGCTGAGCAGCGCTCTCTGGGCCATTAATGCTAATTTTAAAATAATTAAAAAAAAAAAAAAAAAAAGCACGCATAATGAGTTAGACTTTAAAAAGTGTTGTGTTACTCATAAGTGAGTAGGCCAATTTCAGGTTTAACTAGGCAAATTAAACTAGGCTACCCGCAGTCTGATGTTCGCTTCCAGTAAAACAACATAATAGCTGATATGGATCAGATTGGTCATGATTTAAAGGGGTATTAATTGTAATAGTCTGTACAGGTTTTCTTTAAATCATTCCTTTCTAGCATAATGTGATTTTCTGGTGTTCCTGTAGTTTTACTTGATAAAGGTAAAACTGTTGGTAAACCTAGCATATTTAATGAACTGAAGTTGTGCAACAAATCATGGGAATAAATAGGTGGGATGATTCAGTGTGTCACACATGTACTGTTGGAGTGAGTCCAGAGGAGGCAGGGCTATGGAGATGATGGAGCACCTCTCCTGTGAAGACAGGCTGAGAGACTTGGGATTGTTCAGCCTGGAGAAGGGAAGGCTCCAGGGAGACCTGATTGCTGCCTTTCAGTACTTGAAGGGAGCTTTTAAGAAAGCTGGGGACAGACTTTTTAGCTGGGCCTGTGGCAATAGGACAAGGGGGAATGGCTTTAAACTGAAAGAGGGTAGATTTAGATTAGATACTAGAAAAAATTCTTTACTGTGAAGGTGGTGTGGCACTGGAACACAGAGAAGCTGTGGCTGCCTCATCCCTGGAAATGTTCAAGGGCAAATTGGACAGTACTTTGAGCAGCTTGGTCTAGTGGAAACCAACCCAGGCCATTCTGTGATTCAATGCATAAAAGGAAACGTGACAATATAAAGGGTCACAGTGTGACAACAAAAGGAGTCCCACTGCTGGTAGTCTCAGCTGGGAATTTTTGTTTTTTTGGCTCAATGCTATTCAAGACACAGAAATTGGTCTCTTCTCCCTATTAACAAGTGATGGGATGAGAGGACATGCCGTCAGGTTCCCCCAGGGTAAGTTTAGATTGGATATTATGAAAGAGTTATCAAGCATTAGAGCAAATGGTCCAGGTAAGTAGTTGAGTCTCCAGCCTTGGGAGGTATTTAAAAGACATGTAGCTATGGCACTTATGGATATGGTTTAGTGGTGGACTTGACAATGCCAAGTTTATGGTAGGTTGTTTCCAGCCTAAATGGTTCCATGATTTAGTGGTGGACTTGGCAGAGTTAGATTTACATTGGACACAATGATCCCAAAGGTCGTTTGCAGCCCAAATTATTCTCTTGATTCTAAAATTGTTGGTGTCCTGGGGAAAAAAAAAAAAAAAAAAAAAAAAAAAAAAAAAAAAGGCACAAAGTTAATATAGATTATGTTTTTTTGTGGGCAACATAAAAACTGGCCAAGTTGCAAGTATTGAAAGGAGGTGAGTCAGTGACGAACTTGGGGTTGTGTGTGTGCTGGGTGAGATGACAAGGAGTTGTGTGATACTCTTAAAGCAGTCACCTACTCTGAGAACAGGTGGGAGGGTTGGCAGGGCATCTGGTGGCCTGGGAGCTGCTGCAGGGGCAAGGGCTCTTACAGCAGCATGGTGGTTTGCTGAAAACAGAGCCTCAGCTGGGCACGGTAACCAGAGAGTAAATGCAGCACTTGGACTCAAATACAGCAATCCTGAGCAGGGGCAGGGAGGGCCTTATCTCGGTGCAAGGTGCTGCTCCCGCCAGTGTGCTGAACAGGAATGTTGCTGATAAGTTGGAGGGAGTTCAGGGAGGACCAGGAGAGGGGAGGGCTGCATAATGTGCTATATATACAGTAATACACAGAGCTTCATGGGTAAAGTAAATGCAGTGTTTCTTTCTTTTTTCCTCCCCTTTTGTTTGGAGCTATGCAGTAGTTTAACCTGAACTGAAGGAAGCACAGTGACCTTCCTTGGCAGGAGGTCAGACTGTATCACCATGGGGTTTCTCTCACTCTGTAAGACTCCATGGGGCAAGAGTGGGAAAGGAAAAATCATTTTATCTTCAGAAACAAATGTATGCATCTCTTCCTGCTGGATGATTGGGAGATATGGATGTTTTAACTCCAGGTGTCCTGTCTGCCAGGCTTCCAAAACGTGGTTTTTCTGACTCAGAGCATCTGCCCCACAGCCAGCATCCACCTTTGCTGTGGCAGTGCAGGCCCCACAGCTAACCAGCTCTGGGGCAGCACCTATCTCTTCTTGTCTTGGAACATTTTCCCGGTCCCCAAGCTTTCTCTGTCTTCAGCTGCTTTACTGCAGACTTTGCAGAAAAGACTTTTTCTTCTCTGAGAAGGGCAGGTAGGCTCTGCTGGCAGCACTGGCTGGTGCGTGGGTACAGGACTGCAGGGCTTTCCTCTTGCTCCAGAGAGCGCAGACAAGGGACTCAGCCTGCCAAAATAATGAGCCCTTCTTTGGCATTACTATTGCTTTCCTTCTGAATGGCTGTGGTAAATCTGAACGAAAATGTGTCTTGTTTTGGACATCCTGTAAAGGCTTAAAAGTGCTTGTGTTTGCATGTGTCTAGTTATACTTACACTGAGGCTTTGCTTTCAGACCACTGTAGGAGTATGAAGCAACACTCCTTGATAAAGGCTTGATAAATGTCTTTCAGGCTGCACATTGGTGTGTGAGAGGTTCGATTGGAAAAATGAATCATTTGTCCCCTGGCACAAAGAGGAGCCAGAGAGGTTGAGAATGGCATTCCTTCTTGTGGTAAATAGGGCAGAAATGCAGACCAGATTTCCACGGTGTTCAGGCCCATACAAGCATGTGTGGAATAAGAAAATTCCTGTCTTCAGGGGTTTGTGACATTAGAACATGAATTTAAAAATACCCTGAGCCAAGTCATGATGGGGATGGGCTTTTCCACCAGTTTGCCTGACAGAAGTGGTCTGATGACCTGTGGAGGCCCCTCTGTCAGCACTGCAAGTATGCAGCATAACAGAGCATGTCATTGGGCAGTGGACATGGAAGGGGCCAGAACAGGGGATTTGGGGGGAGCAGCTGTGGAATCTGTCTGATCTGGTGTGGTACCTGAGAGCAGACAGTTTGTGTGCCTTAGAGGAAGTCTTAAGATGAATGCAAATGAAGAGATCAGCAGCACTCTAATTTATTCCTTTTCTCAAACTGAGATGCTCTTACGCTTAGTTGACCCTTCCAAAAATTTAAATTAAATACGTTCCAAATTATTATCACTTGACATATCTATATTTTCTCTTCAGCACCATCCCATGATGGGAGGGAAGTGTTATTGTTTTGGAGCTTGCTGTCCTTAAACATCATTAAGTGACTGATGATTCTGTGAAGTGCCTCCTGGCTCTTGTGTTGAGCAGAGGGAGAGGCGTTTTCACTACGGCAGCCCTGCTTGCGTGCCAGAAGGGTGGTGGTGGCTCAGCTCTGGCTGCTGCAAAGGAACATCATGAGCAGGATTTATGCAATCTTGGTGGAGTCCCAAACGGTGCTGTAGGCATTTATTTACCTGTTGGTCAAAGGTGTCCACAGCACACGGAAAGCTCTATCTGCAGGGGTGTAATACAGAACTGCACTCTGTTCCCAGATGGAGACTGACATGTGTAAGGTTTGTAGGCAGATCCTGGTTCAATGCCCCAGTCTGCATTCCTTTCTTGTCCTTCAGCCCCCAAAGACCTGCTCTGAGGTAGTAGTGCTCCATGTTCCCAGAACATATCACACCCATCACTCTTAAATTCCATGTGCAGTTGGAAATCCCATATGTGTTTTTAATGAGCTCTGTGAAACATACTTCAGATTCTCCATGCCTCAGGTTGCTCTGTGGTGTCTCACGCTCTTCACCTGACCTGCAGCTGAACTGCTCTTCCCTCTCCAGTGCAGGAAGAGGTTTCCACAGGCACGTGTGGGTCCTCTGATGTGGGATGGTGACTTCTGGTGCCAGAAGGGAGCCTGGTTTGCTGGCTGCATCCTGGCCTGGGGGAGAAGGCTGTGGTTCCTGGGGGAACAAGGTTGTAATTTCTCGACTACCCATATTTCTTACTCCCTTCCTTCATTCTTTTTCAGAACATGAGTGAGAACTTGAAGGACTGTTTGATCCAGACCCAGGCTTCCTTAGGGGAAATGGTGACTATAAAAACAGAGACCTGCTCTCCACACCGGGACCAGGAGTATGGACAGCCGTGGTATGTGGCTGAGCTTTGGTCTGATGTACTCTAACCCCTTCTCTCCACCTATCTCCCAGCTTAGAGGTGGTTTTGAGGAATATACCTGAGCTGCTTGAAGTTATTAAAGGTCTTCCTTGTGAAGTCTGCCTTGGGGTGTTTGACAGGGGTGGTCACCTACTCATGTGTACCTGCTCTAGCTGAAGCTGTTATCTGCTGTGGGCTTTAGCCTTAAGGATCTGATATCCCAGCTTTTGGCAGGGTGGCAAGTCTAGTTATTTCTCTGCTACAGTTGTGGGATTGAAGGAGTTGTTGATCAGGCCCCATTACTTCAGCTCCTCTCTGTGTGCAGTCCCAGCATCTTGGTAGGTTAACATCATCCTTCTGTTGTTCCCTCCTCAGCTCTGGAAGGCCTGACCCACAGTCCATGGAGATGGAACCCAAGAAACTGAAAGGGAAACGGGATGTAATCATGACCAAGAGCTTTCAGCAAGTGGATTTCTGGTGTAAGTGTCTTATGAATGAGGGAAAAGCACCACTGCTGCTTGTGTACACTTTGGTCTTCCCTGTCAGTTTGAGGCAGGAAGCAGGGGTGGGGGAAAAGCAGGGGTGTGAAAAATTTGCATTCTCATCTGAAAAGATTGGCATGGTTAGTAGGGAAATTGTTGCACAGAAGCAGCTTGTCCATGAAGGGGCTAGGCAGAAGTAAGGAGGTGGGATGAAAGCAAGCTGGAAGCATGAAAATGCACATTGGAAAACCTTGAGAGTCTGGAAAACCCAACGACTTGAATTCAGAAACTGCAAAGGGAGCATTGGGCAGATGACGTATCTTTCCCTCGTATTCTGGAAAGAAAACTGGCACCATTTATGTCGGCTTACCTACAAATTATCAGCTGGTAGATCTGCATCTCTGTCTGGTCACAGGACAGGTGCCTGGGATGCTGTCTCTCCCCCAAACACAGAATGAAGGCTGTATGATGAGGGTATTTGTTTTCAGGGATGCTTCTTTTAGCTCCCGTCTGGTGAGTGGGGAATCAAACCTTTTGGCTGGAAGATTTGCTGCTAACCAGGGATGTGAAAGGATCCCTCAGCCTCTGTCTCTGCAGGTGCTGATGGGGCCTTTCCACATGTGTTCAGCCATCAGTGGCAAATACATGCAGGGCACCAGGGCTCACTCAGGTGCAGGGGAAAGGGCAGGTAGGGCAGGTGTGTGTTGGGGCAGAGCACTTGTTGGAGGGCATGGCAGAACAAGGGAGCAGCCAGTGAAGCATCTGTGTGTGTGCAGGCTGTGGTCTGGGGAAGGGGCTCAGCTGGGCCAGGGAGGGAGCTGTCCTGAGTGCTGTGCATCATGTCTGCCCGACCTAACCCCTGTTTCCTTCACATCCACAGTCTGTGAGTCCTGCCAGGAGTACTTTGTGGATGAGTGTCCAAACCATGGGCCCCCAGTGTTCGTGTCTGACACCCCAGTGCCCATTGGCATTCCTGACCGGGCAGCGCTGACCATCCCGCCTGGAATGGAGGTGGTTAAAGAGCCCAGTGGGGAGAACGACGTGCGCTGTATGAACGAGGTGATCCCCAAGGGTCACATCTTTGGGCCGTATGAGGGGCAGATCTCTAGCCAGGACAGGTCTGCAGGATTCTTCTCATGGCTGGTGAGTGACAAGTTTCCCCAACTAAGTGCCACCTCAGCCATGCAGCTCAGAGCTGGGGGAGTCACGGGCTTGTGGAGCCAAACTTGAGCCATCTTCCCCCTTCTCTGAAGGTCTTCTGCTGGCCACTTGGGCAGTACATCAGCATCAACCTGCCATAAATATTAGCAGCTTAAGGGTCTAGATAGAGAGTCTAGAGATTGCAGAGCTCTCTCATGGGCCTCTAGCACTCCCTCCCAGCCTGCTTTAGCAGAGGAGGTGGCCAAGAGGCCAGAAGAAAGATCCAGTCCATCAGGAGCTGATCTATCTACATGCAGATTCCAGCACCAAAACTTTTTTCGCCTCATACTTCAGGACTTGGTTATCATATGAGATAGAGAGATCACTGGATCAACATATGTTAATTATTATGAGAATTGCAATGTAGGACTTGAGTTATTATTAGGGAAAAAATTGAGAGCAGCCGATATGATGCTCCTGACACTTTCCTGTCTGTAAAATAAATGTGCGTCTCATCCCTGTACCGAAAGGGAAGTTAATCTTTTATATCCCAGGATTGTTAATGATTTTGTCAGCTGCATCCATAGTTACAGATATTTGTACATCGAAAAATGCTTCTCAGTCAGTTTAGAGTAGCCTCTATGCACTCCATGTCAGCAGCCTGTACTGGGAGAGCTGAGATTCACAGCATAGTTTCACACCATGACTTAAGGCTAGAACTGAAGCAGTGATTTGAGATTCATAGACTTTCTCCTGCCTGGACCAGCTGGTTGATGTGCTGCATCCCTTCTCTTGATCCACAGATCGTGGATAAGAACAACCGCTACAAATCCATTGATGGGACAGATGAAACCAAAGCAAACTGGATGAGGTGAGTCCAGTTCTCTTCTGCCTACCCTTTTGGAACTCTGTCTTCCAGAGAGAGGCCACGAAATACTCCTTATTGTTTTGTGTGTTGGAAAATCGAACCAAAATGTCATCACCCATTTTGCAAATGGTGTGCCTGCACTCTTTCAGTATTTATTCCAATGAGTATCTTCGGCATCAGAGTCAAAGAAAGGGTCTAAAAAAAGACAAGGATGTCTTTTGGAGGATCTCAATTTTCTGGAAAGAGGATAAATGCTAAAGATGATCCTATTTGTCCACTCTTACAAACACGACAGGTCTCACTTCATTTTTTTTACTCATTTCTTTTGTGTTACGTTCCAATATTTGCAAAATGCTTTGCACTCTCCCCCAAGGTAGCATTTGATTCTGTTTGGGGTTTTTTTGTCCCTACTCATTTGACAGATATTAGAAGAGGTGCTTTGTTTTGCTTTCTTCCTGGGGTTCATTTGAGCCAGCAGTGAGTGCTGGCTGGCTGTTGGCAGTGTCAGCTGTCCTGTGCGAGGGCAGAGGAGAAGGGCGAGCCGGGCCACTGGAGGCAGAGCTGGCACAGTGCTTGCGCTCCCTCTGCTGGCCCCGCGCCTCGGCGGAGCTGCCGGAGCATGGCTGGCTCTGCTGCGCCGGGAAGGGACCCCGTGGGACCCTGTGGGACCCCGTGGGACCATGTGGAACCATGTGGGGCCATGGGACAGCGGTTCCAGTGTAGGCAGAGACCTGCAGAACGTAGGTCACTGGGGCCTCGTACGTGTGGCGAGTCACCAGAACTGGGCATTGCTGCACGGTGAGGCCCGTCAGATCAGTCCTGCTTCTGCGGGGAGCTTTGGAAGCAGTTACTAACAAGAAGGCGTTTCCTACAAGAGTAAAGCAGTGTGGGATTGCCTGGTTTGTTGACCTGGATGTCTAGGATTTTCAGTTGTCCGTCATTAAGGGACTAAAAAGCATGAAGTACAGGTAAATACAAGATCGACCTGATTGGTCGTATCTGGTTTCCCTACTTTTGGCCATTTCAGCCTTCACATGGATAGCATCTGTTCTGACATATATGTTCATGAAGTTCAGCAAAGGATTTCAGTTTTCTATAAGGATTCCAGCTGTTACAGTTGTTCACTGCTGGATGAGATAAAATACTAGACCAGGGCTGATGTTGGAGTCATCACTTCAAAAAGAAGCAGTGGTACAGTGAAGAGATAGGTAGGCAGACATATATCTAGAAGTAAAGAATAGTGCCTCATGTTTGGGGTTTCCAGGATATTTTGAGCATTTATAGTCTGTAGCCCTTCTTACACGTGAGTACCTGAGTTCTTAGGCTTTTGGTACAGTATAAATGCATCCTTTGCCTTAGCCAGTTTGAAAAGGCTGAAGCAAGACTTTCTCACTGCTTTCTCCTTTGCCTTCCTTTCTGCTCCCTTTCCTCTCCAAACAGACCATAAATCTTCCTGTATCTCTTTATAATGGAGGCATCTCTGATTTGATTTTCATACAATAATGGAGCTTGGAAGGGAGCTCTGGTCAAATGTCTCAATAGCCATCTTAAAGTAGGACCAACTTTGACTAGTAGATCTTTTAAGTATGGAGCTGCTGTTTCAACTTTACAGGACCTTTTAAAAATAAGCATTTAAAAAACAGGTCTACTGTGACTGCCTTTGTGTTCAGGGTGAATAAAAGCCACCAGCCTATGAATGTCATTTTGTTGGACCTCATAAACTGATTTCTGCTACCTTGCAGCAAGTGGAGCAAATGTTCTTATCTATTACATGGTCAATTTTATGCAGAGAGAAGGGATCCTAAATTACTGTGGGACTGTGATCATTGCGAAAAAAAGCCAAACCAAAAACTACTGCAAAGCCCTGGGAAAAATTACATGCTTGTTTCTTAGAGGGCAAGTGGAGTTGATTGATATTTTTGTGGGGTATTCATTAAGTGCCCACTGATCAATATGTCTTGCACTGGATTGACCTGGGCTGAGGTGTGAATTCACAGCCTCACAGCTGGGGCTGCTCTGCAGCTTGCTAAAACCCTCATGGCATCACCAGATTGGTACTTGTAAATATCAGTGACTGCCTCAAGGGGCATATGTATGCTGAAGGAGAAAAAGATCTCTCTGATAGTAATACTGTCTGCATTTTTATAAGGAGGAGGTTGATGTGCCTGCTAGGAACCTAATGTTAATTGAATTCGTGATTAAAACTGGCCAGAGTTCATTACTCAATGTATGGCAAGTTTGCTATTGGAATATTAAGTTACATTGTTTTGACCCAAGTTGTGCTGGAGCATATGAGTGGAAACAGTGAAATCTGAATATCCACGCCCACCATAAGCTGTCCTAAGTGCACTTCATGGGATATCCTGTCTGGGAAGAGCAAACAGGGCTCTGATTCCCCATTGGTGCAGCTTTGCTGGTGGCAGCAGCTGTGAGTTCAGCTGAGAAGAGGGGGCATCAGGTTTTGTGACACTGTGGCTCCAGAGAGCGCTGTTCAGTTCTGCGAGTTCACCCCTACCTACCCTGAGCACTTTGCAGAATACTGTTACTCTTTCACCAGAGCAGCTTGTCAGTGGAGGTTTGTTGCCACCTCATGGAGGCACTGATGATACTGTGCAGTAGTGCATACCTGAGGAGGAGATACACCAAGCCCAGTTCTGCTGAATGCGAGAAAAGTCAAACTGTAAATGTTCCTTTGCTCAATGTTTTGTGTAGCCTTTTCCCTTCTTCTCCTGTTCAGCTGCTGGGACAATTCCTTTTGCCTTTTAAGTTTGGTGATTTTTTTTTTGTTGGGGTTTTTTGAGATTCAGGATAACAGGTGCTTTGCTGGCTCTCCATCTTTTCATTACCATCTCCTCTGCATGCTCCTTCTTTCTATAAATGAAGCTCCACCAAGACAGTATGTCAAGCTTTCATTTACGTTTGTTCCCATGAAATGCATCTGTGTACTTAGGTCCCAGACCTCCCTGATATGGCCTGGATTTGAGCAGCTTCTCCTACTGGTTTTCCAGCTTTAACCAAACTGATGCTTGCCCCAGTGGCAGGCAGCAGTGTCAGTGAGATTGATTAAACAACAGTGTT
Organism: Aegithalos caudatus; assembly: GCA_013389925.1. Lineage (NCBI taxonomy): Eukaryota > Metazoa > Chordata > Aves > Passeriformes > Aegithalidae > Aegithalos > Aegithalos caudatus. Next base: position 41,350 of record WEIU01008362.1, read on the forward strand.
AATGGCACTAGGAAAGAACTAGAATAATATGGGGCAGCACCTTTGTGTAGGTTCAGACAGTCTGTTTTCTCCTTCCTTATTGAATAGATCTACTGCCTTTCTTTGGTGTTGTTTTTTGGTGGTTTTTTTCCAATAACAAAACACAGTTAGTACTAATGTTTTGTTTGTTTTTGTAGTTTTCTTTGACTGTGGCTGGAGAAATTAACACACACTCCCTTTGGACAAAACTGTTTGTTCTCAGGATGGCTGTCTCTTTTTATCAATGGGCTGAGGCTACAGGTTATTTGTTTGAAGCATCAGAAACTGAGTGCAGGCTCATGTCAGTGGCAGTGACTGAAAGCTTAGCCAGAAAACCAAGTGGGTGGCCACATTCCTTTTGAGAACAATGGGAAATGCCAGTCATTTCTGGGAGAAACAAGAGCTTGCTGTGAAGCAGGCAAATGCTGGATGTAGACTACCCCAATGCTGAAAAAAAGAGATCTTTGCTTAGGGAAAGCGAGTTACAGAAATTGCCTGCCAGTCTAGTCAAAACCTACCTATGCTAAAAAAAATCCAATTTGAGGTAACCTTTTCATGACATCCTGCAAGCTGTAACAGAGAGGGTGCTGTAAAAGTTTCTATTGCATGTTGTGCTAGGTAGAACAATAAGAAATGTTTTAGGCCTCTAAATTTCCTCTACATTTTGAGCAGTGTCACATTAGAAGCTAATTCACTGCTGTGATTGCGAGTTCTCATGTTTTTTTCTGTGCACAAACTGTGTCAAGTGATGTGAGGCTGAACTGAAAATCTCATATGTAAGCCAGGGCATCAGATGGTGTGTAAAATTTAATTTTAGCTTTAAAGCTGAGAAGGCTCCTTCACACTAGTGTTGCCTGGTTTGTTGTTTGTTTTTTTTGTTTGTTTGTTTTTTTTTCTTAAGCTTGAAAATTGCCTTCTAAAAACAAAACAGCTGCCTTTTCCTGGTGAGAGGTTGTTGAGGGTCAGGGGAGCTGGATTCCACCAAACTCCTCTGCCCCAGTACTGCACCGGCCAAGTGGTTGGATGCAGGGGGTTGCTTTGCGTTGATTTCCTTTTACCCAATTGTGCTTTGTGGGATGTTCCACCCAAGGAACATGGCGGAACGAAAGAGGAAGCCCAAGTTTTCCAAGGAAGAACTGGACATTCTGGTCACTGAGGTGACCCGAAACGAAGCCATGCTGTTTGGGAGGGAGACAATGCGTCTGTCCCACGCTGACAGGGACAAGATCTGGGAAGGCATAGCCAGGCAGATCACATCAGTCAGCCGGGTCCCCAGGTCTGTAAAAGACATTAAACACCGATGGGACGACATGAAGAGAAGGACCAAGGACAAACTGGCATTGATGCAGAGGTCCCTCTCCAGCGCCGGCAGCGCGGGGCGGCCCTCGGCCATCGTCCTGACCGCCCGTGACAGAGCCATCGAGTCGGCGCTGCATTCCTCGCGCCAGAGGCACGGAAAGCGCATCTGCCGGAGAGCGGATCCGGATGTGGTTGACAGCCCATCAGCGAGCTGTAAGTATCACTGCCTTCACACCTCTTGGGCTTATGCTTGCCTGTCTCAGTTTGACCCCAGAAGAGCGCTGTGTGTTGTGTGAGATGGCTGGGTTGCCTGTCAAGACAGGTCCTTCTGCTGTGGTTGGTTTTTGCTCTGGTGGTTGTGGACTGTCGAGTTGGATTATTTCCAAGTTAAGATCATCTTTATCTGTTTATCCAGATCTTTTCCATACTGTCGTCTGAGGCTAGAGAATGGATTAGAAGTATTAATTAATCCTACAGGTGAGAGAGCATCTGTAGTTGAAGTATGACTGCCTCCAGTCTGTGGAAAAAGTGCTTGTAAAGGATTAGGAGATCTTCACCTTGAAAAGCAGCAGTGCTACCAAACTGAGAGGCATCTGCATGTCACCAGTGGATCACTTCCAAGAGAGCTTTGAGGGTCTCAGTTATCACTGGTGTTCATTGCTGAGGTTGGCCCACTAATGATTTCTCAGTAGTGGTCTGAAGGATCAGCATGAATGCTGTGCAAAAGGTAGATAATAATGACTCCTTCTTCACTGGTTTTAAGGAAACTGCTGGCCCTGCTTTTGAAGTTAACCTTCTTACACCACAGTTCTCAGACACCTTCCAGTGCTAAATCACAAGCTGCTCTGTGCAGTTCTTTCCATAGTTTTTTGCACAGTTTTCTGTTGTGGAGGTTCAGCTTCTTTTTTGTGGGCTTTTAGGGATACAAAGGAGAGAAGGAGGTGATAACTTCTTGAGAAGTGAGTCAACTAACATTTCCTGGGTGGCACTGTCCTACCACACTAGGTCTGATCTCATATCTGAAGTTGTTAGTGGGAAAGCAAGGACAAAATCTTCCAGAACTGACAAGGTGGAACTTGGTCATTCTTTGCATCTATCTTGGAAGCCAGTTGCACTATTTCAGAGGGAAAAAGAATAAAGGTTATGCAAGGAAATAGTGGGCAGCTGCACCAGGTGAAACTTTGTCTCTCCTTACTCGTCACATGCCTGTACCTGTGAACTGGCACATCTCTAATATTTATCAGGCTAATGAGAATTTTCCCATGGTATTTTACTTTGGTTTTGATTTTGCATCAAGTGTATTTGCCTGATTAACATAGGGTCCTGTTGCTGCTGTGTCTGACTGCCTGGTTGTCTTAGTGATGCCAAGCCACAATAGTGGCTTTGCAGAACACACTTTGAGAGCAGCAAATACAACATCTATGCTCTTCTCAGTGCAGAGGATGTAAGAAACGATGGGAGAGCAGGATTTTTTCATGAGAAATCTATTGCTCCAGAATATTTGTGCTAGCTGTCGTTAGGTTTGGGGAAGAGAAGTCATTGCTACTGTCTGAAATGGATTCATATTCTGGTAATGAACAGTGCTCTGTACAGAATACCACAGTAGCTTGGGTTCACCCACTTTCAGGTTTCTCATGGCTAAGCTTGTCACTCAGATGCTAACGTTGCAGCACTTGCATGTTGAGTTACGCATCAGAAGCTACAGGCTTGTCTGAACTGGCAGACTGGTGGGAGGGGAAAACCCTTTTTCCATGTTCTTTGAGATATCCTGAAACAGAAGCCAGTGTTGAGAGGGATTTCACATTAATAATTCATGCTTCCTCTTCTGTTTAAGCTGACGAAGATGAAGAGATGCCAGGCACTTCTCAGGAGCACCGCTTGGCTTCGCTGCAGAGGGCTGGTGCAGGTGTCAGTCCGTTCTCCAGGCCCTCCTTCCCTCGGCCTCCGTCCTCGGCAGAGCGCTCGGAAGCTGCCAGGCAAAGGCAGGAACTGCACTGTCCATCCCCACGCAGCACCTCGGCCTGCAGACCCCCGCACCCCCGCACAAGGAGCCCGCCCCTCTCCGCCTTCGACCGCCAGCTTCTCCATTGCCATGCGCAGCAGACAGACCTGTTCAGGCACTTCTGCCGGGAGCTGGTGGCCATCCATAGGGACATGGCTGACAGCATGCATGCCGTCAGCCAGAGCGTGGCTGACCTCACCAGCCGGGTCAGCCAGATGTGTCAGACGCTGACAGAAATACAGGATGGGGTCTGGGCTTTCCGTGGGATACAGGATCCTGATGTCGTGCCAGGGTCCTGTCTGCAAGCAGCTTGCTCTGAGCAGCCCCCTGAGCTCAGTGCAGAGTCTAACCAAAACTCCCTAAAGTGGACAGCTCCTGCACGGGCCACCAGGTCACGAAAAAGAAAACATTTTTAGTCAGTATCATATAGAGTAAAGAAGGATGCCCCTTCCTGAGCTGCTGCATGTTCACATGGCTTCTCCATGTGTGTCAGTATTCTGTGGGGAAGGTCAGCAGGTGACCCAACCCATCCATCCCCCTGCTGGCTAACAGAGCAGTATGAATATGGCAGTTAATTGTAGAACTGGTCCTCTGCAATGGCAAAGAGAAATCTCAAATACTGTAGAGCTTGGAATGTAGGACATCTTTAGGTTCATAGAGATTAAGAGTTTTCACTGGCTTCCCCATGCTTTACATGCTGTATAAACTAAGAGATGCAATAGAAATTATTGTCTGTATCTCTTCCCATGCTTGTCAAATATTATTTACTGAAACAGCATGCTACAGCGATCTCTTTGCAATCAACTCACAAATTTATCCTACTACTGCACTCCCATCATCTTCCTGAATATTAGTATATGCAGTATGTGCAGAAATACAGCCTTATGACTCTAAAAACTCTAACTGATCATTGCTTTTATCTTTCATTGAGCAATAGTGGGCTATCTGGGGCGTACTGTGACTTACACACAGCTTTGGGGAGAGGAGTGTAAAAGTAGAGCTTATGCAGAGAAGGGAAGAAGGCACAATTCTGAGAACAGGTCTGAACCCCATGGGGTTTTAGACTGCTGAAAAGGGTTGCAAAGGCACAGGTCTGGAAGCTGCAGTGCCACATGCACTTGTGTTAAAGAGTTCAACTTTTGTTTGCTTCAGTCTGACACCCCTGCCTTTCACAATTGCAGTTAAAATACAATTATTTCATCATATGACAGCATTTAAAGATAATTGTATCATATTATTTTCTTGCATGTTGTCAAATCTTTAGTTCAGAACCACCTCACCCCTTCAAAGTGTGGGAGACTGAACAGAAACCAGAAAAGGTGTAGGGCCTGCCTCTGACCTCAGGCCAGTTTGATTTTGTTTTACTGTAATTCTGTTAGCTTCAGTACAGTTACTTCGCACTTAGTTAGATCTGTGTTCTTCTGTCATAAAGAGTTTACAGTCTAAATTTGCAGCTACATAGGTTAAAATCTTAGACACATCAGTTTTATAGTGCTTTCTTTCCCCATATAGATGCAAGAAAGAACCCTGTTACAACATTTGAATTGCTCTTAAGCTGTGTGAGGTTCCCATGTACAATGCTGATTCTGGAACTAGTCTTTAATAATGCCACTTCAGGTGTTGATAATGTATGTGGTAGCTCTTTTATTATATGTCTGTTTTCTCCTTAATTTGCACCTCTGCAGCTAGCATGCTGCCCCCATCTCTGGGAAAACCCAGACCATTATCCTGATAAGCTTCAGCAGGGAAAAGGGTCAAGCTGCTAACCACACAGCTCTCCAGGCTGTCCTATTGTATTTTGAGGTTGGTTGCAGGAAACTATTCCAGTTAATATGAGTGTGCATCATCATGCCATGGCTGGGCTACAGACTTGGCAAAAAAGTTAGAGAAACTTACATGGAATTGAACATAGGCAGCATGAAGGATGGCTTGTTTCCTGTGGCCTTCAAGGATCATCTTTAACTGTCTGGCCTCTCCTTTGAAAGTATAGTGCACTAGCTTCTTTCCCTGAAAAGTTCATTGTATATCTGCTGTCTCAGGTATTCATGCTTTTCCTTTTTTTTTTTTTCTTTAAGATGTTCTGTAATTTTAATTCAATTAATTTATTTTTAGTGGTGTAATAAAAGATTGCTTAAAGAAGTAGTGGTCTGGTGAGGAAAAAAAGCCTTATTTCTGAGAAATGACCCAACTGGTTTCTTCAGAGGACATAGTGCTGGTGCCTGACCAGGGCAGAACTTGCTCACCTCCCACTGAGGATTTCCTTTTACTTCTGTTGAAACATTTGTATTCTGCAAAAGTCACATTCCCTCTTCAGATGAAGGAGAGATTGGGAAATGTGGCAGAAGTGGATGTAATTTATGAATCATAGAGAACTGAAAAAAGGGTCATATGTGTTGAAGGCTTTCTGAGTCAATATAGTGCTGCTGCTATATATTAATATCAGTATTTTATATTTTTATAATATATTATCTATACTGATGTTCCTCCATGGATATAGTGATAAGATTAGCTCCTTTGATGTTGTCCAGGGGGATCCCTTCTGGGAACCCTCAGGTCTGCAAAGGAGAAGACTCCTGCAGGTGCTGGGCACTGAGGGAGTTAGCATCATTGCTGCCATCAGTTTGCCCACACAGCTTTATTTAGAGAGAGAATCCTGGTGCAGGATGCACAGCTCTCAATGCAAATCCCCAAAGGCTGGGCACTGGTCAGAAGAAAGGACCTTTTCCTATAAACTGCCTGATGTCTCCCCTAGTTTCCTCTGTGGGCTATTACAGATTGGCCCAGACCTGGGGACGTATCTCCTGCCCTGTGTAGACCCCTCGGTGGAGTGGCTTTTCTGTATTGGCTCGCAAAGGAAACTTCTTCCTGCACCTGTCATGTTAACTGGCTGTGGAAGTGTCTGTGTCAAAGCAAACTGCTGTGCTCAACCCCAGTATCTCCATGTCTTGTACATGCCGAAAAAATCCTCTCTTTAAAAGTATTTTTGTTAAGAATGCAATAAATATATACCACTTTTAACACAGATGCTGTTGAGTCATTTGTTTCTCTACAATTTTTGCCTTAGCTGGTAACAAGCCTGTCACAGATGCTGGTCTCCTGGAGACACTTGGCATCAGAGCACTGAGGCAGGTATGGCATCCCATGGCATCAGCCTGGGCTGGTGGCTGCTCCCTTGCATGGGATCTCCTGCCCTGGCTCTGTGTGTGAAGTTGGTTTGGGAAAGGCCAGTGGCCTTTTCCCTGCAGTGCTCTGCCCTGGCAGGGTGCCCCTGGAGCACCCCTGGGGCCAGTTGGAGGGTGAGCTATGGAGTGGGCAGCAGGGAGCCATGGGGCAAGTACAGGGCAGTAGTGGAGAGGAGAAGGGGAGAAGCCTGAACCTCCCTCCAGCTGCAGAGGTCTCCTCCCTCTTCGCCGTCTCTTCTGGATCCTCACCAGGGGATCTGTTCCCCTCGTGGGGATGAATGATCCCAGCTGCAGAAAAATACCTTGACATTTTTCTGGCCATGCTCATTTGGCCATCCCAAAACTTGGGAATTTGGTGAGTGGGCTGGGGCTTAGAAAAATGAAATTATTCTTACTTGCTGCTAGCTAGAGAGTCTATGGGAAGGTGGTCCTGCAGAGCAAGGAGCTGTGCCTCAGACAGCTGTGGGGTTGATCCCAGCCCCAATATCTGCAGATGGATCAGAAGTGGTCTCCATTGGTGTGATGTCTGGTTCTAAGTAGCCTGGACAGGATCTGTGGTGTTCTGGAGGCTGGCCTGTCCCAAGGACTATACAGGACATGAAATGATGGATTTGTGGCTGGTGGCAATGCCTCTCTGCAGGACAGATGCAGCTGAGGGTGTCTGGAGCTGCCACAGGAGCAGTTTGACTCTTGCAGTCTCTCCGGGATCACAGTCCCTTGGGAAACCTGCTCTGCAATCAGGGCCTTGCCCATCAGTGTGCAGTGCTTGGGTCAGCCTGTCCTGACTGTCCAAACCAAGGTAGCCTCCTTGCTTCAGTCCAAATGGAGGATTTGGCATTGGAAAGGGGACTGGACACTATGCAGCCCATGCAGGAAGGGTTGGGTGTTCAGGATGTGAGCACTTTGGCCTTGGGATGTATGTCAGTGAAGGCAGATGATGCAGTCTCTCCTCAGAAGGTAGTTTGTGCCCCTGGTTCACCAAGCTGGCTGCCCTTTTGTGGAATGTCTTTCTCCATCCTTGGAAAGCCTCTCAGCTGTGGTGTGCAGGAGCACTAAGTCTCAGACCCACAGTTGGAATGTGGGGTTTACACTCCTTTGTAAACCTGTGTCTTTTGTGCCTCTGGGGAAACTGGAGTCTGGGGCTGGGCAGCACTGGTTCAGAATGGGGTTTTTTTATGTGGATGATCTCATTTCATTTACCTTACCTCAGGGAAGTATCACAGATGGAAAGCTTCCTCACTAGGAGCATAAACCACTTGCTAGCTGGGCACAGCTGTGAAGAAACATTTGTGACTGGATTATCCCAGAACACTCTGCTGGGGGCTCCTGATGAGATTGGCTGTGCCAGTGGCTGCAGGATGTTGGACAAGAAGCTAGGCAGCATTTACTGCAGTGTTGCAGCAGTGCTGCAGCTCATGCCCTCCCAGCCTGCACTCTCTTCCCAGCTCCCTGCTGCTCCAGGAGGTGGCCAGAGCCACAGGGTGTGGGCAGCAGAGCTGAAGGATACTCAGGCAGATTTGTGCATGGCTGTAGAGGCAAAAGGAGAGCAGTGAACAGAAAAAGCTCATGCTCATGTTCATAATAAAAGTGAGCCCTGGTGGGAATAGTTAACTTCCCATTCACAGTTGTATTTTCTACGTTTCACTGTCAAATGCAGTTTGCTGAAAATGCATTAGACCATCCTGCCACTGCTGCATGAATTCCTCAGTGCCACTGGCTGTGGATGTACAAGTCATGTATGTTGTTTAAGGATCTCTGAATTACTTTAGTAAGTCTTCACAGGGGCAGCCTGATCTGTTGTGGACAGTTGGCATGCAGAGCAGGGTCTCTCCTTAGCTGGTGCTAGGAAGCATCCTGACATTTTGCTTGGACTGGAGAGAGTGTCCTCTAGGATCTCCTGTGCTGCAAGGCATCAGACTGACCACACCACGTTGGTCTGCCTGATAACACCTTTTGAGGAGTGATCACTAACACCCAAAAGCAGCAGCCTGGCAGCTGTGTGCTGTTGCCAGACCTCCTTCCCACCACACTGGTCCGGGTCTCTCTTCCATCTCAAATACACAAACCGGTACTTTAAAAGTTCCTTTGTTTTGTGATCAGAAGTGGTTAATAAAAGTGGTTAATAAAATATAAAAGTGGTTAATAAAAACCAATTTTGGCAGTACCAGTCTTCTGTATGAATAATTACTGAAGATGGCGGAGAATCTGGGGTAGCACACATTAAGAAAAATACAGTTGCTTGCAGGCACATGCACAATTGCTTAACATTGAAACCAGAATTGCTTGAGCTTCAGGCAAACTGAAATACTGCCACTGCAGACTTGTTTTCTGTGTTTTCTGGGAAGTTTCACCAAGTTTGTGACCTTATTAGTGTGGGTTAGTGGGATCATGTGCAGGTGGGCTTGTGTCTTTATCTGTGCGTATACATGGCTAGAGAAGGTAGAATATTCATAAAATTTGGCAGATTTCTTAAGCCAAAGAAATACCTGTATATACATTAGGGAACTTGGGCAAGGACTAATAGTAGCAGATGTCAGAGGAGCCATATGCTCCCCTGCAGCCTCCTTGCCTTTGCTGAGGTTGCTGCAGCAGGGAGTGCTGAACAGAGGTAAATGGCACAAAATAAAAATAAGTTTTGGCTTTGAGCTGTTCAGGTCTACTTTGGGGTCTGCACGTGCTGTGATGGGGCCTCCTTCCTGGGTAGGTGTTGTAAGCTCATGCTGGTGGCAGCTGGAACCAGTGTTACCAAGCCTTTTTCATGTCCTGTAGCAGGAACATGAGAGCAAATAATATGACCCTAGTGATAGATCTCTGTCTTACCAAGTTGCACAGAGGGCCAGTTGCTTGGAGTGGGAATAAATACATTTCTGCTGAGCTGAAATGTAGCTGTTTTAAATCAGGAAAATAAATCCCATGCCCTGAAAGTGATCTTTTTGTCAGCACTGACAGGAGATTCCCACAAAGTGGTGCTGGGGTTTCCACTTGCAGAGCTGAATTGGTTTTTTATGTCACACCCTGCTGAACTCCAAAGTGAAAAACCTTCCAGTACTGGCATGTTCTTGGACATACTCCCACGTCCATTAGGTATCCATGTTTCTGTCCTTAGAATCTCAATTCTGCTTGCCTGAGAGAAGTGAGCAAATCTGTTACCAACTGAAAAAGGAAGGCAGTGTCTGGGGGAAACAGGCAGAGGAACCCTACCATATTCCAGATATTCCTGAAAACAAGGGAGGGAGCCCTGGGATGTGAAATGACAGTGGGGTGTCCAGAAGTCCTTATTTCCATCACTAGGCAAAGATATTTCCGACTGGGGGAGTCTGTCACCCTTGCTGGCAGACATCCCCTTCAAGACTGGATGTGCATTTGTGTCATCCCTTCCCCAGCAAGGAACTCTGGCTTAGTGTTCCCAGGGTGTCCATGCTCGTTTGCACACCATTGCTTATAACTCCATGCTTTCCAGCCTGGCTGTGTTGATGGCTCTCTGAAGGTCATTCTGGCTTCTCCATGGTTGTCATTCTGGTGCAAGAGGGGGCACAGGAGAGGAGTTGGTGCTTCACACCTGACTTGTCCCCTTGCCCTCAGGTATGTCATCATCTCCCGGGAGGAGAGGGAGCAGAACCTGATGGCCTTTCAGCACAGCGAGAGGATTTACTTCCGTGCCTGCCGTGACATCCACCCTGGGGAGAAGCTGCGGGTCTGGTACAGCGAGGATTACATGAACCGGTTGCATAGTATGTCCCAGGAAACCATCAACAGAAATTTCACAAGTGGTGAGTCCCTCCCTTTTCCATCCTCTCCCCTGATCCCCTTGGGCTGCCCCACGGTTGGGCCAAGTGTGGAGGGTGAAGCAGGTTTTGCACAGGCTGTGTGAGAAGAGCTGTGTTTCTAAAAGCAGAGCACCTCCGGGTGAGAGCCCCCAGCTCTGCCTGGCATACATGGATGGGTGTACAAGGAGAATAAGAAACCACAGCCATGGAGATCATGAAAGGAAGATTTGTGCTGTGATGTGTCATGTCATGTGTTGTTTTGTGCCATGTATGTGTGTGTGCGTGCTGCAAGGGCCTGATGCAATGCCCAGGGATCACAGAGCACCCCTGTCACACGACTTTCTGGCTTGAAGATTGCCAAACTGATGATCCTACGAGACAGCATTAGGTTTTTCCTCTGAACATGGTGCTCTCTCTGACTCCTATGAGCAGCCTGTTTGAGGGAACTCTGGATGGTTTTGTGTCCATATGAATGAGATTTCCTTGGTGTGTTTGTATGTCCATTTCCCCGTTTAATTTATCTCCTCTTTCTTCAGAAAGATAATTTGGGATCAGCGCGACATCAGCTCCTTAGTCTCACAACCTTAGAATGTGTATACAACGTACAGGAGGCTTTGTACTTGTCAGACTGATTCTTCCTTGGATAAAAATTGTTATCTTGTCTAAAGAGTAGCAAGGTTGAAACAAACCCAGCAGTCCTTTGGGCCCACGTATTGTCAGCAATATAGAAAGCTTTAGAGGAAAGCAAAAATTCTTATTGCATCTGTTCATCTGTACAATGCTGATACCTGAAGTTAATTAGGAGCATTTCTTTCCAGGCTAGATGCAGAATGACAGGGCCTCAGAGGGGCAGCCACACTAAATATAACTTCGTAATTATGATTCCTGAGTATATTATCACACAGCTGCTGTTGCTGCCTTGACTTGGTAAAAGGTGTCTCCTCTTCAGTGATGGGGTGGACAAGATGTCCTGAAAAAGCTGGTTATCTCTATCACCTTAGGGTTGTTACGCACTTGCAGTGTTACATCTTGGTGGCTGTACTTGGGCAATTCCCACTTCTGAATTAACATTGATATGAATTTGCTTTTTTATGTTAATGAACACCAGTGAGTGATTAGGTAGAGGCTGCAGTGATTTTGCTGCAATAACATGCACACATTAGTCATCCAGATGGCTTAGTGCTTTCTGAAAGTATAGCAAGAGACAGTCTGTGCCCTTGGAGCAGCTGCTCTACAGGGGCACAAAGGCTACAAGATACTGCCCTGCCATGCAGACGTGCCTTTAGTCCTGGTTTGTCATGGTGTCATGGTTTGTGAGAGCTGAAATGGTAACTCACAGCCTGCTTTGTGCTACAACTGTGGTGAACATCTGCCTCAGGACGCTCCAGAACCTGCCACAGACTAATGCACCCTCAGGCAGAAACTCATGTGGCCATGGAGATCATTCCAGAAACTCCCTGACATCTTGGTGAGCTCATCCTGCTGCAAGCTGGGCTCAGTCTGCCTTCACAAAATGGATGCAGAGATGTTGTTAAAATGGAGCATCACCTGGGCCATTGCTAGACTTGTGAGAGACATCGAAGCCTCAGCTGGGAGGGCGCTGGGAGATGGTCAGGAAGCAGAAAAAAAAATCTGTTGAGTTATTTTCTATTTAAAAGATTGCAAATCCCTACAGATGAGTCTTGTCAAATGAAGTGAAGTGGCGGCACACGTTACTAATTCACAGAAAGATAACATGGTTCCTGGGTTTTGTTTCTGTTGATAGTTTCTGACCCACCTCATCATTGGAGTTGAGACCAATAATATGAGGGATCGTCTTGTGATTTCTAGCTTTTCCATAGGGCTGAAGCACTCGGCTGGTTGGGGGAAAAACCACTGAGCAAGAAGAACTGGTTCTCTAAATCCCTACCTCTCACAGTAGTTACTGTGGTCCATAACAGGGGAAATGCTAAGAGAGAGACTGAAAGCTTTGTCCATAGAAGTTCTCATCAATGTGTTGAAAATGAGATCTGTTGTTATGGATTCACTAAAGAAGTGTCTGGGTTTCCCAGCCAGCATCCAAACCCAATGCACAATCCCATCCATTCAGACCAGCCCTTTTTACAGTGCCTTACTCTAACTGTTTCGAGTCTTGCATCTTTTCTGCATTCTTAGCATTGCTCACCTTAGAGAGGGAATGGTAGCTTTTGCTCCATAACTCTTATGAAAGCATGAATACACTTTAAGCAAACAAAACCAAAAATCAGCATAAAGCAGCGTCTTGTTTGGGAAGCCATCAATGCTTGAAGTTATTTACAAGATAGAAGAGTGATGGAAATTGAGCCAAACCTATCGTCTTTTGAATTTCCAGGTAAGGAAATCTGGCTATTCCCTTTATTTTAAGCAATTAATAATTTGTATGAGGTTGCTTTTAATATTTTTTTTTTTTCAATTACTGAATGTTCATGCTCTCAGACTCCACCAGGACAAGCTAGATGTCCCATCCTTGGAGGGCATTCACCCGTTGTAGCTCAGTTGACAATGTGTACCTTAGGTTTTAAGTGTGCAAGTTGTTTTTACTCCTTTACCTTTGCATTTCTGGAGCAGCCTCCAAACTGAACGAGAGTAAAGGGGCTTGCAAACTTCGTGCAGACACTGGGGTTGTTGTGAAATGGTGTAAATCTCTCACTGCACTGCTGTACACTTGATACCTTTTACCAAGTCAAAACAGGCACAGGACTTCCAGCCAGCCAAAATGGCACTTAGGCTCTGGGTGTAGTTTCCACCATGATCAGTCATTCACCTCATAGTCCTCTTCCAACTCAGGTTGGTTATACCTGTAGGTTAAACAAGCTGCCTGTAGTTTCTCTTCTCTTTGAAATGTGTGGGTTCTACTCTGCTGTGGTTACCCAGGACTGTCTCTGTTTTTGGAAACATGCCCATTAGCCGGGCTTCTCCTCTTGCAAGCCTCGATTTCCACTGAATTGTGTCAGTTCCCTGGCTTGTAACATAACATGCAGACCTTCAGGGATTCAGTCTGCCTTTTTGTTCTTTTTTTGTTTGAGTTTTAGATTGAGGGATGTTTCTCGTTTCCCAGTGATAATCCCCACCCCCCATTTTCCATTCTAGGAGACAAAGTGTTACAGAATGAAAAGTCAGAAAAGAATGTAGAAAATCAAGATGATGCAAGGGGAGCACTCCAGTTCACTACCTTAAAGCAGGGGAAGAGCCCCTACAAGCGCAGCTGTGACGAGGGGGAATCCCACCCCCAAACAAAGAAAAAAAAAATTGACCTCATCTTCAAAGATGTCCTGGAGGCTTCTTTGGAGTCTGCCAAGTTTGACGAGAACCAGTTAGCAACAAGTACACCACTTTCCCTCAGAAGAGCATCTAAATACCAGGCTGAAGACATCTTTGAGCAGTGTGGCAGTGCCATGCAGCACGGCTCCCTGAGCCTCTGCAGAAACCAGAGTGAGAGGGAATGGAAGGTCCCTCACAGTTCCTCTTTCATCTCAGCCAAGGAGATGGGCATCCTTGAAGATGAGGAAGAAGAGCCCCTGTCACTTCAAGCAGACAGCCCAACAGAGCTGTCACTGGCCTCTGCACAAGGCAACTCCCATGAAATCCCCACCACATCCTTCTGCCCCAACTGCATCCGGCTGAAGAAGAAAATCCGGGAGCTGCAGGCTGAGTTAGACATGCTGAGATCTGGGAAGTTACCCGAGGCACCTGTGTTACCGCCCCAGGTACCCGAGCTCCAAGAGTTCTCAGACCCTACAGGTAAGCCTTGCCGAGTAAGAGCATTCTCCAAACCCTGCCTAAGGAGAGTAGTGAGATGCCTGTGTGCTGTGTACCCATCTAAAGCATTTTGCTCTGAGTATTCAGATAAACCTGTGGTTCCACGGAAGGTTCTTTGTCAGGTTTTGTGACTGGTTGGGCCAGGAGCTGATGCTGTGGGTACAGTGGAAAACACTGTCTGGGAAAGACTCTGTATGACAATTTGCTCTCTTTGTTGCCATTGTAAATGATAATGCACTGCCAATAAAAAAGACATTCCATTGCAGACAGTTTGTTTGCTGTATTTTTGATGCATTCTCCTTCAGCGGAAGCCCCTCCACAATGCCTCACATGCTACTAAGAAAGTATGAATGACTCTGGTAATGCTGAAATGTGCTCTCTTTGTGTATGAAATTATGTCCTGCTGTGTCCCTTGTAGGAAATCTCTCTCTGTTTCCTCCGCTGCCTTAACACAACCACGTGTCCCTTTTCAGAAGATACATTAAATTTCCTCCAGGAACATGCTGTCAAGCAGCCAGGAGCCTTCAGTAAAAGAAATATTTAGGTCACACAGTATATTGTTCAAGTGGCCAGGATGTAGTGTCCTTTTTTTTGCTGTTCATTGTGGCACGTTGGAGACAAAGTTCTTATGCAGAAATATTGATTTCTTTTCCTTTCAAATTCTATCCATAATGTATTGTGGGCAGGAGAAGAGAGGTTGTGGCCAACTCTTTGGGCAATGCTCTACTGTCACTAGCAGGATGCTTATCTAGCTCAGCAACTTTGTAAATACCGTATTTTTTTCCTTTTTTTTTTATTTTTTTGTTACAGCTTCAGAAAGCATCATCTCGGTTCCCACCATCATGGAGGACGATGACCAAGAGGTGGATTCTGCTGATGAGTCAGTTTCCAATGACATGATTGCTGCTACAGATGAACCTTCCAAGATGTCTTCTGCGACAGGCCGGAGGATACGGCGGTTCAAGCAAGAGTGGCTTAAAAAGTTTTGGTTTCTGCGGTACTCCCCAACACTGAATGAGATGTGGTGCCATGTCTGTAGGCAGTACACAGTGCAATCTTCCCGGACTTCAGCCTTCATCATTGGCTCTAAGCAGTTCAAGATACACACAATAAAGCTTCACAGCCAGAGCAACCTCCACAAGAAGTGCCTGCAGCTTTACAAGCTCAGGATGCACCCAGAGAAGACAGAAGAGATGTGCCGAAATATGACCCTGCTCTTCAATACAGCCTACCACCTGGCCCTGGAGGGCAGGCCCTACTATGACTTTCGGCCTCTGGCGGAACTACTGAGAAAGTGTGAACTCAAGGTGGTGGATCAGTACATGAATGAAGGAGACTGCCAGATCTTAATTCACCATATCGCCCGGGCTCTCCGAGAGGACCTGGTTGAGCGCATCCGGCAGTCGCCCTTCCTCAGCATCATTCTGGATGGGCAGAGCGACGACTTGCTTGCAGATACAGTTGCGGTCTATGTGCAGTACACCAGCAGCGATGGGCCTCCAGCCACTGAATTCCTGTCTCTTCAGGAACTTGGCTTTTCTACAACAGACAGTTACCTCCAAGCGTTAGACCGGGCTTTTTCCAGCCTGGGAATACGGCTGCAGGATGAGAAGCCAACTATTGGCTTGGGAGTTGATGGTGCTAATGTTACCGCCAGCCTGAGAGCCAACTTGTTCATGACAATCAGAAAGACCTTGCCCTGGCTTCTCTGCCTTCCCTTTATGGTGCACAGGCCCCACTTGGAAATTTTGGATGCCATTAGTGGAAAGGAACTACCATGTCTGGAGGAACTAGAAAACAATTTGAAGCAACTGCTCAGTTTCTATCGTTATTCTCCCCGACTCATGTGCGAGTTAAGGGTCACTGCTGCCACTCTGTGTGAGGAGACCGAGTTCCTGGGGGACATTCGAGCAGTGAAGTGGATCATTGGGGAGCAGAACGTGCTCAACGCTCTCATCAAGGATTACCTTGAGGTTGTGGCCCATCTCAAAGATGTCAGTGGCCAGACCCAAAGGGCAGATGCTTCTGCCATTGCCTTGGCCCTCCTGCAGTTCCTGATGGACTACCAGTCGATTAAACTCATCTACTTCCTGCTGGATGTGATTGCTGTGCTTTCACGCCTTGCCTACGTCTTCCAAGGGGAGTACCTTCTTGTGTCACAGGTGGATGATAAAATAGAGGAGGCCATCCAGGAGATCAGCCGGCTGGCAGACTCCCCTGGGGAGTACTTGCAGGAGTTTGAGGAAAACTTCCGTGAAAGCTTTAATGGCATTGCTGTGAAAAATCTACGGGTGGCTGAAGCCAAATTCCAGTCGATCAGAGAAAAGATCTGCCAGAAGACCCAGGTGATCCTAGCCCAGAGGTTCGATTCCCGCAGTCGGACATTTGTGAAGGCCTGTCAGGTATTTGACCTTGCAGCTTGGCCCAGAAGCACTGATGAGCTCATGAGCTATGGGAAGGAGGATATGGTACAAATATTTGAACACCTGGAGACAGTCCCATCATTTTCCAGAGAGGTTTGCAGAGAGGGGATGGACACCCGAGGGAGTCTGCTGATGGAGTGGCGAGAACTCAAGGTGGATTATTATACCAAAAATGGTTTCAAAGACTTGCTCAGTCACATTTGTAAATACAAGCAGAGATTTCCCCTCCTAAATAAAATAGTCCAGATCCTCAAAGTCCTTCCCACCTCTTCAGCCTGCTGTGAGAAGGGGCGCACGGCCCTGCAGCGAGTGCGCAAGAACAACCGCTCCCGGCTGACGCTGGAGCAGCTCAGTGACCTGTTGACCATTGCTGTTAACGGGCCGCCCATTGCCAACTTCGACTGCAAAAGGGCGCTCGATAGCTGGTTCGAGGAGAAGTCAGGCAATAGTTACGCGCTCTCGGCCGAAATGCTGAGCAGGATGTCATCTCTTGACCAGAAGCCGATGTTGCAGAGTGTGGACCATGGCTCTGAGTTTTACCCTGATATTTAGGAAGGAATGCCTCAGATCAGATAATTTTTTTAAATCTATACTCTAAACTTTGATATATTATATAAAATATATATATTATCTATATTAAGGAAAAACCCACACTGAAAATTTAAAAGTTAAGACGATGTGCGTCTGATAGAAGCTAAGCAGAATTTTAAAGATTGAGACAATGTTTAGACATTTACTGGTGTCTCCAACCATGGCAGCTGCAATGTAGGTGGCAACATTTCATTCTTTAGAAGCATGTGCTGGGGCCATACTCTACATGTTCAAACCTAACAACCTATAAGCTAGACAACGGGTCTTTGTCAGCCTCATCCTCCCAGCGGTTTCCTTTGTATGTGTGTTGTCGGTTTGCTGGGTTGTTTTTTATTTTGTTTTGTTTTGGGATTGTTTGTTTGTTCGTTTTTTGTTTTCCCCTCAGTTTCAATCTCTGCCTCTCTTTCCATTGTTCAGCCCAGTTATTGAGCCATTTGAGCCTTTTGTTGGCAACCATCGTATTTCTGATTTCCGACAGAGCATCCCATGTGTTTATGTTGCCCCCAGCTCCACCCAGTTCTCTTCATCTGAGTGGAAGCTTTCTTCACTCAAAAGATTACTGACAGGAGAGAAGGGCTGGGGGCATGATTTTGGGATTTTATTCTGATTTACAAACAAATGCCTCCACTAAACTGTGATGCCCCTTTCTCAGTTCTCCCTACCTTTGGGCTGTAGAGTAATACTTGGCTTTCAGCTCCTTTTATGATAATAACCGTAGTACCAGTCTATCATACGTATGTTATAACATGATGTCATGTGCAGACTATAAAATAGCAAAATAGAGAAGGCAGGGGGAAATTTTTGCATTTATATTTTTATATTGTATGAGATAAATATATATATATATATACAATTATTCATTCAAAACCAGGGCTGCTGTGGAAGCTAGACAGCCAATGAGTCAAGAGCCACCTCTGGGCGGAGATTCAAAGGCTTAAAAAATTATATTCTAATTTACATTATTTATACTATGTCTTTATAATCCTAGATTGATGTGGGGCTTTTGTTTTGTTTTGTTTTGTTTTGTTTTGTTTGGAATGACTGAAAGAAAAACCTGCTGCAGTTTG
The DNA here is from genome assembly GCA_013389925.1 of Aegithalos caudatus. Taxonomy (NCBI): domain Eukaryota; kingdom Metazoa; phylum Chordata; class Aves; order Passeriformes; family Aegithalidae; genus Aegithalos; species Aegithalos caudatus. The sequence goes on from WEIU01008362.1 coordinate 59,476, forward strand.
GTGGCAGGAGCTATCAATGCAAGATTATCTTGGATTATATTCATGTGTGATGTCCTACAAAGGTTCACTTACTCTCTTGTGACCAAGGTAACATGTTCCACAGCACAGCAGACTGATGACAGCAGGAAGAAGGGATGCTCTGCTTCTTCCTGCCAAATATTTCTTCCTTTCTTGAAGGAATGCAGAGTCCAGCTGAAATGTGAATGGGGGACTGGCACCTTCCATCACAAAGAGATTGTTTTGTGGGCTTGGGGCTCTTCTTTGTTTTATTCTTTTAAAGTAAACAAGCTCCAGGCATCCACACAGTATCACTTCAGGTTAGAAAAGAGAAAAAAAAAAAAAAAAAAAAAAAAAAAAAAAAAAAAAACCCACAAAAAAACCCCAACCAACCAAAAAAACACCACAAACGAAAAAGGTGCGAAAACTCCACAGATGCTAGTGCCTTGCCCTGCTGATGTGGCATGGACAGCACCAACCTGACCAGACCATCGTGGGAGTGAGATGTGTTGTCCAAAAGGTGTCCAAGCCAACATGTTCTCACTTCTTAGAGGGATGAGCTTTGTGCCAAGCTGTGTTGTTTGGAAACATGATGGTGGTATCAGCAACACTGAACCTTTCCTTTCTCCTGTTACCCCCCTGCCCTTGGTCTTGGTGCTAAGATATCTCTAGAACCGTTGCTGCTAGTTGATAGCTTTTCATTTATATAAATNTCAATGGAGATGTAGCATGTTTGGAACCGATCTCTCTCTGAGTCACTTTCACTGCCAGGGTTCACGCACTGTCTTCCCCGGGAAAACACACACTTCTACCTAGGTCTCACTCACCTCCTGCTAATCCCTTTGCGTTCAGCAGAACTTCACAGCCAGCACTGGCAGAGGTGTGCAGCCAAGCCACTATGGACTGGTTGAGCTTTCAGATCCCACAGGAACAGCTAGGCTGGTGTTGGTCAGGGTTTTGGAAGAGTTTGCCCCTGTCCCAGTGGGACTGAGGAGGGACTGAGCCCACCCAGAGCAGGAGTGGTGGCCTGTCCTTGTGTCCTGACGCTGCCCCTTGGCTGTAAAACAGGGCTGGTCCGAGCGGAGCAGAGCAGACCCTGTGAATGTAGCAGTGGGGGCTGGTCAGGCCAGCCAGCAAGGGCTGGTCAGCACCTTCTGTAGCACTTACCCCTCGCCTTATCTCTGACAGCACGTGCAGCCTGAGGTTGGCTGGGACAGGAGAGGGCACCTGTGCCAGGGCCACCCACCTGCTGCCAAACCCCCACCAGGGGTGCAGGCTCTGGGTGATCTTCCTTGTGGTCCTCATGGAAATGTCACAAGCTAGGTCAGGGCATCACACAGTTGCAACGCAGGGGCATTGGTATGGCACACCTAGCAAGCATGAAAAATGGTTTGTTTTCATGTTTTCTTGTGTTTTCTTGTAAACGAAGTGATCAAATTGATCCATGCATCCAGAGGAGTAAAAATTAAACTGGAAGCCCTCTGCCAGCTTTGGGTGGTTGTTTGCCTGACCATAAAGTAGGGACCTCTATACAAGGTGCTCATAGCTCTCTAGATATGGTGAATTGGATCTGCTTAGAGTGCTGCCACAAAGCTCTGGAGCTGCTGCCTGCCAGGGAGGTGGCAGGCTCCCTTCCTTTTTAAAGCCTGAGGAGATATAAAAAGATTAAAAAGATAGAAAAACTGCTGCTCCATTAGTTTCTGACTGGAGATGGGCAAGGTGAATATAGCTTATAGAATCCATAGAACTCCATAGCTCTTCATGGGTGGAGAGAAAAAATCACCTGCCTTCCTGTTTGCAGCAGCAAAAGCTCCTTGGCACAGAGACCCATCGAAGTGCCTGGCTCACATGGAGGGAAGGAACACTTGGGGACAGTCTTCAAACACCTTTTGAGAGAGGAATGATCCCCCAGGGCTTGTACTGAGCAGTCCGGCCTGAGAGGCCTGTTTACAACTCCTGATCCAAGCCTCCTAACTTTTACCACTAGGGAGGAAATGGAAAGTTAAGAGTTGCCAGAGGCCTGTTCAGAAATTATTCTTCCAATTTGTCACTCCTTCCCTTTGGTTCACTTGCAGATCCTGCTTTCATCAGTGACACCTTCCACTGGCAGCTCTTATTTCTAATGGTGCAGTGAAATGTGCAGCGTGTGGTGATTTTCTCTGGCAGCCAGCTGACAGAGGCAGAGCACTTGTTCCTTTAGCAAATAACTTTGCTTGCAAACAGTGATTCCCTATCACTGGATGTTGTGGATACCTGTGTTGGGAAAGGTCAGAGACCCCTTACATTTGTGATGGGGATAGACAAGAGCTTGGCAGAGCAGCTGGTTCGGCCCGGCCCATCCCATCCCAGCTCCTCCAACAGAATTCTCTGTTAACCGCACATCAGAAGATAAACCTGACCTTTGTCCTAGGGTAGTGCAGGTGCTTTGCAAGCTTTTCCTCCAGGTTAACTTGTCTATATCAGATCTATAGCTCTCACTTTCATGGATAGTCTGTGGATGGAAACATGACTACCGACATAGACAAGATAGGGAGGAGGGAGGAATATCAATGCAAAGCACCTCTGGCTTCTGAGAGCTCCTGAGCCTTTCCCAGGAGCAGGTGCATTTCTCTGCCCTGTTTGTCTAGGCCCAGCCTGGTGGCGGCGAGGCCAGGAGGCAGCAGCAGGCATGGGGAGCACTTAGTGGAGTGCTGAGGAAGGCTTCCATGGCTCCAAGATTTCCATGCATCAGGTTTAATCAATGCCTTCCCTGCTGTGCTGAGAGAGTGAGAGGAGTTGTTTTGAATGTGTTGCTCACAACGTCTTGAACTGGTTAGGCTGCAAAGACAGAGTGTTCAGCTTTTTCTTGAATGAGCTCTTTTATTGTTCCCGTCCCCTGCATCTTAGCTATGGCATCTGACTGTGAATAATGCACACTTCTCCACACCCTCGGGTTTTTATTTCTCACCCGTGGGATTTTTGGTTGCCAATTTCCCTTCCCCACTTTTTGCTCAGGCTCCTTGCCTCTTTTACCCTGCTGTGAAGCAGAAATCTGTGAAGCACATTTAGACATGTCCTTCTGCAGGGCTCACCTCTGTCCACAGAGGTTTGGGCCCTCCAACCATGAGACTGACCTCAGCAGGGATAATCCTCACAAGAGACCAAAGTTCTTCCCATGCCAGCAAAAGCACACGGAAGGTACGGGGGCTGCAAGGGGACAGGGTGGGCAGGGTCCTCATGTGGTTTCTGCCTTGGGTCTTGAACCAGCTGCAGTAATGTCCCCCGTGCTGGTCATGCTTTTGCTGGTGTGACTGTTCAGACATGATTCAGGCTCGGTCCATCTCTTTCTCACAGCACAAACTCAACCAGATGGCCCGCGGGGTCTTTGGAGTCCCCCCTCCTTTCTTATCCCATGAGGATTGCTGTTTGTTTGACCAGTGCCTGGACAGCTGGCTTGCAAATAAGCAGCAACAGCCTCTGCTTTTGCAGATTCCCCTCTCAGCTCTGTCAAAAGAGGTCTTAAAAGCAGAGAAATGGTACGTTAATCCCCCAGCCATTGTATCCAATGCAGTAATGCCTATGCAATTCCTGTCTCCCTTGGAGACACGTATGATGTGTGTGCATGTAAGCTAGTGTATGTATACAGTACATATGCATATGGTCTATATATTGTATATACGCACATCCCAGTACATATACACACAGTACAAAAGATTAAAATCACGTGCTTATATATCTATAAATGAAATCCTATATATTTATATATTTCTATGTTTTCGATAGATATAAAGATATAATATAGAGATAGACTCAACCACCCTTGTGTAAGGCTGGCCCTGTGTTCTAGCACAAGGCATGTAACACTGAAGACTTTGGACTTTGGGATGGTTTTAGCCATACACTGAGGCCTACATTTACATGGATAGCACTCTATGGAGAGGGGCTTGGCTGTGTTTAGGGCAAGGGGTTTCCTTGCTGGCATGTTAATCAAGTGATAAGTAAGGTTTAATAGTGGAATATCTTGGTAGGGGAAAATGCTTGAGTGTCCTCCCAAGAAAGCCTCTTTCTGAGGTCCTATGTGTTCCTGCTTGGACAGACACATATCCCACCCTCATATGCACTTTTGTCTCTCTGCATGGATGCAGCTGGCAACTGCGGGCACTGGTGCTGTGGAAACGTGGCTTTTTGCTGTTCCACCTGGCATTGCTCAGCAGTTGCCGGCACACTGCCAGGGAGACCCTGCGCTGGCCAGCGCTCACGCGGCACCAGCGAGGGCGTGAGTGCACTTGTGGGCGTCGGTCAGCAACACAGCCATGGTGCTGGGATAAAGGCAGCAGGAGAGCCAGGGCGGTTTTGGGTGGAGGAAGGGTTATGGCCACACAGTTGGAGGTGGCAGGGGTAGTGTATGAAGCTGAAATGGTGCAAAGGAGAAGGAACAGTGAAGTTGGAGTGATAAGGATGAGAGTGTGCGATCCCAGTTGGGAAGGCACATTCAGCTCTGTTGGGTCAGGCTGGTCGCTGTTCTGCTGCAGGAGCCACTCTGCTCCCTCAGGTCTCACAGCCGCTCCTCAGCCCGTGAGCAGCCTGCCTGGCCAGGGGCCCAGGGAGGCTTTCTGGAGGAAAGGGAATGAAGTGATTGTATGGAAGACATGGTCAGTGTCGCATGTGTGCCTTTGGGCTCCAGCACACAGCGTTCGGACCTTGCCAGGCTGAAGCACCAAAGGGTGCAGCCCTCTTACCCTGCCCATGCAAAGAGACACCTGCTTTCCCAGGACCAGCATTTCCGTGCTGGTGTGGGGGTGGATCTGGGCAGTGAATCAGCCCTCCCTGAGTTTCTGCTGATGCCTGTGGGATGGACAGCTGTCTCATACCTCCATCCCTCCCTTCACACACCCACTCATAGGACACTGGCCCTGCTGCATCCTGAAGCCTTTGGCTGACACCGGAGAGGACCTGAGAGGTGCCTCTGGCCGGTCTGGCAGCAGGTGGTTGGTCAGGCAGCGAGCTGCTTCCCCACTAGGGTTGGAGGGGAAGCATGGGCGCTTGCCTTTGCAGCTCCACACCAGGCCTGGCAACCACTGCACTCCTTGCCGTTTGTTTTCTTTGTTGGCTTCAGTCGGGAGGAGGGTGAGTTGTAATTCTGACATCCAAATGGCTCGTTACACTGGTATTGCATGAGCAGACGCTGTGCAAGCTGCCCCCCAGCCCCGTCACACACCTCAGTGCCCTCTCCCAGGCCTCTCTCCTCCACACAACTGGTAATCCACCTCAGCCGCCCCTGCCCGGCGGCGGCTCCCCGCTCTGCCGCAGCCCCTCAGCCACGCCGCAGCGGCGGGGAGCTCTCGGCACCTGTTCCTCACAAACCTCAGAGACAGTTTTCTCACTCCAGCCCCCTCCTTCCGATGCCACTGACACTCGCGTAAGCTCAGCCGCGGCCTCGCCTCCCACCCGCCCTGCTGGTGGTGCTGCCGGCCGGCGAGGGGCTCCCATGCACTGCACCTCATGTCGAATAAGCTCGCTGGGCTGCGCGGGGGAACCATGTCTCATATGCTGTAATGTCCCAAATGCTACCGGAGGGCTACGGAGTTTTCTGCCAATCATGGCATCCTCATAGACTCCCCTGACAGTTAGCAAAAATGCATTTTTTACTTCCAGAAAACGAGGTTTTGTCTCAAACCTCTCCGTATCCACATCCAAGCACAGCCCTGCTGAACTGTTTCAAGCGATCACTCACCCACCCACTCACCCACCACAAACACATACGAAATGAGAGAAAAATATCTAGACGTCTATTACTATATATGTATTAATATGTTAATATCACTCTTTTGGAGACATTAAAATATTACTTTACAGACTATGCTTTATAGTACCTGTGTGAAAGGACCTAGGACACTGGATACGAATAGAGCTATGTTGATATATCATAGTATGTACACGAGAACTTTCCTTTTGTCATATTATCCTTGTAATGTAAAATGATTGTTAATAAAAAAAATTTAAATTTATCAAGTTGGTTGCTAATTCTTTAAATTGTTCTTGGAGGTTAATGTCATTTTTGCCAGACGAAGGGCCTCTAAGCTGATGTACTCCTGTTTCCCTCAGCTGAGGACTACAAAGAACAGATCCTGTGCTGATTAATCCAGAAGGATCAGTTGCAGCCCCCTGTGGTGCGGGTAGTCCTCCCTCCTGAGTGACCCTAACACGCTAAGTGTCACTGCAGCCCCTCAAAGTCCTCGCCTTGGTGAGCAGGTCTAGCGTGTCCTGTGATGGAGCTGCCTTGTTTCACCATGGGCTGGGTTATCCTGGTGCTGTGCCAAGGCTGCAGCAGGCAGCCCAGGAGCTGGCACCTCCCAGCAGCCCAGGGCTGCTCTGGGTCAGCACTGGCAGCTATATCAGCATATGCTATTTTTGGGTAGGGATGCAGACTGGGTGCCCTTGAGGCTCTGTGCTCCCTTTCTAGTTAGGTACAGTGGCATTATCATTAGCTTTGCTGTTGTGGGCTTGGCTTGCATTGTGGATTGACAAGGCTTTACATATATGCCTGGCTTGGTTTGAAGGATGGAGAGACTTTTCCTGAGCTCTAAATGCTCTGAATCCAGGGAAAGCTGGGCTTTTGCTATCCTTCAAAGAGAGGGCTGACTTAACCTTGGATTCTTCTTTTTTGACACTGGGCTTGCAGATGATTAACTAAAGGTGCAACTTTTGAAACAGTTCAGTGTATTAGGAGTATTTTTGTACATGGAGGGTCTTGTATCTGCTAAATCATTGTAGGCAAGAGAGCCAACCTTGAAATAGGTACATGTGTCCATGGATTAGCCCTGGGCTGTGGGCTGTGTTTGCTGACAAAACAGCTGAAAACATTGCCTCCGTGGGCTGAGTCTGGCCGCTGCTGTGGATACACCTTGCAGCAAAGGCACTGCAGGAGCTATGGATCATCCTTCCTTAACTGAGGCTCAGATTTGCATGGCAGTGCAAGCAGGGACAATCTTGAAAAGGTTTAGTCCATCCCCGGGTGACAGCTATAGCTAGAGAGAAACCTAGGCAGAAAACAAAGCCCTTCCAGCACAAACAGTTGCTCACTCAGCTGTAATTGGCAGTGGAGGAAAGGAGAAAACAAGGAGCAAGCTGTGCAGCTGACAGTGTGGATCCTGGGTGTGGCACTGCATACTGTGAGTGTTGATACTGATAGTATTGCTGAGCTTCAGTAGGTAGGGATGAAAGCATCAACAGGACTGGCTTTCTGATCGGGTCTGAAGGAATCCCAGTTTTCCAACTGGCCCAGGGGAAGCATGCATGTAAGACCATCAATCCCCACAGGTGAAAGGCTTTAGGTTTCAGAGTGAATGCCTCCAAATTTTAATGGAGAATAGCCACAGGGGCTGGAAGTGGGTGGCAGTTTCCAGGCTAAGAAATGACATTAGCCCCAGACTAGTCATCCAATAGGCCCTGTAGGAAAGGTTTTGTGACTTCCTCAAAGTCCACTTCATTGAGCAGACCACATACTACACAAATTTTGTCATTTCCTGGCAGGTTTCACTGTAGTGATTTAAAATTGATAATTTTTGAGCAGTAAGCAAGCCAGGCAAAATCCTGATGTTGTCAGGGCTTAACTTTAGTTGGGTTTCCTGGGCACCTGTCAGTCAGCAGTGAAACCTCATCTCTGGGGTTTTTACCTTGCTAGTCAATTGACAGCATGAAGGCAGGACAATGCTTCACTTTTAGCAGCTCACCCATGTGTAAAGGGATGGAACTGCTTGTGAAATACATTGCTGCATTGTAATTCATTTCCTACAGGCAATTTTCTGTTAGTCACCCTTGGCAGTGATCGGCCTCCTTGCTGGTAACTTCAAACCAAGGACTTAAAAGCAAGATCCCTTCATGCAAAGTGCACTATCTGAGCTTTTATCAGGAATGGAAGCTTGCACAAAATTCATCTGATCTAGGGCTAAAGGTGCCCTTCACTTTTAGGACCAGTGATTCTCACGTCAATGTGAGTGAAAAGGAAATTGAAAAATTCCTCGGTGATGGTTGTCATAGCATTAAACCCTGACATGCGCTTCCCCAGCTCTGCTGGTGTCCTGGATATGCTCCATGGAGATTACTGTTGTTAGCAGCTGGTGCTAGAAACTTCATTTAGCAAAAAACTGAACATGTTTCTTCCTGGAAGCAGGAGGTGTGGAGCCTATGATGCCAAGAGCTTGCAGGCATAACCAGAGGGGGTTTGCAGCACTTCCTAGAGCCTGTCTTCCCTATCTTGCTCTCCTGAGGCATAAGGAAATAGGGAGGCAGCTGAGCACATGGATGGGTTTAAACAGGTGCCCCCCAAGTGGGCAGAGGCAGGTGTCTGGGCAGTTCCAGGTCCAGCTCTGCAGTGGCACAGAGGCTGTTTCTGGCAGAGCTGTCGCCCACACGCCACACAAATGGAGCCGCAGCTCATTTACAAAGGGCTCTAAAAATATCTGCTGGATAATCAAAGGCTCCCACAGCACAGCATATGTGCTAGCTAGACTTTTTGACTCTCTGAAGTCTCCTGTTTGAAGTTGTTTTGATCAGGGAGAAAAACAAGTGTGCTGTCTGCATGGCTGCCAGACACCCTGTTTCTGGGGACACTGGTGGTACCTCTGGAGGCACATAGGGGTGGGAGAGCCTGGCAGAGGTGGCAGGGCTGGGATGGGGAGCCATGTGCAACAGAGGGTCAGGAGTGGCAGAGCTGCACTCCAGGCCACCACTGCACTTTGTGTTGTTCAGAAGAGCTGTCTGGAAAACTGGGTAGTGTGTTGTTTTAGGTGTAACCTGTTTTCTCAGGAGCATCTTGGAGCCCTGTCCTCGATGGATTTGTTCCACATTGAGTGATCACTAAGGGTTTAGGCAAGTGGAGGAACCGGCTGCAGACCTTCAGGACTAGCACTGCCAATGACTGTGATATAGCTGCTGGATTAGGTGCCACTCTCTCTTGGCAAACAGAGGATTACAGGACAGTCCCAGTTTGATTTTTAAATACCATAAGGGGAAAAAGCTTCTAATCAATCTGAAGTGACAATGAACAGCAGGGTTAAGACAAGAATGGTTCTGTGGCAGCTATTGCTGCTTTTCAATATGCTGAGCTGGGAATTATGAGTAACCCTGTGCAAATCCCCCAGGTGGGAAGGATTGTCCCTGGCAGATGCACCTCCCGTGTTCAGATCACTGTGCAGTAAAAATACAGCTTTTTCCTTTTTTTTCCCCTTGCCTTTATCTCTTCAGCAAAGTGTTCAGTGCCATCAACCTCGCTGTGCAGCTGACAGGCACCCCTCTTTGTGAAGCCACCAACAGCCTGGGGCTCTGCAGAATGGCTTTGTTTTCTCTCCTTGTGCTTTAACACTGACTGTGATGAGCGAGAGTGCCCCGAAACTGTCAGTGAGGTAAATACTTCCCACTTCTGCTCCAAAAATCTTTTCTTTTACTTTTATGTGCAGGTTTTGATCTGTGTGTCTTGTTAGGAACCAGCTAATTCTGGTGATGGTATTAGGTCAGCCAAGCATGTTTTCCTCCTTACAAATGCATGATTTACAGAGTATCATCAACACCAACTTGAAAGTACTGAGACTGGCAAAAAACAAAATAATAATTTAAAAACCCTAAATTCACTTAGTTTTGTTTCAGAGATTGAGCCAGTATCTGGGAAGAACCTGATTCTCGGATCCCTTTCTCTAGTCTTCTTGTAGCTGCTGGAAAGCCTATAGAGCTTTGTTTAGCTGTCACCTTGCAAAAAAAGCAGTAGATTTCTTGTGCTTACCCAGGACAGGATTCTATTGCTGACTTCCCATCACACACCCATCCTTTGATGACACCCTTCAGAGCATCTTGTGCTGACTCATGCCAGCACTCTGTGCCCCTGACATGAGCTGCAAGCAGAGGGGACTTACTGTAGAGTGAACAATGCAGACACAGACACAGCATTGGTACAGTTTGGAATTATTTATTTGCAGTGTTTTATATGTTGTGCTGTAGTATTAGACACAATGGCTGAGCATCATGCTCTGTTTTTGTGCATTGGATTGTGAGAATAGTATAGAGTCTTGACAAACAATATCTGGCTCTTTACAATAAACACACTGGGACACTAAAGGACCAAGTAAGCAGAAAAGCCCCCTCATGCTGGAAGGCCACAAATCACTATTTCACTTTGCTACTTTTCTTGTGCATATTGATAACAGAAAAAATAATACTGAGTGTTACTATTTACTCATCATGCTTATCTTTCAACAAATTAACCAAATACATTTTAATACCTAGTTAAATTCTGAAACACATAAAAATGCTGTCAAAATTCGGTCCTTCAATTCAATCAGACTTCAAACTGATCTTCAAAAGAGTGCAAGAAGCATGGTCCAAGCCACTTTAGCTTCCAGTTCTTATTAAATGTCATTGTAGTCAACTCATCTTTGACACCAGGAAAATTTGGGCAAACCTTGGGCTGTAATTCTAGAGCCCAGATTCATTTTGGGGGAAAAAATGAAATAGGGTTTTGAACACTACTGCCAGATAATAGTGATGATAGATGCTAGCAAAAATACAAGGTACAGCTGTTCAAGGTGTTGAAATCCCATCAGTACCTGGGAGAATAGCTGAGCTTGAAAATTTTCCCAATCCTGTTAAAGGGAATTTTCCAGTACTTTCTGATGTATTACCTCTTTGCAAAGCAAACACACATCTTATTACTATGCAAGGATATTTGGTAAATTGAGGGGAAAACCCTGCACTGAAAAAATGTTACCCTTACAGGGCACCAGCTGTAACCACTCCCCTTACAACTGGGGAAGTAATGAGTCTAAAACATCCCAGATATTTTAGTGACTATTGATGATTTGTGCTTATTAATCTCCTTACTGTAGGACAAATTGCTTAAAATCAAACTAGATAATTTTTGGGGAGGAAGATCTAGCTCTGAGGGCAGGTTGAGGTGAAACAGCAGATTGCTACACTCTATATTTTAACAAAGGAACTCAATGCAGCCACAGTCCACTCTAGCTTCTCAGCCCCTTCCTCTGAGCAGAGTCCACCTCAGGAGACCACCTTTCCGAGGCAAAGCTGGGTAATATAGGGGAGCTGCATTTCTCAGGCTGTTTTACAGTAATCTTGTTGTTTGGGCTTTGTCACTGGATGAGGGCTTGTGAATCCCTATCCTTAAACTCACAATTCTGGCCTTTAGTGAAAAGGATCATTCATTCTGACCAGGTAGACTGCCTGACACTTTTTTTTTTTTTTTTTTTTTTTTTTTCTTTTTTTTCCTCCCTCCTTCCTTATTCCTCGCAGTCTCTTGGCTTCTAGGTTCTTCCTGTTCATGGTTATAGCAGGCAAAATAATCAGTCCAGCCACTAACTTGCCCCTGGGGACTCTTGTGGCTGCTTTTGGTCACACATATATCTTAGGAACATTAATTGCCATAACTGGTTTGGGGTTTTTTTGTTTTGTTCTTTGTTTTTTGTTTTCTTCTCTTATGATGCAATTCATAAGCAGCAATCTTTAATTTCATGCACAGTCGTGCTTGCTGATGCTCCTGCATTTTCAGCTTCAGGAGCTGAAAACTGAGGGTCTGCCTGGTCCTTATTGCATTTCAGCGATACTTTGACAGCTCAAGTTGCTGAAGCTGCTTGATCCAATGGCATTTCCAAATACTTCGGATTTATCCTCATGACGTTGTCAGCTACCACGAGCATTCCCAGCCATTTGTCTGCTGGGACAGTTTAGTTTTCCTCTACCCCAGGGACAGGCAGGTATTGCCGCACAGGCTGTTCGGAGGGATGAGGGCAGGGCTCGTGCAGACGCTGGAATGCGATGACACACAGCTCCTGTTAGAGGAGTTCAAAAGGCCGGGCTGGGCGTCCCTGCCCCTCGGGTACCACACGTACACAGCATTCCTTGTCCCCGTTACGTGCCCGCTGTCAGCCCCGGCCAGCGGCTGCCTCCTCCCAGGGACAGCGGGCTGCCTTTGTTCAGGCCGTGCGGATGGCGAGGAGCATTCTTTGCAGGCTAAAATGCCAGACAGCGAAAATGATCCATCCGGGAAAGATGCATGCATTTTCACTCTTTCTCACTTTCCCATTAAATCCCGCTGCAGCAAAGGAGGAAACAATGCCGTTCTTAACATTGATGGCAGCACTTTGCTCCTAAGACAGATTTGTGGTTAAGTAGTGTATGTACACGTATTTGTCTGCTGTAAAAGAGGACATTCTTTTGCCAGAGCTAAGTCAGATTTCGAGGATCCATGCTTTTAAGTGCCATAGGACGGATATCTATTACAGGGTGTGCCAGAATCACCAGGGCACAGGCAGATAATGCTGTTTACAATCAGTTATCAAGATGTTATAAAAGGCTCAGCGAAACAAGCAGGATGCAGAACTAGAGGAGTTGGCAGCAAGGTAAATATTCAGCCCTTCAGGCTTTCCAGTACCAGCCAAATACATCATACTGTGAAGTTATCCTTCTTATCATTTTCCCCCCAAAAATCACAGTGCTGCCTGGAACCTATATCTGGATTAGGCCAACATTCCAGTAAATTCTGCACTTACACTGAAATGATTATTCCAAACCTATAGGTATATCTACAGGCAAATCAGGATCACAGTAAGCATTAAGAATTCACTATCAACTAGACCTCTGTGTCCAGTTTACTCACAGTAACCTACAGCTTCTTGTTAGTAAACAAAACCCCATAAAGCAAAACAAGAAATCAAATTTCTTTTTGTTTATATGCCCTCTAGCCAATAGATCAATATCAGAAATTAAATATTGGGTGTAAGATTCATGGCCATACTTAGCTTTCCTCTCTGTCTGGTTGCTCAAAGCTTTATTGCTGTCTTCAAAATGATCTTGTAATTCTTGACTACACCACCCACCAAGAAATAGTAAAGATGGCAGTTTTCAGTGTGCATCAACCTTGTCAGTTTCTTCACAGAATCATAGCATTGCTGAGGATATAAAGGGACTCTGGAGACCATACTGTCCAAACTCACCCTGCGCAAAGTGGGATAAACTAGAGCAGGTTGTATCACATCAAATTTTCACTATCTCCAGGCATAGGGACCCCCAACAACCTCTCCTGCCAACTTGTTCCAGTACTTGATTATATTCACAGTAAAAAATACGGGTTTTATTCTTGGTATTTTTCACGTGTTCAAATGGAATTTCCTACATTGCAACTTGTGACCTTGACTCTTGTCCTGTCACTGGACACCAGTGAAAAGAGTCTCTGCATCTTCTTTTGCCCTCTCCCAGATAACTTATCTGTACACATTGACCTAATCAGTTCCAGCTCTCTCAGCCTCTCCTCTTACAGAAGATGCTCCAGTCCCTTAAAAGTGTTCATGGCCATTTGCTGCAATCTTTCCAGAAACTCCATATCTTTCTTGCACTGAGGAGTCCAGCAAAAGATACAGCACTCCAGAATTACCCTCACTGGTGCTGAGTTGAAAGGGAGGATCACCCTCCTTTGGCCTGCTGGCATTGCTTAACGCGGCACAAGGCACTGTTGTCCTTCTGTGCTGCAAGATCCCACTGCTGGCTCATGTTCATCTTGGTGTCCACCAGGAAAGCTCTTTGACTGATGGTCAGCCTTCACCCCTGCACTGCAAGGGGTTGCTCTTCCTCAGGTGCAGGACTTGCCACTTCTCCTTGTTGAATTTCAGGAGGTTCCTGTTAACCCATTTCTCCAGCATCTCTGAATGTCAGCACAACTGCCTTGGGTATCAACCACTACTCATCAACTGCATCATCTACAAACCTGCTGAGGCCATGCTCTGCACCATTATCTGGATCATTTATGAGGGTGCTAAACTCTGCCAGTCTCAGGACCAGCCCCAGTCACCACAAGTTGCTGACTTCCAGCTGAACTTCATTTCCCTCTTCATAACCCAGTGTGCCTGGTGCTTTAGACAGTTTTCAGACACTGTGGTGTTTTCCCTTTGCCTACAGGATGGCAGCCTTCCCTTGACAAGCTTCTAGACCTATTTGCACCATCAGAATGGGATGGATACTAGTTAAAGGTTAGCCCAATATTTTAATTTAAACAAGGGGCAATCTGACCCTGCAAATATGAAGCTCTCTGAGATTTTCAGGTCTACAAATGATATGGTTCAGTTTCCAGATTTTTGGATGTCTTGTCCTCATGGAAGTCCCTTAAAGTTGTGTCTACTACTTGAAAAAAAGTAGTAGGACAAGCAGTGTGCTTATAGGGTTGTGACATCATTGCTGCCAATGCCAGACTTTCAGTCCATCTGGAGACACAAAAAAGGACAGTCAAAAGTAACATTTGAGCCACATCAACTCTTGAAAGTGCACATGAAAAACAAGCTCCAGAGAATCTGTCTGGTTGGTGAATTCCTTCTGTCTGGAAGTGATGAAATACATGCCAGTTAATAAGGGTTGTCTTTGAGTAGTGCTGGTATGAGGATTTGAGTGCAATAGTTAACTGTTAAACCAAACCCATCTGTCAGCTGAGGTATGGAATGATCTCACCTCTTTTGCCTAATTTTAGATGTTGCCTGGGATATAATTAGCATGTTTGAAATTTGGGGAAAACTCAAACAGAAAAGATGGCAGTAAACAGAAAGATTTGGTCCAAGTTTTTGGAGGTAACGTCAACAACAAATCTTTGTCCAAATTTGGGATCATCCTGGATGACACCATAGAAAGATAAATTATACAGGTATTCTGGTAAAGGGTTCTGAAACATTCATATTTTCAGCAGTTTTCATGAATCGTAAATTCAAGGTATCAAACTCTCCAGGAAACAAAATAAAGTAGCTTATTTGACTTCTTACTGGCAGTGTTTGCTTCAAAGGCTGCACAGGACGAGGGTGTTGACTGTCTCTTCCTTTCTTCTTCCTCTGTCCTCTCCCTTCATTCTCTATCTTTTTCTATGTTTCCATTCACTGCACTTCAGTTTCTCTTTGTTTTTCATACTGATTCTTTGTGCCTGCCATGACAGTCAGTTCTCTGATCTTCATTTCTCCGTCTTGTAGAGTATTATGAAAAGCAGTGATTGATAAAACAGTTGTGTGTTTGTGATTGTGGATCCAACACTCATCAAGGGACTTGGGTGACAGCACTAGATGCCAACAAAGGGCTTACATTTCCATGATAACTTTGCTCTTCTTTGCTCCCCTCTACTCCTCTACAGAAGCAGAGACTTCTCAGAAGAGACAGTGGACAGGCAAATAAAATTAATTCAAACCATCCAGGCAGCCAACCCCTTGTTTTAGACAACCACTTGATTAGGTGAAAGATTGTCCTTCAAATACATTTTCCAGGCAGTTTCCTGGGCTAGAATGGGCAGGAAGATCAGAGAAGGGTGGTGTAGTCAGAGTGCTGTGCTGAGCAGTTTCATGGAGGTGAAGGTGGAGGGTGAAATCCAGCTTATTCCCCCAGGGTCTGAGGCCTGATGGGAATCTTGTCAGTAATCATGGTGAGCCTACATGTGGAGCTGGTGCCACATGGCTATCTGTTTCCTGGGGTTCCTCAGCATTTCTTCCCAGTGGTTCCTCTCTGTGCCTGTGACATGTAAGCCCAGACTGCACTTGCCGAGCACATGGCTCTGGCCGGCTCCATCCTGGCTCAGCATTTCCAGCTCCACGCTGGAGGCACGCAGGAGCTCATGAGGCACCTCAAACATGATCATCTCATTCCACACAGGGTTGATCTTGTGTTTTGCACGTTTGGTCTGCTTCTTCTTCAGCTTCAGTGACTGATGCCTCAGTGTCACCTTAACAGAAACATCTGTATGGGGAGGAGAGAGAGACACCCTGTCAATGAGCATGCAACAAATAGACTGGACTAGACTAGAATAGGCTGAGTTGGAGGGGACCCACCAGGATCATGGGGTCCATCTCCTGGCCCTGCACAGGACACCCCAAAAATCACACCATGTGTCCAAGAGCATTGCCCAAGCACTTTTTTAACTCCATCAGGCTCATGCTGTGACCAGCCTAAATCTCCCTTGACTCAGCTTCATGCTGTGTCCTCAGGTCCTGTCCCTGCCCGTGACAGAGAAGAGATCAGTGCCTGCCCTTTTGCTTCCCCTTGTGAGGATGCTGAAGACCACAATGAATCTTCTCCAGGCTGAACAGAGCAAGTCACCTCAGCCACTCTTCATAAGGCTTCCCCTCCAGGCCCTTCACCATCCTCATGGCTCTCCTTTGGACACTCTCTAATAACTTAATTTTTTTAATATTGTGATGCCTGAATTTGCACCCAAAAATGCAAGAGAATTAACAGTGGTGATATCAAATTTAGAGATCACAGAAGAAATATTGATCAGGGAGCATTTGGTTTTCACTTTTTAGAAATTATTCACATCTCTTTGTCTTTCTAAGCCAGACATCTATTTTATTTTTGCCTGCCAAATTTCACCCTTCCCACTTTCTTTCTAGATTTACATAATAGCAGAAACAACAGTATCTATTTCCTTGCTATAACACTCACCACTGCCAAGTAGATCTTTCAGCTGCTTGGAATGGAGATTTTTAGCCTTAATAATCACCACCAGCAGGCGATTAGCTGCTGGCAGGTAGCTAATAGAGAGCAGAACCTCCCCATGGCCTGTGGATGGCTCCTGGAAATGGAGACACAGAAAGGGTTAATTTTATATATAATCTTGGCCAGAACATTAGAAAAACAACAGTAGAAGGCTGATGGGTGGAAGCTCATGGACCAACTAAGTTGTCTCTCTGTCTTTGTACAAGAGATCTTTTCAGTTACACTGGATGAGAATAAACCTGGCAAAGATGCCTGAGAGGCTCCTGCACTCATAAGGCTCCAGTAATGTGAGTTACTGAATCCTTATGTCACTGGAAAGTAACCGCTTCCTGACATCAACTTTTAGTGGGATATTTAGTCAGAAGATTATATGGGGCTGACATACAATGCAAATAGTCAGAAATTCCTATTTTGAGAGATAACCTGGCTGCCCTGTATTTATGTCCACTACCCCCTTTAGTGCTTTTCGTAATTCACTTTTGGTTTCAGGTGCTCCGTTTCCCAGAAGGCTCTGACTGGACTCAGCCTTCAGCCTGCACTGCCCATCAGGAGTGTAGAGCTTCCTGGGAAAGCAGAGGTGGTGCTTGGGGCTGAGTCTGACCTGGAGTTACACCTTTCCTGACACCCTATCTGGTATGAGAAAAAACCCAGCCAAGCTGAAATCCTCCACGAGCTGGGTGCAGTACATTACTTTACCTTTCCACCTGCCTTCCATCAGGACTGTGAGCAGCTCTCCCTGCTTCCCCTGTGGGAGACTCCCTTGCCCTTTCCCCTTTCCCTGGACAAGCAGCCCTTGGAGGGAAAGCCTAGGGACACAGTCACACCACCACTGCTCTCCTGTAAGAGAGAAATGCCATTTCCTTCTTGGGAGCCAGCAGGGAAGGAAAGAAATCCCACTCCATTGTGTGCAGAGCTGACAGCCCATGGCAAGGAGCAAAAGGGGAATAGTTATTCTCTCAGTAAGTGGGAGCTTGTGACAGAAATCTGGTTTAGTGTGAGGTTAATGACCCAGAAGAGTCCCAGAAAGCCAGTGCCAATTCAACAGACTCATTCTGGGCTTCTTAGCATGTTGTACATCCTTGAGGATAGACAGCCCTTCTCCAGGCTATTTCTGAGCTCTGCAGTGTTGCTACTAAGTGAGCCATAAATATTTCAAATTAAGTTTTCAACCAGTTACTCCAAACAGGCAAGGACAGGCCCCTGTATGCTCTCCATGAGCTGATTGACTCTCCAGAAAACATGTCATCGCTGTCTGGTTCAAATGACTAATTTGTCCTGCACAAATCAGGTGGAAGGCCATTAGCAAGGAAGCCTGAAATTCAATCCCAAGTCAGCCCAAGTAAATCTTTTTTTCATGCACTCAGGTAGCAATGAAGGGCTTGTATGCATTTCACTTATATGAATCCTGTCTTAAATTGAAGTGGACCTTAGAAAATCCCACACATAAAAAGAGGCAGTTTCAAATGCCTGTATGCCCACTACAAAAGAATTGTACACTGAGGGACAAACCCAGACACCACCTAAATGCAAACCCAGAGTTTAGGTGTGTCCTAATCTGCTGTAGTTTATTTACCCCCACTATATCTCAGCAGGTCCCATTCTATAGCTCTTGGCTAGGATTTGGTTCCTGTAGCTCCAGGCGCAGAGGGATGTAGTGCAGATTGGGAGGGGGTGAGGCTCTGCAGACGTGCACACACGTACAAACACACACATTGTACTTGGATCACATTTTGTACTTATGACTTGCTAGTTCCTAGTGGGCTGATCAAGTTTTTGATCAGCCCACTAGGATACTTGCCAGCCTGTATCCACATGAAAACAAAACCTACAATGGCTAGTCCCTGCTGGAGTTTTGCGTGAACACGCCAAACCAGAGGTACTTTTCCTTCCCCTTCTGGGCTTTGTTTTCTTTGTTTCTTTTTTCCTATAAAATGCATAACCTACATTTTGTGCTGAAATCCTGCAAATTCATATAACCATCAGAGCTTCAGTCTTTCTTTCTATGCAATATAAATAAAAAGCAACAAGGTGTCATCAATGAATTACGTGCAGGGCACCACGAAATCACAAAAGGGAAGTTGCTATGCAAGGAGACACTATCATCAACCCACTATCATTACTGTCATTAGCAAAGCAGTGGGAGGGAAGGAAGACAAGATAAGGATATCAGTCTACAGTATCTAGGCTTTGCATTGCTCACAGAACTCAATGAATTCCTGAATGCTAATTGCATTATCTGGCTAGCTGTAAGCTCCACTCTGGGCTCCTTCCCTTGTGTGGGGGAGAATTACTGGGAAGGTAAGAATGAAATTCTGCCTTTCCTGGCATTTCAAGGAAATGTCACACTTTTGACACAGCTCAGTAACTTTGTTCCTGGATGAATGCTGTCAAAAATAGCTCCTCTTTTTCGATCAGCTCTTCCTCACTGCCTCCCTCCTTGGTTCTCAATGAATGATTCAGGATCTGTATACATAAGCTATCTGTGCAATGGTTGGCTCTCTCAGGTCCCAGATGACGCAAATTCAGCTTTCACTGCACATCCTCAGCTCAAACTGGGGCACTGTTCAGCAGTACTGCTGGTGTTAACCTTGTGCTGTCAGCCTGGAGAAGAAATGAATGCTGTCCTGTTTCTGCGTGTGCTTGTGAAGCTGGTCCAAGACAGAATTCCCTGTATACCAGGACTCTTCAGGTGCACTGGAGTAACAACTTATCATTGCTGTGAACAGGCTGTTCCTTGGGCATTGCTAAAAAACCAGATGCTCCGGTATGGGGGGAGAGGGGGAGAGTTACAGCTATCAGACAAATATTGAGTCTTGTGCTTTAAGTTTATTAAACTCATTCAGACCACCCATTTGTTTCTGCTGCCTATGTCCCTGACAGATTTTATTTTTTTTTTTAGTGTGGACAGTCTTGTTAGTATTCAAGTGGTTTTCAGATAAATCAGCACTACTGGAAATCAGAAATGCTCTGTACTCTGTGTCTGTGGCCAGCTCAGTGGAGAGCCCTCACCCCTGATGGCAACAGGCAATGTTTTGTTTCATCATGCTTAGTTACAGTGCTGGTGTTTTGCATTGCTCAGCCGTACCACAGCAGACTACAAGAGGTACCACTTGTGAGGAAGGAGCAGCAGCAGCAGCAGCATCCTGCTGCCTTGTTAAGTGAATTGCTGCTGCTAGAAGAACAATCCAGTTCATGGCAGGGAAAAGGCTCCTGGGGAAATGTGCAAGAAATTAGTGCACATGAAGCATCCCCTGCACCCACTTCAAGAACTTCCCTCCATTTTTCCTGTCTGTGCAACTGGCAAGATGTGAATAAGGAAAGGAAGATTTTGATGTTTAAGGAAACCAGCATAATACAATGAATGATATTTTGACATCTCCCAGAACAAATGGCACTGTATTGATTCCAGTTTGTGTAAGTGTCCTTCAGTCCAGCATTCCAGTCCCAACAATGTATTTCACTCCTAGCTTAAGGCTCCCTGGGGTGGCACCATATGCCCTACCACACCCAGATTTGCACAGTCACTCCATCAGGCTCTGTAGGCACTCTGATATTTCAGCTCTTGCCACTCTGGTCTTGTATCACTAATTCTCAGAAGCTGACACCCTTTTTTCTAGACATAGCATTTGAATTACAGATTCTAATGGTAGATTGTCATGTAATTGGGGAGGAGGTGAGAGAGCTGTTGACACTTTAAGGGCTGGGAGCAATAGACAGAAGGGCTTCTGATATGATGAGCTACAGAGCTGTGCTGAGTGGTCTCTGCAGTGACACATCACCCCTCTAAACCTTCTCCAAACAAACAAAGCCACCCAACTGCATGCAGCTCTCTAGGAAAAGGGCTTCCCTTGTCCAAACTCTTAATCATTAGGGTTTCTGAACTACTGACACAGACTGAGTCCATACCTTCTCTGGGCTCTTTAGTCTTTCCCACTGGGCCTTCCCAAAGGATTCCTCCATTTCAGCAAGGTTCAGTTTGAGTTCCCCCACAATGCTGTGCCTGGAGAACTTGTCACAGTTCCTCAGAGTGAGAGTCAGTGTTCCTCCTGGCATCTCCTCCTCTGTCAATGGGAATCGCAGCACTTCCTCCCAAAGTGTGTGAAGTACCTTCTTCTTCAGCTCTGTCTGAGCCTCAGCAATTCCAGACTTGCTCTCCAGTGTGCCCAGTATGTAGCAATGGCAGCCAGCATCTTGGTCCCCACTCATTCTGCCATGCATAGCTGGAAAAGATGGATGGTAAAGACCTCTCACAAAAGACAGCCCCGAAATATCTGTGGCTAAATCGCTTGTTTCATGAGAGCCAGAAAATAAAATAGCTACATAGACATTGACCTCTGTTCCTGCCTGCATGGGGGGAGATTAAGCTGTGAGCCCATGCTGCGGTGTTTTCCTCAGGCTGCACAATGTCCCTGTCCTTGTGCAACTGCGAGGGATGCTGCCAGTGTTTGGGAGAGCAACAGCTGAGTTCAAGGAAACATTCTGCTGAAAGATGCACTGAAATGAGGCAGCATGACACAGGGATTGGCAGTTCTCATTTACTTTTACCTTGGCACACCAAAAAAAGCTTCTTACAATGACTTTAAAAGCAGGAAGGTCAATCACAGACATCAGAGATGGGATAGAGCTTCCCTTGGCACACATCCATCCCTCTAGGCCAGTGTGGGATATATCTAAGGGTTATTGCATTCTGCTGGTCCAGCCTCTGGAAATTAATCCATCAGAAGCCATCCCACAGCCTGAAAGACCTGTGTCAAGAGACATTCATCCCTAATTTTATGCTGAAAAGCCCAGAGTGAGAATGGCATTTCACACACCACTTCAGATGCATCAACAGGATTGCACTGCCTTCTCCAGCAGCAAGAGGAACACACCCTCCTCCAAGGAATCATTGATTGTCATGGCTCTGAGGGAAAAACTGTGTCCTTGCTGCAGCCAGTCCAGGGACAGCTATTCCTGGACCCATGGGTCACAGGGCTCTCTTGGCTTCTCAGGGAGTGGAACTGGGGAGCAGAGTCAGGTCCTGGGGAGCAGAGCCAGGAGTGCCAGGGTGGCAGCCAGCCGGCGTGGGTGTCCATCCTGAAGGGGAACTGTGGGCTTGCTGCTGGCAGGATGCCCACAGCAGTGGCTGCCATTCAACACCCTTTCAATTCTTGCCTTAGAGGGTGTGATTTGATTAGGTTTCCACAGAGATCTACACTGTGCATGAATTATTCAGTCAGCTTATTTTACTCTCCCAGAGGAACTGATGATGCTCCAGCCCTGAATGGAGAAGCTGTTACAGTTGTCAGAAAGTGACACAGAGCCTGGCTGCCTGGCCAGGCACTGCCAGAGGGACTTTTCTCAAAATAAGTCTGGTATCTCCAGCTCAGGCTTTGACTTGACTTGAGGAAAAGGCAGTAGGGAGTGGGTCAGGTTGAAGAATGAAAGGCATAGAGAGGAAGGAGATAGTAAACCCATTCCTCTTGCCCCCAAAGGAAAAAAATGGAAAGAAGAGGTTGCTTTGTACCATGTTTGGGACTGGAGGAGCCCATCCTGGCTCCTGACAAAGCTGTGCAAACAGCTGTTCCCAAGCTATGCCCTCTCTTCAAGCAGTGACATTGACAGGTATTCCTGCTCTGCAAGCCCAGAACCAGTGAAACATCCAGTGCTCCTGAGGGCACCTGTTGGTCTTAAGACAGGAGGGGAACTGTCTCTGAGTGTAATCACCAGGAGTGTTGCCCTGTCAGGCCAGGAGACGTGTGTCCTTACCTTCCAGGAGGGCCACGCGCAGCTCTGCGCGCTGTGGGTCGTGCACCAGGGAGAAGTGCAGCTCGGGGGCCTGGCTGCTGCTGGCTGCCCGCTCAGGCTTCAAGTGCTCTGTCACACACACGTCCTTTACCACACCTGGAACTGACAGAACCCTTTAGCAAGCAGCTCTTCCCCTTCCTGAGACAGCAAATCCACCTTCTCTTGACTTCGCTTTTCTAAATGTCTCACTATTCCTGCACTTTGTATGCCGGACTGTAATTTATTTTCCTTCTTCCTCCATCATCATACATCCTTTTTGCTCTGTTTACTTGCACTTTCAGCTCTTTCTACAGCATTTGGACAAGCCTTCTGCTCTCTGCCACCTTGTGCTCTATGATGGTTCACACATTTGCTCTTTTACCTTATTACTAGGCCAAGGTGTCTAAATAAAACTCATTACTTGTTATATTGTTTTACATTCTTTTAACTGGCATTATTAAATTAAATTTTATGTTCTCTGCAGTGAGAATGTGAGTCCGATCTTGAGCTGCTGTACAACTCTGCATTAAACAGAGTTAATTAATCTCTAAACATTTTGGGTTTGGTTGTTTTTTTAATTTTAACAATGAAGTCTTTGTCAGGCGAACATCATCAATTTCCACAGCACCTGACCAGGTTGAAGAAAATGAACTTTGGAATCTATAAGGCAGTGTCTCCATACATGATTTTGGACCTGAGTACATATTTCATACTGAAATAAAGCGAGTTGCAAGACTAAAAGAGAAGCCAGAGATTTTTGTCATCCGAAGCTGTTATCTGCAAGGTCAATTCTGATTCACACAGAAAACAATAGTGGAAGCAGTACACTTCCTCCTAAAAATCTCAGCCACAGTTCAGACCAGTTCACTGTGGCATCAAAAGGAGAACACAACAATTCTTACTTAATTTTAGCAACACTTGAGCTATAAAATCAGGCAGAGCAGGAAGGAAACTTGCTTGTGCCATTAGCAGCGCAGAAAGGCTCTTACACCAACACTTATATAAAGCTTTAGCCTAAATGCAGCCTTCATCTTTCATGCTTTCCACCCTATAATCTTTTCTCTGACACCTAAGGATGTGGCTCAGACAGTCTCTTCCTCCAATGCATCTGCTTCCCATGGTACTTTTTTTCCATACTCACAAGCCTCAGTCTGGAGAGGTGAAAGAAGGAATTGTCCTTCCAGAGAGGCAAAAATATAATTTCAAAAAATTAAAAATAACTAAAAAGAGTGCTCAGTAAAAATAACGGCAGATGGCATTGTCTCTCTGGCAAATATTCAGGAAGGTTTTATTAAATTTGTAACCATAAGAGTAAATTATCCTGTTAAAAGATGGCTGTGAAGTTAAAAATCAGTATGGAAGAAGCCCAGACATGCTGCCAGATTCATATAATTAAGATTGCATTTTCTCTCAGGCTCCAGGAATCTTATGTTTCAGGATTTGGAGTGTTGCCCTTTGGGCTGGCTGGAAACAGGAATTCTATTTGGCAAAAAACATCTTTGAGGTGTCAGCCTTTCACTGCACATTACAATAAGCGAAGAACATCTCACCAAACCAAGGCAATAAAGGAGCAGAGAAAATTAGAAGCCTTGACACTTGCTGTCCCTGACAAGGACAGTAGCTGGACAGCTAGCACTTGACCTGGAGGAGATACTCTGCCTAATTTTGGCCAGATATTTCACACATACTTTTGCTACTGCTCTCAGCACAACTACATTAAATGTGCTTTTCTACAAAATGTCTTCTACCAGCAACACAGATTCTTCAAAACAAAAAATGTTTCGGTTAAAAAAAAAAAAATGTGACAAGATGCAATGACAGCTTTGTTATCAGAATGTCCTTACAAGCTCCATGACTCCTTCTACTAAACAAATGTATTGAAAACCAAACTCAGAGTTCTCATGATAACAAAGCAAAAAGCATCCCATGTCTTCACTTCCACATTTATTTATCTAACAACAATCACATTTTGCTTAGAAGTATTAGAGATCTACAACCACTAAAGCAATTGTTAGTTTGAAGATCAGAAGCTCCTACCGTTTTGAGGGAGAACAAACAGCTCTTCATTGACTTGTATCTTCATCCTGTTCTCATCCAAAGCAGTAGGTTTTCCAGTAGCTGGTTCTTCTGTTGTCTTCAGAGAGTACTGTGTGTAGTTAACAATTTCAGGTGAAGTTACTTCTGGTTTGGGGCCATAAATGTTGGGAAATTTCAGAAGTGCTCGAGGCTGGACTGGCTCTGCAGTTTTCTTAACGTTGAACTGAAAATTAAAACCTTGTTTATTACTTTGCACTAATTACACTAATTCCTCCAATTCTCTTAACCTTAGATGAGCTGGGAGAGGAAAAAAGCAGGGCCTCTGGTCAGTCCTACCATCATTTTTCCTTGGCTTGTAGAAACTACTGCCTGTATGTCTGGAGACTTTCTTGCCAGCACTGATACTTCCTACTTGCATACACTTGGCAGTGGTAACTAATTGGGTCAGTGACTCCATCTTCACAAGACAGCCAGTGAACCAGTGTTTAGGCCAATGTATAGGAAGTCCACTATGCAACATAGCATTTTGTCTTGTCTAATTTTATGGGCTTTGAAAGAAAAGTGGGCTGAGAAAGAAAGACGCCATTGTGTGCTGTCCTCACCTAGCAGTCAGCTGAGTTTAGATATTATGTAAATTACAAGGTGTGGGGCTGTAAGTGAGATCCCTCTTAAAAAGATGTAAACCTCATCAGTCCTAAAATACCTAGTAAATGTGAAGTTACTCATCCAAACTTTAAATGCAGTTTTCCTGCATTCTTCTAAATTCTTCTAAAATAAAAGCAAACCAACCAAGCAGAATACATGAGGTATCAGTGGACAGCAGGTAGAAAAGGCAAGTTCCTTTTGTTGTGCAGAGGAATTACATCCAGCACATAGTGCCTGATTTGGTGGTCAGCCTCTGCTGTCCTCTGTCCTGGAGCTGCTGTGTCAGGCTGCTGTCCTACCACTCACTGGCCACACACAGGAGCCTGCATTGCTCTCTGCTGCCAGCACACAAAGCACTTCCAGATCTTTTGGGATAAAAAACACAAATTTGAGGTATTGCTAGTACAATCTTTTCTTCCTCTTGCTAAAAGCCAGGTATTTAGTCAGGAAATCCATCAGCACACAGCATCTAAGAACTCCATCGGGTCTAAATATTCCTCTTGTCTGTCTGCTCTGCAGAATTAGAGACGAGAGACATATGCAAGCACAGTGGGACCAGCCCACCCCCTCTTCCAACTGCATCTGCCTCTGTTTATTATTTTGCTGCCAGCTCTTTTCCCAAGTGCTGTGTGCTAATCCAGTTACATAGCAGTGCCCTATGGAAGTTCCCTTTGCAACTCAGCAGTTGTGTCCTAAATAAAGACATGAGCAGAAGAGTTCATATAGTTCTACAAAAATGCATGAAAGAAAGTAAACCAAAAGGAGCAGGGAGGCTGCAAATTATTCTTCTGTGTCCCTTCCCAGTGTCACTCAAAGCACCAGACTGTTGCCACTGCTGGATGTGTTTAGGAATCTTCTGCAGGCTTTGCTGAGAGTTTGCAAATTTACAACAGCTTCTCATTGTTTTGTAGATGTATGTTTGTGTTTGAACTCTTCCTCCTGATGTATGCAGGGCATGTCCATGGGGAGCCTCTGTCTATAGCAAATACAAGGATCATTGTCATGGGAGACATGCCAAGTGAATAAAATGTGGACTTGCTACGTCTTTCTTTTGTCATCTGTGTTTATAAGAATCAGTGGCCCAGACAGATTTCAATAATTAAATGTGTCCAACAGTGACTAGGACATATTGTGTACTAATGTAGTCAGAAAAAAAAAAGTCCCGACAGAACAATTTATAAACAGAGAGATAATAAAATTTCACAAGGTCAGAATCAAACTGAGATTCATTTCTTGAACATATAGAGACTGAATCTCTGTAGTGACTGAATAAATGACAGCATAGGAGAATTCATGTTCCTGGCAAGAAAATTATTTTAATTGGAAAGAATTGCTAAACATATGGAATATGCAAACTAAGAACATTTTGCACATTTCTGTGACAGAATGTTCACTCGGCTGCTATAATATGTCCAGACTTCTTTCAAAAAAGCCCACAAAGCCAGTAACATTGGAAATAATACTTCAAATTAAAAGGTCTACAATGATGAAAGAATGCAATCACTCAGGTAATAATGATACATTTAGGGCAGGTTGAATAATTTTGTCCCCTGTTGGTCAAATACTGGATTAAGTCATGGCAAAACTTGATGAATGTACACATATTGTGAGGACCATAACTGAATAGCTTCTGGGTACTGGAGGCTTTGCTGAACAATATGGAGACTTAGTGCTTATTTGAGTCCTGCAAACAGGATATCACCTCTGTGGACAAGATCCAGGATAGATTAACATTTTCCCACGATGTTTCGCAAAAGGCTGTATAAAAGAAAAAAATAGCCCAGCCCACAGATGGAGTTAAAATGAAGATTTGAGATGTTTCTGGGCTCAATGATCACAACATCAAACTCTCACAGAGCCTCATGGTAAAGTTATCTGTGGATTGGGTTGCTGAAGACAACAGCTAGAAAAATTGCTATGCAAAATGATATGGATGTCAAAGTTACACATTTTGCATTCATGTTTAACAGTAAACTTGGAAAAATCTCCACATCGTTGTACATTCTTATATACAGGTGTTAGCAAATCCCCTCTTCTACCCTATGGGGTGGAAAAGACAAGAAAGAAGCCTGAAAGGGACATGACTAAGCTATCAAACAGAACAGTGGGGGAAATTCATCCTAGGGAAATGAAAACAGGTACTAGGAGCTATTCACCATGCTCATGAGAGGGAGGCTCAGAATTAGCAGCAATCTCTTGAGAAGTCCTAAACTCCATCCAAAAGTTAATTCATGGTCAGTGGAGCCACATCTCTCCTCCCCCCTCCAGCAACCACAAGATCTGCTAATGCCATTCTCTGTATCTGCACCAGTTCTTACAATACTGTTTGTAGATTTGGTCATTTTTCCTCAGCATAAACTGCAACAGGAACATGAGCATGCCAAGGTTCTTTCCTACTAAGAGCCTAAGAGTGGAAGGCAGAGAAAAGCAGAATATTTAATTACAGACATTACAGAGGAGTTCAGTTAGGACTCCTGCTACACTCTTTAAGAATACAAAAATAATAGTCAGCTCAAATAATTAAAAGGCAAGCAAAGACTGTTATACAATGGAGCCTTTGGAATGGGCTACTATGGCATAACAATTGGTTGGATGGCTAGGTGAAAGTGAAAAGGACACAGGCATATACAAATATCAGGAGCAACACCCACTATGCAATACTTTCCGAGGCTGACCAGTGCTAGAGCTCATGCTGAAGACCACATTCAGCTGAGGAAATCATCAAACACTTCCCTTTGAAGATTCCCATCATTAAGTATATTAGAAGAAATCTATAATTCCCCTAGCTCCCTCTTGCACTGAGCTCAGGAGTAAACCAGACTGTTTGGTTTCTAACAAAAATGAAAGAGCACACAGGGATGCCTGACACTATCCATACTACACATTGCTTTTACAGTAAGTGAAAAAGAAATTCACAGCGTGATGAGATTGTTCAGTCATCACAATCTAGATTCTCACTTGCTTTATGTTATGATTTCAATGCCTTGTTTTAACTTCACATATAATTAATCCCCTCAGTTAGAGGGGCAGAGGGAGGAGGAGGGAAGGTTTTCACAAGAAACCAGCTGTTGACAGGGAACTATCCTACGGGAACTATGAGATATTGTGAATAGAATTAAATAGCTGCTATACGAGATCTCAGCAGGAGCCATCTCGTCTTCACAATGCTGTGTGCCACCTGGTACAGTCCAGTCTTCTTTTCATAGGAAATTATTTCTCTTTTGATCTATCTTAACAACTAAGCAGCATTTCCAGTCCTCATTCCCTGTTTCTGCCATTAGCAGCTTTCTCTTTGGCTCCGTGGCAGCTGCCTCCTGCTCCGGTAATTCTGTGGTACCCAGCTCATCTCTGTTTTTCCCTCACTCCTCCTCCCACTGGCATGTTGTTATATCCTGAACACAGTAAGCAGATAAACAGGCAGCATAAATCACATGCTGAGTAGCCTAACAGGGAAGTTGCATTCCCACCCTCTGCATTTAAAGAAAAATCACAGAGTAAATTAGAGACTGTGTCTTACTTGCTGGACTGGCTGAAGCACACTGGGTTTAGTATTTTCCGTCTCCTCCTCTTGGTCCTTTTCTGAGAGTCCTTTCCCAGGTTGCTTGCATTTGCAGAAGCAGGTGAGACCGCAGAGGGCAAGGATGCTAGTTGCAGTCCCTAAGGTAGCCCCCAGGGCTATAACTGGAGCAGACAAAACCATTGTCCTGTGCTGCACAGGAACAGAAAGCACAGAGACCCTGTGGCTCTTTCTACTCCCTGGGAGAGCAGCTCTCCCACATCCACTCCGATTTCTAGCCTGGCTTCATTCTCCTTGGAAGTCTGAAAGCAATTCTCTTGTGCAGGAGAGAAAAGGGACCAATCTAGACACACAGATAAATCATCCCACCTTTGCTAGGCAACAAGGCTACCTTTCTATCCTGCTGATGGAGTTGCTGCTCCAGGTCAGGGAGAGGAAATAGTAATTATGGTGCCTGCGATCTCCATAGAGCTGCAAACAGGCAGTTTTCATTGAAGCCTGTTCTCCAGCTCCACTGGGAAAAGTCTGATGTGTGATAGAGAGGAAAGACGTCAGCAGAAGGGGCTGGCCTTGTTAGCTAACTCACAGAAAGTGCATCCAAATGTTTGATCATCTCTCTAACAATACTTCTCAGGGTTGGCTTGCTGATATGCTCAAGAGGTTGCATTTTTTTGTTGTTGTTTTAAGGCAAAGATAGTGACTGCCAAAAGCTGCTGGCCTGAGAAGCCCTGTTATGATAGCACTGCACAGTAACTCTGTAGTCACAGTAAAGCCTCTGTGTAAGTCAGGCAAAACTTTCTTATCCTTCAGAGGCTGCAGAACAAACACAAGCAAGGATTAAGCACTGCCCCATGCCTCACCACCTGCCCCTCAAAGCACAGGGTCTGAACCTTTTGGAGCTGATTTCTGCAGGATAAATGCAGAGCAGCACCTCTATTTAAAAAGAGAGCAGAAAATCCTCCCAAACAAGACTCACTAGTGCATATGCTGCTTCCTCTGGAGAAAAAGAAAGCAAACAACATATGCTAGGTATTAGTCATACTGCTTACCACATTGGTGTCAGGCAGTGGGCTGCTGAACACAGGAGAAGAACCTGCATGAATAGACTTGAAGAACTAGATGTCCGTCCCAGTTTTCTCTCGAGCTGATGGAGTGATTATCTTTCTCTGACTCATCTATTTTTGCCTTATTTCTCAGAATGCCCAGCTTCGGGGAGAGGATAATAAATGCCATCATTTTATATGTTTCTCATGACATGTACAACTCTTTTTTGGGTACTTCACAAGGAGAAGCTAGTGGCCAGAAGGTGATTATAATTCTGGTCACTATATCTCTCAGTAGAGTGAAAATAGTAAACAAAATGCAAAATATTAAAAAAAAAAAAATACCCAGTTCTACTGATTCTGCTGGGAGTTTGTCATTCTGTTTTGGAATATAGTTGATGCCCATGGATCAGGAAAACAAATTAACTATGTACAGAAAATTGTTTAGAAATTCAGGGGGTTTGATCCTTCTGTAGCTTCTGTAGCTCAGGTTTTGCATAGATTTTTATTGGCTTTATTTTCTTTGATGTTTCACATCTTACTCATGACAACTCACTCAGCCTTTGTTCCTTGATGACATGTTCACCTCCCTGGTACAAAACTTCCCTCACATCTGAGTCTCACTTTAATTGTTAGATTCCTCTGTAGCACTGCAGCATCCTAGTTCCCCTTCTCCTCATTCTATCTGGCTTTGTCAGACATGACTCACCCCTCACTTCCAAGCCTCCTGACCCCTCATCAAGAGTCAAATCCCAATGGACTCCTTAAGCAGAGGCAGTTCCCTAATAAGCTGCTGAGCCTATGGAAATTGGTCTTTCAGCTCAGCCCACAGAAGGAAAACCTTGAGCTTTGTCTTCTATGTACAAGAACAAAAGTTGGGCACACCAAGCTGGACCACTGGCACACCTCTCTCTCCCTGTGCTCAGCAGTGGGAAGAACATCACACAGAGGAGTTGCAGAAATCTGACTAAACAATCCCTTTGCTTCTTGCTTTTTGTGTCTCAGGAGATTCCAAAGCCTTGAGCAGCATCCTTATGCTTACCTCATCTGATGTAAATTTCTCTGCTACAAGTAGGTTATTCCAACAATTTGCTGACTTATCCAACAGCTATTTCATTCAGCCCACAGTTAAAACAGGTGACATTGTAATTATGGTGCCATGATGTCTCATCTCAAGTTTGAAGAATGAACCATATTGTTATGGACTTCTACCACCACTCAAGAGAAGCAGAAGTGAGAAGAGTCTGAAAGATGACAAAAAAGATGGACAAACTCTTTAGATGCCTTTGATTTCCTCCACAGGATGGGTTCTTCCTAGAAGTGCTGATGAAATCTAACAGCTAGGTCAGAGACCCCAGAGATTTGGAAACCACATGAAAAGGAAGAAGGTTCTGTTAAGGGTAGAATACAGTGAGAGATATTTGGGTTGGAGAAGGCATTCAGTCCATTCAGGAGATGCAATTTTGTTGTGTTTCCCACAAGCTGTTCTGAGAATTATACAAAGACTGCTTACAACATGCTCTAGAAGTAAGGTCACAACAAAGTTTCTCTGCAAGACAATAATTTAATAGCATAATCTCTGAGGTATTTTCTGCCTGCTTATATAGAAAAATTAATTTTCCTTGACAAAATTGTATTTGATATGAAATGTAATAGGTACAGAATCATTGTCAGATATCA
Source organism: Aegithalos caudatus (assembly GCA_013389925.1). NCBI lineage: Eukaryota > Metazoa > Chordata > Aves > Passeriformes > Aegithalidae > Aegithalos > Aegithalos caudatus. The sequence goes on from WEIU01008362.1 coordinate 90,658, forward strand.
TTTTTAATAGCAACAGCCAGGCTTTTGCTGCTATTGCTAGGAAAACAAAGAAGCTCTCCTCAGACACTGAATGTTATCAGCATGTGAGCTGACAGGCCAAAGATTTCAGATTTTTGTGTGTGTACTGATGCATGTACAGATACATAATTTAACTAGCTTTGGCATATACTGCCACTGCATGGCTGTTTATTTTTAGCACATCCTGTTCTAAAAAAAAATTGGGCCATAAATGTGTTTCAAAGTCATCTTTACACTTGCTTGTTTCAACACCCAATAATTAAATAGCTTATTTTTCTTTAAAGCAGTAGTAGGATAAAATGGGGTCAGGTAATGACCTTTCTCACTGGTCATTCACACTGATACTGTCCAGAATCACATAGCTTTTTTATCTGTCACATCTGTCATTAGAAAGAGACTTGACAAAGTAGAAAGATGAAAGCCTGTTTTTGCAATCCAGACTTTAGGGGCAGGTTCAGGCCTGACAACATATTTCAGTCATCCTATCTACATATTTTCTCTAGATTCTGATGGAAGGCATGTATAAGAATAGCAAAAGCATATACATAGTTTTAACTTCTGGTATTTCAGACAGGAATACTCTGTGATGACAAAATATAAGGTACCAGTAAACCTTTGGTGCCTATAGATTCTTTGTTCCTGCTGTGAGCTCTTCTGCTGACATTTTGGGCCTTTCTGTTCATTGGCTGTATAAAAGAGGTTTACTCTGAATGAAGACTTGGTAGTACAGATCATATGGAGAATAACAAGAGCTTTTGCATTGCCTAGCTGTAGTTCATACTTTAACAGAAAAAAAAAAAAACAAAAAAAAAACCAAAAAAAAAAACCAACTTTAATATAATTGCCAACCACTTGAATAAGCAGGTGGAATTTTCAACCTTTATTTTGACAATTGAAGACACAAATTAAAGTTCCAGAATCCAGACGGAAAAGCTGACATACATCTGAATGAAAGATGTTTGCACACTACTTTCCCTGACTCAGCCTACTCCGCTCCATCAAGGGCTGGTATCAGAGATACTCTGTTTCTCACCCAGGCGTTTCACCAGGCAGAAGTGTGAGTTAACAGATGGAAATGGGAAAGAAAGTTGTTCTGGCTTTTTTTTTTTTTTTTTCCCCTTCAGGGAAATCCTTTTGACAGTCAGATTTAGCCTGAAGGTGTAAGCTCATATTTTCACTTGTGTTGACTTGTTGTGTGATTCTGTGCTACAGAAATGGAACAGTTTGAATAGAACTTTATTTAGTGGTCTAAAATAACTTTCCAGATCATAGCAAGCTGTTTATATCATCCACTTCAGGCACTGAAATAGTCAGTTAGTAACAGAAGACCACATAAGGCTGTCATGCATTTTGTTTAATAAGTGAATGAAACATTGTGAAAACAAAAGTGAAGGTAAAAGGCTTGTGCCTGCAATGACAGCATATAACTCTTTATGCTTTTGTGTGCTGTTGCCTCAAGATGTAAAAGCTTTAAGAAAGTCATTCTGTCTTCCTCCAAGTGGCAAAGTATTCCTCCACCAGATGGTGAAGAATTAACAAACCACTGAAATAATCCTTTGCAGCACTATTAAGACAAAGCAGTTGTCTCTACATATTCATATGCAAAAAGAAAATAAGGAAGATCTGTAAGAAGAATGTGGGCTTGGTCCCTCTATCACTGTCACTGTAACAGACCTATAGATATAAATCAAGTAAATTAGGTAATTTAAGGGAAGAACAAAGAATCCGTTTCTAAAAGAAAGCTATACAATGATCAACCTCAACAAAATGAGCTTCAGGGTGTGGTTCTTCATCTGATATTAATGGATTTAGGACTCCTGGAACCTCCAGACTTACAGGAGCACCTGCCAGCTGTGTGTGTAGTCTTTTGCCACATTTCTGCCCTTAGGATGATGATAAGGATTTAGCACCGTGGAGGGTCCAGCTAGTTGCATGTATGCAGTGTAGGGTTTGTGGTTAATGATTCTGTACTGGGACATTACACTGTCCTGAGATGAAACTCTGTAGAATTCAGGAGATCTATGGAAAAAATATGGCTGTGCACCTGTACCAGGAGGCTGCCATGTACCCCCTGTCACCAGCGACCACTGTAAACCTGACTGTTGTACATCTCTTGCACCCCTTGCAGAAACATTGGATGAATACTCTAGAGGGTGGAAAACTCAATAGCAGAAAGTAGAGAGAAGGGGCCAAGAAGCAAAAATTTCCAGGATAGATAGTGTGCTTTACACAAGGGTAAGAGAAAACAAACAAACAAACAAACAAACAAAAACAAACAAAAACATTGCAGAGGAATAGGAAAGGTCTGTAACATGAGAATTGGGCATTGGTGTGACTGCTGTAGCAGGATTTTACACTACTAAAAAATTAGAAAAAATAGAGGGACTTCAGGAAAGCACCACATGAATGAATTAAGGGGTATGAGGCAGTGGATCAGAGTGTGCCTCAACAAGGTGAGTCTCTTTATCAATGAAAAGGCTAAGGGATGTCTTGGTCATAATCCTTAAGGACCCAATCATGGAATAAACCTTTGATGACAGAGGTTCTCTCCTGATGAGCAAACAAAGTGTTACCAGGAGCTAATGGCCAGCAGCTGATGCCAGATAAACTGTAGTTGCAGATTTCCAACAATAATTTCTGTGGTATAATTTCTGTGTGAGCAATCTCTGAGGGATTCCAGAGGGTTATCCTTCACAGGTAGTTTTGAAATCAAGACTAGTGTTGTGCAGATTGTTTTGATGGGACTATTTCTCTCCATTTGAGGTCTACACTGATGTTGAACCACCAATGACACCACCAATGTACTGTCCTGTGTTGCTCCATATGTATATGAGGACCACGTGGGATGTGAAGAGAGTATTATTGTATGAGGCAAGTTTTCAAAAAAATCACAATTCCTCTTAGAGCATCAAGGGGCCAGCTGCAAAGAGAAAAGCAGCTTTAGAAGATCACATCATACCACATAGTCCAGCAGACAAACAGTCTCTGTGCATTACTGGATGAATAGCTTTAGTGTGAGGTCTCAGCACCTCAGCAATGCAGATTCAGAAAGAAAATGTCAGCTCCAGCTCAGGACAGACCCAGGTAAAAGTAAAGGTGTATCACTGGAAATGCAATGGAGAGTGTTGTTCGGTAAAGTGGCAGACAAAAGGTTAAGTGTGGGCCTAATTAGCACGTGAAGTTAAGCAAATGAGTAAATGCTTTCCTATATGGGGGAGGGTATCTTGCTGGGAGCAGATAACTCAGATAGATATCCTGCTTCTCCATTGAACTCTGCTAATTTGCTATTGAAAATCCAGGAAAATAGAGCTTGTTTTGTGCCTAACTCATTTTAATGTGAGAGCTGGCTCTTAATTGACTGAAGAAGCAGAGCTTATTTCTGGGCAGGTAGCTCCACTGCAAATGTACGTTCATTTCCACTAGATTTTATTTATAACCACAGGATATTTGAGAACCTTCAAAGCCTTCCGAATTGCCGGACGCCGGAGTGCACATTGTGTATTTGCAATAAACGGCTGCCTCCTAGAGGTGACAGTATTTTTCTTACAATTTCTGTTTAGAGTTTATAACGTTCCAAGAACTTCAGCCTTTGGCAACACCAATGTTGTAAAGGATACTTTGCAGAGAAAATCTCTGGATCTCGTACTTTTAGTTAAAATTGTATCTCCAGCTATGTTAAGGCTGCAAAGACAGGAAATTCAAGAATTATTGTTGCCTATAAAGCCTTAGTTCTATCCACTTTCATGTAAGCCTTGTCTTTAAAGCTTTAAATACAGGATAACACCATTTTATTTGCAAATGAGCTGTGAATAGTTTGCTGATAAGATACTCTCTGATAATGAGTTAGGGTTATATACTGAACACATCTGGGTTTTATATGTGTCTCCTTCCAAAGAAGGAGTAGATAAAGAAAAATATTATTCCAAATTACTGGCTGATATTACAGTATAAGCAGCTAGAAATATACACCATAATTGCATGGGGTTTTTCTCATTTGATTTACACCCAATGTGGCACTTGTGGCCTGACTTATGCATGATCAGTGTGCTCATTTCTGTGGCAAAGTTCCATGGAAGATGTGTTGGAACATGAGCAGCACTGTGTGGTATTTAGCTGAAAAAAAGTAACCTACAACTGTTCTATAGGAGGTACCACTGTGTGAGAAAGCCAAGCAGGCAAGCAATCCTTCTGGACTTGCAGCAGAGCCTGGATGCTCTGTCTTCCACATCTGGCTCCTCATCCCACTGCCTCTCAGACTGCAGATATCACTGTCACTGCAGAAAAACTTCCAGAGAAAGATAGGGAAGACCCATCAAAAAAAGGCTGTCATATTTTTTGCTGCACTTCAAGAATCAAATTAGCAGCAAAATGGCCAAAGCAACATCTGCTTTTGTGTCAGTTAATTCCAGTTTTGGAGCAGATTGCTTTTTCTTTAAGTGTTACATGCAGCTCTTGCCTTTCCAGTCTAAAATAGGACGTCATCAAACAAAATCAAGTTCATAGATGGATCAGAACAGATGACTCAAGGTGTGGAACTGGTTCTGTGTAAAGCAAATTACAACTCCTCAGCCCAGAAAAGAGATACTGCAAGGGAAGAAGAAAGAGGTCTCTAAAATCCTGTGTGTGGGAGAAACTGGCTAGGGATCAGCTTCCCAATTCCAGTATAAGAACTAAAAGGAAGATTCAAGTTGGACTCACATTCAAAACAAGGGGAAAGTATCCTGTATGTTTGGCCTGTTCTTATGCACTTTTCTAGGCAGCCACTTCTGGCCCAAGCCAGAGGGAGACCACAGGGTCACAGAGGCCTGTGGTTATTCTAGCAGACATCACATGCCATACAAATTTTATTTCCTATGTCTTTTAAGTAAAACTCTGAGCATCAGCTTGGTTTTTGGAAATGTTATTTTGAGTCACTGACTCACGTAAAGTTGCAGTTTGTCAGCAGCTGTTGGTCTCTTATTGTTTCCTTCCATGTTTCCTTTGAGCCTCAGTGAAAGTTTTCATGTATCCCCTCCATCTGCCAAAGAGGCACAGGCAGGAAGGCACAGTGACCAGACTGGGAATTGATCAGCTCCATGTAGTCACTCATTATGTTTATTGGAGTCTGTTGCTGACTGCCTCAATCAGTAGAACCTCCAAGTACCTCAGCAGTGGTAATTCTTAATGTCCAATGGCGAATCATGTTTAGTCCTTATAATATGAACAGTATAAGAACATTTTCCTTAACATGACATTGTTTGATTCTGTTCCTTGACATAGAGACAGAGAACAAAGAAAAGGAAATAAGCGAAGATAAGAAAGATCCACATCTTATAGTTCTGAACTAAAAAAAGTATATTCTGTTCATGTTCACCTCTAGCCATTCCTTGTGGTCCACAAGATTTTGTCAGGCTTTGGAATATTTTCCATGGCATTGCTATTATACAAATTTCAGCCAGCCCTCTGATTAAATGAGTTGGCACATAAGATCATGAAGCCAGACCTTCCAGTTGAGAGAAAAACACCTTCTACAAAAACAACCTTTTCAGAAAACAGCCTCCAGCTATCAGGATAGATGCCTTTCTCCAAGTTTACTGACTGAGTAAAGTGCAAGAGTGGCATGGATCTGTGCTTACCATATCCTTACTCTTCTACTGCTGTTATCTCTCTGGCCTCCATGCCTTCCTTTCCAAGGAATTGGTTTTGTTTTTTGTAGAAATATTTGCTATGTTTAGTTTTTCAGATTGAGGTCACAGTAAGATCTAACCTCGTCCTGGTAAAGTTTGATAGGTGATTGCTGCTCAGAATTGCTATTGTCCAGTGAGAAATAGAGCAGTAGGTCTTTCACCATTATTGACAGCTTTGCAGTCAGGCCTAATCTAAATGATCTTGAGATAGCCTCCACCTTCAGGATTTAGGCACTTCTGTGGTGGAAATCACAGGGGCATTGCCTGTGATTGCCCCAGAGGACTGTACTTGCTTAGTGCACATCTTTCAATCTTCAAAGTCATTGGGGCAAAACCTTCCCCTAACATAAGCCTGAAAAAGTTACATCCAAATTTGAAAGGAGCCTGCCCATGTGTGCTCCTTTCAGTAGCTCTAGGGAATTATTTCCTTAATTTTCACAACTGCCCAAATTACACTTCAGAAGACTGTCCTCTCCCCAGTGGGCTCACTGACTTGAAGCCCTGTGTCCTCAGCTGTTCCCTAGCTGCTGTCAAAACTGGAGCAAATAATCTTTGAGCTACAAATCTGCAAAGTGGGTCAGAGGCTCTTCCCTGGGTACAGTAGGAGGAAACCTGACACAGTAATGAACAGGAAAACACTTAGTGCTAATCCCCTCACTCGACTCAGTTCTTTCCACACTGGTTTCCACAGTCTCTGCTTCACTGCTGTGCTTATACTAGCCAGCTCACTCTGTCTTTTTTCCCTGGACACAACTGTGACTTTCAAAACTCAGTTGTAACCTCCCTCTGCTTTTGTAAACTATTCCCTTTTCCTTCTCTTTTTCCTCTTATCTGTTCTCTCACCATTCGAGAATCCACTGTCTATTGAGGGGATAGATGACTCTTCTTTCTTTGTACCTTATCTCCACTAAGTCTTTTCCTGATCCATTCCCACAGTCATATTTCATAAATAGATTACAGATCCCATACCAACATTTGATTGATCTGTTTTCCTACAATGTGAAATCTCAGGCTGTCACTGATGTCTTCTCCCAAGACTTCAAATGAACTTAAGCCTAACACGGTCATAATAAAACTCACAATTTTCCCATGCATGTTGCCTTTACTGTCCAGCATCTTCTCTCACACCACTACGTTTCAAAAGCCTTCATCACTCAAGCCCATACCTCTTGGATGTCCCCAGCATGGCCTACACATATCAGATCAGCAGCAGTTTGCACTTTCTTTATCGCTGTCAGGCTCTTCTTGTCTGTACAGCCAAAATCCTCTGAAGTACCAGTTCCACTGAAGGTGTCTCATGGCATTATCAGACAAAAATTTGTGATAAAGTTTCAATCTTGCTGAAGCTGTGCTTTAAAAGCTTTAGAAGGGAAAGAGGTTTTGTTCCAATAAAGTTTAAATTTTGCATTTCACCTAAATTGTGACAAAATACATGGAACATGTGTCAAAATTTCCGTTCAAAGTTGTGACACACTTGGTACCAGACAGTAGGAGGGAAAGGTCGGCCCCTGTCTGTGGAACAGGGACAGTTGTGTAATCTTCAGCAGTTGCCTGGCAGGTGTGTAGGAGAGGTGGCTGCCTACATCATCTTACCCAGTCCAGCTTTCTCTGCACAGATCAGGAAATGATTGGGGCATGGAAACAGCACTATGATTCATACTTTACTTTTCTTTTAATTACAACCATGTAGATGGCCTAAACATCCTGAAAATCTAGGTAACTTTGTTCCAGACACAGTAGAATGCACAGTACCTACTGGGTCATATTAATGGCCCTGTGAGGAAGCTCCTGAACCTACTTTGTGTCATGTCTCAGCCAGAGAAAAGTCAAGGCACAAGACCCCCAGTCCCAGCCAAATGTGGTGCCACATACACACACATTGCAATTTAGGAAATACTGCTTAATGAAAGGCTTCTTTAAATCACCCTAGGATGACCATGTGCTGCAGCAACGATACACTAGAGTATGGAAAAAATATCATTGTCTCCTAACAGTTCATAATTTGGGACAGGTGTCTTCAGTGACAGCAAAGAGCATCCCCATTCATTTCAGTCTGTGAGTGCTTTAATCAAGTACACCCATGAGCAGAGATGCATGTAGTCCTGCTCCTATGGGGACCAGTAGGTCAGCAAGTCTGCTGCCCACTTAGTTTAATGATAGGGGAAAAAATGAGAGTTTTTCTGGTTTGATGAGTAAAAAGGTTGACTTGACTATTTGATATATGTATTTTGTTTTCTATTTGCATTTTACTGTTCTTTTCAGTTATGTCATCACACCAACCAGCACCTTAGTCCTTGTTCTTTCAACAGATCTTAAGATATCATAATTGCAATGGTCCGAGGCTAGAGCCATAATTCATTTAATGGCAGGCCACATAGACTGCCTCTATGGCCCTCATAAATTCTTGGAGAGAGAAGCTCTACATTCTCTTCTCCTTTTTATGATGGTCCAAAATGAGTATCACATGGGCCTCTCTCTTTTCAAGATCAGAAGAGATTATCGGAATAAAGAAAGTAATAAATACTCCACCCTTTTCTCATTTGCAGAGACTAACCACTTTGAATATTTCACATCATTCACTACTTCAATTTCCTACAAAAAGAATTTACTTATTTAAAGGAGGAATACAAATGTCCACACAGAACTTATTTATGACATCCTTATCAGAGGTAGAAGGCAAATACATGTGCAAAGGATGCAAGCAGACCTCTAAATAGAAGATTTCTCAAAGTGCCTTGACCTTGATTTTTTGCTGAACTCATACTGCATCATGTGCAGATTTACAACATGACCTTCCCTGTAAGAAAACAGCTGCAGTTCAAATCTTCCAGTAGAAATAAATGGTTTTTCTGTATACAAACCTATGAATCAAGAGCCAAATCTGAGTTCACTGAGGAGAATTGAAACTATTAGCAAAGATGAATCTAAAACGAAAAAGCTAGACTCAAAGGCCCTAACATTAAATTTTGGCCATGCATATTTCTATCAGCTAGTTAGATAAAGCTAAAATAAATAATATATGAAAACACAGATAGGCTTTTCTCTTTAGCAGATCTCAAGGCAGCCTCTCTAATTTATTTCAACTGCACTTACTCTGAGGAGAGAGATGTGTTCACTGAGCAACAGAGGGAGCCCTGGTAAGGCCTTCAGAAATTGTAATTGTAGGTAATGTGTCAATGTGCCTTTAATGTGTTCAGTAACTAATGGGATAGTTGCTGCAGATGAGTGGAAAAGAAAGGCCCCTGTGGAAGCTTTTCCTTTAATGTAATCACAGCTGTAAGCCAAGGTTAATGTAGCCACAGCTCCCTTGGGAAACATCATGGATAGATAATTCATGGGTTGGGTAGTGGCCATCCTCTGTTCCCTGTGAGGTCCACTCTTCCCCAAAGGAATGGTGAAAGCCACAGACTAGCACCTTATGCTCCAGGATCCTTCCAGACCCTATGGTAAAAAATCCTGAAACCCCTGGTGACTCTAATAAAATCAGTAGCGGAAGAGGGAGAGAGATGCAGACACAAATGTACACATTCAACTCCTCCTGCTGCAAAAAAGGGGAAAAAATATTTCCTTTCCAGATGGAATTGCTGGAAGGGTAATCTATGATGGTGCATTTTTTTTTTTTTGTATATGCTTTTAACAGGAGCCCTAGCATGGCACAAATAAAGAGGCAGGAACGGGTATCCCTCAGAAACGGAGAAGGGATTAAGAGTGGTTTTCCTGTTAAATGGTTAAATCATGAGCGGCAGTGGTAGATTTTAAAACCTGAATTATTTTCTGGTAAAAACTAAACCACAGCAATGCAAGGTGACAGGGTGGTTAGCCCAGGCTGAGGCTGTGCTGTGCAAACCACCCCAGTTACTCTTAGAGAACACAAAACAGGAAAGCCTTCGGCCTCCCACTCTTCCTCCCCTAACTGCTGCAGCTCTGCTGGTGCTGCTCCAGCATCCCTTGCATCAAACCTGCTTGTCCAGTCACTCTCCCTTGATAAGCTTTAGCTTTCATGTTTTTCAGATTCTCTGCTGCCTAGGGGTATAGTTCTGAGCCTCATATTAAGTGCTAGTAAGCTCTCTTCACAGGGTAGGTAGACAAAACAAATCCTTTTCCTGCCAAAGACCAAGAACAACAAGTACAACTTTCAGGCCCAAAAGCATAAACAACAGTGGACTGAGGAGAGAAGACAAGAAGGATGAGACCTTACAACCCCAATAAGTAAATGTACTAAAACTTATAAAATGTAAGACCTTGTGACCATTTTCTCCATTTTGTGACCATTCTAAGTCCACCTTGAGTAGCCTTGGTCGGGCTCTTGTTCTGCCCAAGGTGTATCCTAAAGGCCTTTCCATAAATATCTCCTTTATTCTCTAACTCTGTGCAGTCTCAGTTTCAGGTCAGCCTTCCCAAGGCGTCACCCTGCTATCCCCAGCTCTGCTGTGTCCCAGCTGGTGGGGTGGCAGACCCTGCTGGTCCAGTCTGACCCTCAGCCCCCAGGCCAGCCCGTGCCCTCAGTGTGGCTGTCTGAGCAGGCTTTGGTTACACGCTCCCAGCAGACACCCAGCACAACACGCTGCTGGCTGTCCTGTGTGCCTGGGAACCCACACTGCATCAGTCATTGTGGCCAAAGCTTCAGAGATCACTTGCTGCTTTTTGGGGGCAAACGCTCTCTTTGGCAAAAGACACCTGGAACGTGCAAGAGGATTCTTTGTTTTAATGACTTTGAAGTTTATTATTAGGTAATTTTTCCAATGTTAATATTTAGTCACTAGTATCTGCCTGGATAGCACCTTGCTTAAAACAAGACACGATTTGTAAGAGCTGAGCTTTAACTTTTCCTAAAGCACTTTTCTGTGGATACAGATAAAGTCAGAAGTAGCAGTGTCCAAACTCATCTGCTCAGGAGACATGAGAGGAGCTACAAGTTATCCTCCCAGAAGAAAAAGCAAATCCATAAGCTAACCTGGTGAATGGGTGCAATTCACATTGTGCAGGGAACTGGTATTAGAAAAGAACAGTAAGAGTGAAACAGCCTTCTCGAGACTCCCATTGAAATATTAAAAAATCCCACTTAGTGGACAGTTGGGAAGCAAATACATGAATAACAAGCAAAGTTCTTGAGACAGGTACTGAGACAAGCAGCACAGCCAGAGAGCACAAACAGCCTTTCTGATGAGGGACAAAGGAGAAAGAAGTCAGTGCAGTGATATTTGAATGAGGGACAGTGCCCAGTCACCGATGGACTCTTTATCAGGCAGATCTATGTACCATAGAGGCAGAGATGTGCTTTCCACTTACAGCACACAGAGGCAGCTCCCATGCACTCATCTGAGAGGCAGACATGAGGCATTTCCTCTGCCTTAGTTAAATTGCCACTCACAAGGGTAACTTTCATGGCATGGTTACTGTAAGCAAAAGCTTCCCTGTAGGCAAAAGGACATTTCTGCTCACAGGAGATCAAACCAAGCAGGGAAGCTGGCTGACATTGCATAACCTGTCACAAGGAGATCTCCCCAACGGGGGCAGCTCTGGGAGTCTCCCTTCAGAGGGCAGAGAGACCAAAAAATGGCCCCAGGCACTGCTCAAACAGCGTGCACCTTACCCCACCACATGGATTCCTTTGCAATCAGCATAACATTGCTCTGCAGGCTGGAAACATCGTGTAAACCCTTTGATCCCATCCTTTCTTCACCTAAGGGCAGCAGACAAATCAGATGGTTTCTCCTGATAAAAGAAAGGAATTTGTTGTTTTTTTCAAGGCAATTAGAAGTTCATTACTAGAATTGTCCAAATTAAAGTTCCATTTTCATCAGTTCCATTCTCCTTCCTTCAGCCAAAATAGCCACTGGATCACATATCATTACAAATGCTGGTTTAATTGCTAAATTATGCTTTGCTAATTTTGGCCTTGAAATCTGATTTTGAAATTAAAATCAACATGTTTTCATTTTTATTTGGGAAGTTACAACGTTTTAACTATTCCAACATTTCTTTAATATTTTTTCTAACTCCATATTTTTCTTTCATAAAGAAGAATGCATCACAAAAAAAAACACTTTTTCTTCATTGTCCTTCTGATGACAGACTAAAGTTCGAAGTTTCTAGGTTTGGCTCTTTGAATAGAAAAGTGACTAACCAGTAGCAAGGCAATATTCATCATTTTAGGTTTGAGTTCTTTCAATAGACAGGGCTAGGACTGCAGCTAGAGCTAGTCATTAGTAGTCATCACATCATGGAGGAAGTGTCAGTGTCCTGCTAAAGAACCTGCAAATCATGTGGATTCATTGCTCCAGATGGTGTCAGCAATGACAAAAATAGAAAGCAAAACAGAATGTGGAACAGGAACCCGAACAACTCCAGGTCTCCTCTGGGAGGTAGGATCCAAAGAAGAAATTGTGGAGAGGGACAGGAAGGACAAGTAAATCTATGAATGCAACAAGTATGGTTGTGGGCACTGGGAAGCAGCTTCTAACTCCACTTTGACTTGTCTAGAGCTGTCTTTCATAACACACATCAGTCTTCAATATAGGGACTCGAAGTCCGTGCTGATTACTCGTGAAACCCTCAGGAGCTGCCAGCACTTCAGTAATACTGTCAACCAGCAAAGTGCAGTACGGGCTGAAATTGTCCACTTCTAATCACCGCACTACTAAAAAGGTACAGGCAACTTGGAAGGAATGAAAACATAATTGTAGAATCAAGAAGAGTGGAATTATTAGACTAAATGTCTGAAAGTCCTTTAAGCCAGCACAGAAAAAGCTTGTGAGAAGACTGATTTATGTCTGAAAAGTGTCTGATCATAAAGATACCACAGAAAAGGAAGTGATTTCTGTGTGATTAGGGCACTTGGAATTAGTGAGAGGGAGACAAAAAGCACTGAGCTGAAAGCACTGCACGGGAGCAGACTTACTGGCCAGAGGATGGGGGTTCAGAATTCATTAATCCAGAGCTCAGTGGAAACCAGAATTCCTTTTCCAAATGAAAGCGAGCCAAAATGCTGAAATGCTGCACAAAGCAGACAGACATTCCTGGGAAATGATACTGAGGAATTCTACCTAAAATAATATATTCCTGGTTAATATTTGTCATTAACCCCAGACTGCATATGTAATTGTGTGGTGTTTATTCATGTGATGCCAATCCACAGCAATTTCAGTTATGTGTTGTGGTCCATACCATTGCTTCAATGGTTGATTTTGGTAAAGCCAGATGATTTTAAACTTTCAAGATTAGTTAGTATCTTACTATGAATCAGTTATGGTAGCTATCACATAACTTCCACAAGCTGTTCGACATAAAGGTTTCTATTAGTTCCTGGAATTATTTTTTTTCCTGCATGTCATGGCACATTAGTTAGTAGCAATTAGAGCAATTTCTTTCCATAATTAAATCTTGGTGGTTTACATTGTATTTGGGGAGCTGTTTACAGTGAAAAACTCCAAAGAGAATAATACATATGACTAAATGACATATGACTGGGCAAAATCTGAAAGATTTCTGCAGAATTGTTGTACCTTTGGTGCATCTGCTGTTTTGATTTTGACTATATATACTTGCAGTGAATTCCTACATCAACAGAAGGGAAAATAATTTTGTTTAAAGTGGTATGTCTGTATATTATATTATTTTCTTGGTTATGCCTACAGATTTCTGCAAACAAGTCTATGTCCTCAGGCATAATTCCAAGTTTTGTAGGGGTCATTTAGGAGCAGTGCTATTTTTTTCTGAGAGTGCTTGTGGACTATGACACTGTTCGAGTACTTCTTGCTGTTTTGTTGTTTGTTTTTGGACATCTGCTAATAATTGTTCATGTGTTCAAAATCTGTGGAATCCCTACTGTCCACCAGATACTGGGATATACTGACAGGAGAACTCGGGTATGACAAAACTTGCACCCCACTTTTGTTGTATACATGCAAAGACAGCTTCTCTTTGTGAAGTCCTTTTTTGGTTTCTGAGGGTTCAGAACAATTTCTATGGCATTTTTTCTACTAGAGGTACCAGTTTTATTGTATCTAGTAAAACTATGTCCTGTTTTTGCAATATCTCAATAAATTAGAATATTTTTTGATTAGTGGAAACAGGTCTGCTGACAATACCTCCCCCATGAGTACCACACTTTGGAAAATAACCAAATGTTGGATCTAAATACCAGCCACAAGGTGATAAGATCTTCAGAACTGGCAGGAACCATGAGTACCAGCACTCCCCCTCACTGTGTGCTTTGCCACCTGCAACATTTACTGCCACATCCCTTGATCCCAAAAAGCCACCTCCCCCACCAGCACTATTTGTTAACTGTTGGAAAACGTGGCATGCAGCGATCTATTCCATGAACTGTTCAGTATGTCAGCATGGTAACATGGCCAGGATAAAAACATGCTGCATCTTTTTTGCTTCACTCTTTCCTGAGCACAGGCAGGTAATCTGTCATTCAGGAGTAGTATTTTCCCAATAACACGCTAAAAAGATGCTGAAGTTACCAACCTTCCTATCTTGCTTTTTAAGTTTGTTTATGCCCTCACTATCTCTGATCCTTCCTTTTGCTCCTGGACTAGTTTTCCCTGAGAGTGGTTTAATTTTCTTTGTTCCACCTAAACTCTAATGAAAGCAGATTATATGCAAGCCCCATGTTGCAGTATGTTTTGGTATGGTTTGGGCATGCCAAGGTGTCTGGCATCATGGACTTTTGTTTTGTCTTTGTGCTGAGTGAGAAACATGGAGAACCATTCTCCCACTGCAGACCAGTGCTGCACAGCCTTGCTGCAGCACAAGGAATATTTTCATCCTCCTGAAAGACAAATATTAAAGACACTTAACATTGCTTATTGAGAACATTTATGTGCACAAAGTGCACACAACAGGATTAACATGCTGACAATGGCTGCTTGATGCTCTTTCATGGTCACAAGGACCATGTGCCACCCTGCTGTTTACTAACCCAGAGCAGACCTTCAGCCTGTGTGCAGACAGACAAGGAAAAGTAATATCCGCCTATGCTGCCTCCCTGTGGGGGTGATAAAAGTTTATCCCTGGACTTTGTCAATCCAGACTTTCTTAAAACAGTCAGCAGTGTGCACTGTGAACTTTCCATCACTAAAATAAAGAATAATCCTTCCCACCACAATTCAGATTTTATTTCCATCTAATTCCTACTCTTGATTGGGTATGCTTTGGAGACAAATAGATGGAAAGCCTTCTGCTGTTTCTTGATTCATTCACCAACATGGAGAATTTCTAGAACATCTTATTCAACACAGAAATAAGGGAAAAGTGGGTTTAAGACTTATTCTGAGAGTATCTGAGCACTAGCATGGTCTAGAGACAGAATCAGAGCATTTTATAATTCAGTTTCCTTTTCCATGCATGTACTCTGACACAAACCAAAAGTGGATCAGAGACTGGATGCTTTCCCAGCTACAGCAGCTTCAGCAAATGGTTCACTAAGCTGAGCTTTGCTGTGAGAAGAAGTTGCTGTGATAAGAGGCTCAGTGGTTGCTGGTTTGCCTCCTACAAGCATTTCTTGCTACATCTGCCCCCTGCTTCTTCTGGACAAGTGCACTCCACTTCTGGACAAGTGCACTCCAGCAGAGCAAATCTGTTAATCATTCTCAAAATGAGTAAGTGCTGCTTATGCTGCTGCTCTCTTTTCCTCCTCTCTTGATTCCTGGTCACAAAACTCATAAGGGCACCTGTAACTGTCAGACTGCCAGGAATAATGGAACACAGGAGACACTCCTGATGTGCTGATAGATCAAGAAACACAGAGGAAAGACCAAAAATCTGTACTTATAGAACCATAAGCTGTCTCAGGGAAGAGACAGTCATAAGCTCACTGGGTAGCCATGCATTCTGTGTTTCAAAGCGACACAATACTGTCGTGGCCTTCTGTAATCTCAGTGACATGAAGAAAAAAGTCACTTACTCTCTGAAATCCTAACAATCCAGTTCTCTGGAGAGTTATCCAGGAACAAGGGCTTCCTATGTGGTAACAGTGAAACTGCACATTTCAGGAAAGATCCTCCAAGAAGCAGAGGAAGATATGGCAGCACAGGCATGAGGCCGAGCCAGCTCTGGAGAGCAGCAGGAATGACCGTGGGAAGCCTGGGGATGGATGCTCCAGATCGCGGTGACACCGATAGCGCAGCACCGGGAGATGCCCAGGGGCTAAACCGGCTGTTGAGGCAGCAGCAGGAGTTTTCTTCCTGCTGAGATTCCCATTGGCTGGGGCAGGCTCTCCCGGCCCGGGCAGGGCAGGCTCTGCGGGTATATGTAGCGGCGGCGCGGCCGGGCGGGCAGAGGCGAGGGCTGGCACCGGAGCTGTCCCTGCGGCACAATGGAGCTCAAGGGCT
Organism: Aegithalos caudatus; assembly: GCA_013389925.1. Lineage (NCBI taxonomy): Eukaryota > Metazoa > Chordata > Aves > Passeriformes > Aegithalidae > Aegithalos > Aegithalos caudatus. The sequence continues at coordinate 106,685 of WEIU01008362.1, forward strand.
TCCTGGTGCCCATCCTCACCGCATTCCTGCTTCACCCTGCCCTGGCCTTCCCTGTTCAGGTGAGAGCAGCTCCTGCCCTTGTGCTCCAGCTTATCTGTTCTTCCTGGAGTGAAGCTGTGAAGGCCCACTTTGATAATCTTTTTTGGAAGAAAATATTAGTAATATAATAATAAATAAAGGCAATTTAATGATTTAGTTCCTCTGTTCATCCTGATTTTGATACTATTGTTGCTGCATGTGTCAGCTATGGAAGAATAATGCCTTTTACCTGTTGGTTTTGCAGGAGGACTATGAAAACAGCACAACATGTAAGTAGGATTTATAGTGTATTTTAAAAACAACTGTTATGTCTTGACTGTTTATTACATCTTGGTTTTGACTTGTTTTTAGAGCATGTGAAAGCACTGACAGGCATTTTGAATAAGGCTATGTTTCATAACTTGTTATTGACCTGAGTGCAGATGTGTTTTTACAAAGATGTGCTTTACACAGACTTTTGGGGTATGGTTTATTAGGTTAATTTAGATGTGCTTTCACAGGCTTGAAAATAAAATTTTAATTAGACATCTTGATACCTTTTCATTAAGTTGAATGTTATAATAAGACTGCTAATCATTTGCCTCCTTTCCTACCTCAGTGCAGCTGTATGAGAAAGAGATGTCAGGCATCAAAGAAAGCTTTGCTTTGTTCTGCTTTGGAACAGGCTTAGCTGAACAGCTTTTGTTAACTTGCAAAATACGAGGAGATAATTGCAGACCTTCGGAGGGCAATGGAAAGAAAACTGTAGGCAGACTTTAACTACAGCAAGAAACTAACAGGCTGGGTGTAATGTGTGTAAAAAGAAGACACCTTGGGAAAATTTGCTTGACATAGAGCAAGTCAGTGGCAAAAGAAAATTGACAAATTCTGCTTTTGAACTGTCATTTATGGCATGGGGAAAAAAAAAGAGATGTCGTAAAATTACTGCTCAGTATATTTAGAAAGGACCAAGGGACACACTTGCTCAAGTTCAAGGCAGTCAGTTGCTCAGACTCAAAGCTGCAGGTTTATTGGGACAAATGCTGACAAATGCATTTCAATTTATTGTTGTAACTGCTTTTTGTGCCTTTTGAGACATCTTTCAGTATTTAGAGTGTAGGAAAAATGTGAGCTGTATAATTTTGAAAGCCCTATCACACCAGATGTTCATTTCATCAAGGAGATGGCAGATGCCTTCTGTGGTGTCTCATTTGGGTTTTAAAAAGAAGTTGCAGGCTTTATGTGACTAGGAATGTGGAGCCTAATTTCCACTGACTTTGACTACTCAATTAATCTAGTGCCTCTTGGGTGCATAAATTCTGGATCTGGTCAACCCATCCCAAAAATATTCATCCCTTCAGATGTTTTCAGGTGCCATGGATCTCTCTGATGCAGCTGGTGGGAACTGACCAAATTTTTCTGTAATAAACCACCATCATTACAGTGGACTTCCATTGCCATATAACTGAAGTAAAAGTCTGAAAACACAGACTGAAATATTTTTGGCTCAATAAAAGCAATTCTGTTGCGGGTGCTAGATAGAGTCTGAAAAGGAAGACATATTATGTTTGAGCAATAATTGTGAAAAGGGAATGGTGCTGCAAGGTGTGATAGAGCTTGGTGTATCTTTTATTGAAAAAAAATATGGTATAATTTAGGGCACAGATGGGCTTGGAAATAATAATTGTTTATATGAGTGTTCTTTGTTTCAGCGTTGGTTAGGAAAAGAAAAATTGTTTCATACGTTGACAAGGAAGACTGCAATTATTAGGAAACTGGAAGACATTGCCAGATAGGTTTGCAACATATCCATCATACTTAAGAACAGGTCAAACAAACAGTGGTCAGGAATAATATAGATAAAACTGTTTCTGCCTTAGGGAAAGCAGACAAACTGATGATGTCTGAAGGTCCTTCCAATTTTTAATTTTTTTAATATCATTACTTTTTTGATCTTATATACTGAAGAAAGAAAAGTATACATTAGGTCAGATTTTCCTCTCTGGTTTATACCTAGAATCTCATATTTGGTAAAAATCAGAAGGCATCACAGTAGAAAGGCACCTCAGAATGGTACCAAGCTGATGTCAGGTACATAGTGAAGCTGAGATTATTTTCCCCATGCTAAATTATAGCCTCCATCACATGTTATAACCTTATTCTTTGACACTGTGAAACCAGGGGATATTGTTGAACTGTTTAGCCTGCACCTGTTGCAGAGAAATCTAGGAACAAAACACTTTTTTTTTTTTTTTTTCACTAGTTTCTTTTGTAATTTTCCACATTGAAACAGATAAAATGCATTGCTGATTCTTAGATGGTAAATGATCAGGATTCTATTTCTCAGCACAACCCACTAAGAATTTTTATAGTTGTTTGATTAAATATCTTTTTAATTTCTTTGCCTGTGCATCTGCTGGTGTACACCATACCCCTCCACTCAAAGGGATCTGCCAAAGGCGTTCCCATGGATGAAGAGGTCCATGCTGTTCATGCTGTTGAACACTGTGAAGTTGCATTCAGAATCTAATGTTTGTATTTTTTTTTTCTTTTTGCAGCAACAGAACCTACTGAGGTAAGGAAAGCTAATTCAGCTCTTCTGATCTCTTTGGGGTTCAACATTGTGGAAAGTAAGGTTAGGACTCTTGTATTCCACTTGTATCTACACCTGTGCAGCAAAGTTTTCTCTGCTCAACCATGATCAGAGTGTATCTGAAACTTATTCCACACTTCGTACTGCATTTGCTTTTATGATATCCCTATTTGCCAAGGTACCAAAGAAGAGTATCTACCAATCCATGGTACTTTACACAGGGCACAGTGTATAAAAGCTGCCTTGGTGAAAGATACTTCCAATGGTAGCCTGGACACTGTTCATAATTTATATGTTACATTATTTAATTTAATGTTATATTATAAATTGTGAGATAATACTAATGTATCATTCTTGCAGGTTACTACGCAAGAGAATATATATGGTATGTATTACTCCACCTACAGGTACATATTTGAGGGGACCTACTGATTTTTATCTTCTCAGTTACTCCAGAAAATAACAGACACTTAACACAAATTAACCTTTATGAGGAATTTTAAATGAATGCGCTCACCACAATGTTTCATGCAAAGCAAAGTCTCTTGATTTTGGCTAATTGGTTGGCCTTGCTAAATATGTCAGCTGTTACTTTTGCTAAAAATAGTTCTGCTTAAGCAATGTCCTGAATTAAGACATTTCTAAAGGTTAGAAGAAGCACAGAAGTCATCTGTTTCTGCTTTTTACTGATGTCAAGGCTTGCTGCATAATGCACAGAGTTGGCTGATTTTGGTAGCAAGGCCTATGAGTCCCTGATGCTGGGCTCAGCAGGGGACATCACCCCAACCTGTGGAACAATAATGCAGTTCCAATTTCATTGATTTTGAGGGTTTTCCAAGAGGTCATCATGTACAGCAAGAACTAGTAGGACTGCTCTCCATCCATTTTTGTTTCTGGTATCTCATGTTGGGGATTTAAGTGTGAATTGTTTATAAAGAAGTAAAACTGTGCCATCTCAGGACTAAAAATACGATGGCTAGGAAAAATAAAAAGGAGAGAATGCAATAATTGAAGGGGAATGGCTCTTGGGACTAGATTAATGCCAAAATAACCACAGCTGGGAGGTTCTCAAGGTTGTGTCAGTGAACAAACATCTGTATGAGTGAACATCCCTCCAGTCCCTAAATAGGCTCTGTAAGTTTTACATGTGTCACTGGAAAAATCACACATCATCAGATTAAGACACCAGGACACATATTTTTCCTGGGAATGAGAAAGTGATACTCTTGTGTTTCTGCACAGAATCTCCTTTGCCTACAGAGACTGATGAGGACAATGAAGATATTTTTAACAAAATTTTGAAAGTTAACAAAGGTAAATGCCATCAAATTCCCATCTATTAGGGGCCTGTCTTTGTTGGCTTTTTTGGGGTGATGTGGGAGGTATGATGTCTTACCACAATCTGTGCAAATGATTTTCTCATCTTACACACCACCATGTAAGAGATACCACTGAGATTATGGTGTGGTCTGCTGAAGGCCTACAGCATCTCAAAACTGTTTTGTCAGTACTGAAGATGTTCCCAGGTGTGGAGACAACTGAAACTATTCAGACAGGTTATTCAGCCTTAGCTTTCAACATCTTTGTCATTCTTTGGACATAAAGAGAAAATGTGGGCATTTGTATGCTTTGTTACTTAACTGCCTTTTTTTTCTTTGAATGAAGCATCGTTTGCTTTCAGCCATCATATAACTGGCTTCGCAGTACAGACTCTTAGATAAGCTGCACTCAGTTCCATGCTCTCTGCTCCAGAATTCCTCTTCCCTCATCATTCCAAACATTCCCTGATCATTCAGCTTGTCTTTCTCATATTTTCTCCTCCAAGAGTCATTCAAGTGACTTTACCTGAAGTAAAGTAGTCTGTAGAAAGAGATACCAAATATTCCTACAGTCTTCTGCTGAAAACACTCCTTTTTTTTGGTTTGCCCAGCTTCTTAGGTTTCATTATTGGCATCTCCTGCTTTTGCCCAGCACCTTCCTGGGGAGATATTTGATGCCATCCATTCAGTGTTACATGATGGATGATTAAATAGTACAAGAGTAAAACATCATTCTTGTTATTGCGACTGCTTGTTTTAAGCGTGCTTAGCATTGTCCAGCAATTTATGGCTGAAATGTTTCTACCCTTTCCCTCTCACCAGACAGCTCTCAGTTCTTGCAGGAAGGTGACATAGTTCCACGAAGGAGTCGCAGTGCCATCAACTGTCGCCATTGCAACTGGCCCCAGTCCAGTGATGGGATTGTTCGTATTCCCTATGAATTGGATCCTGCTTATGGTGGGTTTAAAGCTCAATAGTTTTTTTAAATGGATTTTCTCCAATACTTTTCAGAGAGAAACTTACATCGAGTGAACACACAGACAGTTGAACAAATCAGTTCTGACGATTTAGTTGTGCTGTGCAAGCACAGATAAGTTTTAAGTTACAATAATCTGAACCAGATACAGATCAAATTTCATTGAGACATTTTGCCAGCATCATGTTTTGGGACAGTCTCTTGGAGTCAGCAATAACCATTCCTATAATGGTGTCTTCCAGAATACCTGCCTTTATAAGCTTCATGACTATTACAGTGGAGCTTCAATGGTCTTTTCATCAGCAAAGCTGCTTCCCATAATTGTCTCCAAGTGTCCAATAAGATACATCAAAAATCATCACTATAATTAAGAACAAGTCATTGAAAAAAGAGGTGCCTGAATGCATTTGGACAAATATCTGGATAAAGAGGATCTTGTGCCAGGCTGTTAAAATCTTAAACAAAATTCAGTACTGAAAAAAGGCAAGAAAGAACCTAGGCTAATGGTTCTGTCCCTCATTTACCCTATTTTTGAGAAAATTTGAGATTTTACTGGCGTCTGCTAATGTCCACTTGTGACCCCTAAAATTAACCCTTTCTTCCCCAGAGGAGAGCCATGTAAAAGGGATTCATGATGCCATGGCAGAATTTGAAGCACTGACTTGTATTAGTTTTGTGAAGCGCAAGACAGAACGTGACTACCTCAGTATTAGATCTGCTGATGGGTGAGTTGAATGATAAATTAACAAGTCATTTCTACTCTGTTTTTCAATCCTTGCTTATACTGGTTCTGTGTGACCTCAGAGAGACTTTTGTCAACAGAGAGACAGTGCCAAGTATTCCTTGAATACCTTAGTAGTGCAAGGGCTCATCAAGTACATCAGGAACTCACTGCAGACACTGAAATAATACAAATCATGGAAAAACACCAGGGGAAAGAATGTTTAAGCTAATGTTTTCTGTGTGGTATAATGCACACTTCAGAACAACATATATTGAATACTTTAGGTCTATTTACAAAAGTAAACCAATTTCAACTTATGAAATAAACAGTTCTCTGAATCACACTTTTGGCCATCAAGCTCAGAATTAGACCTTATGAGAAAACTGTTCAACACTTAGCTTGAAAGTGTTATCTCCATCTTATCTCCAGCCCTGTACTGTCTTTAGCATTTTGAAAAAAAAAAAAAAAAAGTTATTTCAAGGGAGTTACAGTCACAGTAAAATCAGAATACAGGAACCTCTGTACTAACCAAAGTCTTCCAGAAAGATTTAGCAATGATCATATGCTTTGTTCTTTTATATGGTCACTTTTGCCTCTGTACATTCTATCACAGTGGAGAGAGAGGAATCCTTCCATTCCCACAAGAGGTGTGTGAAGCAAGCTTCTCTGTTCTGCCTCTTTGCCTGCCTGCCAATAAAAATCCCATAAGTCTTCTGTTGTTGTTCAATGCCTCTTGCAGCTGCTGGTCCAACTATGGGAAAGTAGGAGGTGGACAGACTGTCTCTGTGATGAAAGGAGGCTGCATGTGGAAAGGAGTAATTCAGCATGAGCTGGAGCATGCTCTGGGCTTTTTGCACGAGCACTCTCGAAGTGACAGAGATAAACACGTGAAGATCATGTGGGAATACATCAGTCCTGGTAAGTACTTTGAACTCCGCTATGTAGGAAGTGGTGTAGACACAGCCTACTGCTCCCAGCTCTCCCTTCTCCCCTGAAGGGAGTAGGTAGGAAGCATACTCTAAGTACAATATCATATATTACAGCTGACAGACCAGACTTCAAGAAATTTGAAAACTCCAATAACCTGGATCTTCCATATGACTATTCCTCAGTAATGCACTATGGCCCGTAAGTAGCAGCTTGGCATTACTATTTTAGGCACTCAAATCTTACATTAGAATTAGTTTCTATCATAACTCTCTCCTAACTACCAGTTTCCCCAGTTCCCCTTCCGAGAAAAACACAGTGGGTCAGTTCAGACAAGCTGTTCCCTAGGAATGGGAGACACTATCCCTTAGCTTTCCATTTGGGAGCCCTCCACTGCTGGGTTTGGGAGCAAAGGAGGGCATCTGAACATTGACTCTGCTTACTGTCAATGAGACCTGTTTAAACAGCACTATTAGTCACAGCAACAGCTTACATACAATTCTTGTTCTCCATCCAAAACATCTTACTGAATCCTGAAAAAAGTTATGGTGCCTAGAGAACATTGTTTCTCCTGGGTCTTTTCAGATACACATTCACCAATACCACTGGGAAAGCAACTATTGTACCAATTCCTGATGGATCAGTACATATTGGACAGAGACAAGGGATGAGCAACTTGGACGTGGCCAAAATCAACAAACTTTACAACTGCAGTAAGTATCTCAAACCTACCCTGTTATCTTCAACTCAGATTTGGGCACGTTGCAGAGACAGCAGTTTTTCATCAGACTGAGACTATTCTCATAAATTCCTGGCACCCACTAGGGGTACTCTGGGAGGGAATGCAAAGGTGAAGCTGGAGGCACACTGTGATTAGTGGGAAAATGGAAGCGGCTTCTTAATTAAATCAAACACACTTGCTATTAGCATAAGTGTCTGCTGTGCAACTGGACTAATTGCATACCACATTTTAAACTTCAGAAGAGTAATTTGGTTTCTTACAGTTCAGCAGAAAACTATGAATCCCAAAAGAACCAGACCTCACCACTCCTCATGGCAGCTGGTATTTGAGACCTGAGCCAAAACAAAACAGTTGTATGCTCATTGAACTTGAACAGTTTCATGTTGCCTTGTCCAGTTTTCAAGTTTGTCATTCTAAGTTTGTGTGTATAAATTCTTTATATGTAACCTCTGCTAGAAGAAATTTTTATATACAATCAGGGATACTTATTCAATCAGAGGGAAAAAAATGATGAAAATATTACCTCTTGCACCCCAAGTGCACCTCCTAAGCTTAGAATTTTAAGCATTGCAGAGGAATCATATTTGTGCTTGACTCTTCTGACATCACTTAAATTTCCCTTCTCAATGGAAAACAGTGGCACCAACTGCAGTGAATTGAAATCTCTCATACTCTAAAAAGAGTTGCAGAAAGAGATCTCTTCTGCAAAAGAAGAGCTAATCAATAAAAACTGAATGCTTTTCAGAGCACTACTTTACTTTCCTCTCTGATGCATTATGTGAAAATTAGGACAACATGATACCTCCTTTTAATCAAGCTGTACCAGTACTCTGAAATTAATGCCAACAGATCAGGAAACAGAGATCTCTCCATTCTGATGAGATTGTCATTGTGAATGACTGAAAACTTCTGCAATTCTGAAGCAAGCATTTTTTCCTCAGGTCGCTGCAGCACTATTCTTGATGGACCTTCTGGGTCACTGAGATCTGCCAACTACCCAAGGAATTACTCAGATAACACCAACTGTGTCTGGCTCATCCGAACGCGATCCAGAAAGGTAACCACAGGTTAATAATGGTCTTGAAATACGGCTGAATTTCTTTCTATATTAAGCATCTTGCGCTCTGTACAGCTGTTGCCAGATGAGATCTTCATGAGAAAAAATTCACTCGTCTCTACTTCTTATGTGCTTAAGCCAGGTGTAGGCAAAGCAGAGTTATGATTTTGAAACACTTCCACATGTTGGGCTTCAGGTTTGCCAAATCAAGACAAAGCTCCCTGAGCATGGGAGCATTCAGTGATTAAATCTGAACCTTGCAACTTCAGGGAAAGAGAGGCAAAGCTGGGTAAGGAGTTGAGTCTGTGAGTCTATGCTTGCCTACAGTTTGGATTCTATCTGTTTTAAAGGACATTCCATGAAAGAAGTATTCTTATATATTAAAAGCTGATTTTCTCTTCCTTTCCAGGTTTCCCTGAACTTTCAGTCTTTTCAGCTGCAGAAAACTAGAGGCTGTCAGGGTGACTATGTTAAAGTTTATGATGGATCCAGCAAGTCTTCTCCAGTTCTAATGGACAAGACCTGTGGATCAAAGATACCCAATGGCATAGTTGCTTCTAGTAATCTTATGCTCGTAGAGTTCATCACAGATGGTGCCCATACAGCTTCTGGTTTCCAAGCCATCTTTACTGCTGGTAAGTCTGAGAACAAGGAGAGTGGCAAGGAAAACAGTCCATGTCAAATCAACCTTTCTATTCACTCAGGAAAAACATTGAAGAACTGCTCTCCATGAGGGTCATCACTTCCTTCCTTGCTTTTGACACAAGGGATCAGTTCAACACTGACCCCATTTATCCATTCATGCAGATGGGGCCATACTCAGGATAAGTGATGTTGGCCAGGTGATTCACTGTTCACCTTCCCTCTCAGATGTGTGCCATTCCAAAGCATGTGCCAATAAGGGCAATCAATTTAATGACACTGCTAGTATTACTAGCACAGTAGAAAGAGAATAAATCATAATGTAGCATTTGAATATATCATTCCCTTGTAAAGGTGCAGTTTTTAATCACATAGTTCAGAGGGTGAGACAGATTTTCAGTGAATGAGGTCACCCAGCTCCATGACAAGAAGAGAGGCAGCATTTCCATGGTCAGGACTCCTGGAACCTTTCCAACTAGAGCACACTTTCTTCAGTCCCATTTAATTAAGAACTAAGGCCACTACTAAACAATTGAGTGACCACAGGCTTTTGAGTTAGTGTGTAGCAGCTGGCATAAAGGAATTCCTGCGTGTGTGACTGCAGCCTACAGCAACTGCACAACGGTGCAGCTTGTGTTGCAGGGAAAGGAAGCTTGACTGTGTCATGCAGCCCTGTATCTTCCATGGGGCAAGAACAAGCACACAGGGTTTGCATGAATCCACTGAAATGCACTAACCTGACCATATACCCACCAAACCAGCAATTTTGCATTGTCTCTTTGTAGTATCTATTTCTGTCCACTGTTGCTATGGAAGGAAAAAAAATTAAAAACTCCCTGTGCCACTTTGATGTGTCCACAAACACAAAGCAATCTTAGCTGCCAGATAAAATGTGATTTAGCATGTACATATTTTAAAGATGCTATGGTTTGTTTAGAGACCTCTAAAATCTAAGGTATTCTCTCATTTCATTTACAGTGAGGACCCAAAGAAGATCTAGCATCCACAACTGACTTAATGAAGAAGAACTTATTCTGTGAATATTGAAATTATGAGTTTCCTACTTTGTTCCTATCTTGGCTTGGATCAGTATGAAATTTAATTCTATTAAGAATAAAAGTTTTCATTTTCCAGAAAAAGTTTATTCCCCAAGCCATATAAATGTACAAATTCTATACATCTGGTGTGCTCCTCCTTTTGTCTGCACAGTTAAGTTATTGCCTCTTTCTATTTAACAATTGAATAAAAAGCTTCATTTAAAAAAAAAGAGTTTCCATTTCTCTTTTCCAATACTCACTCCCAGCCAAACACTATCAGTGTGGTCTGACTTCTTAGCTCCCTTCATTCAGTCATAGGGATGTCAGGGACATCAACATGGGTTTAGTTAGTTGGCTGAAGAGACCAGCTCCAAACTTTTAAAAGTCATTTTATGGTCTTCACAATCTTGAGCACAAAGAGGTTTTGGAGAGAGTCCTACTCCAGCCTAACATTTCAGCTTCCAAAAATGACTTAATCACAAGAAAAGTGGACAAGACAAATCTGCTTCCAGGAAAGGACTGGTACTTCCTATTGCAGTTTTCCTTGCATAGTTCTGGCAGGCAGGGGACAGCTGAGGGTGCTTGTTTAGCCACAAAGCCTATCATAGGACAAGAGGTGGACCAGGTAATGCTATCAGAGTTCATGCACATGTTCAGAGAAGAAATTATTTGTCAAGAAAGTAGCTAAGCTCTTCTCTTCTGACCTCTTCTGCAAGTGTCTCAACTCCTGGAGTGTTCATTTTATAGCGTTGCCTGCAATCACACTTTAAAAATTATATTCTCTTGACTAAGACAAGTCTGTAAGAGATCTGAGAAAAAAATAGTCTGCTATTTTAATTTGTAGAATAGACAGATAGTTAAATAAAAGACTAAGTATTTAATACTTGTATCTTTAAGTCTGAAAAAAAAGGAAACACTTTTCTTGTTCTTACCTTGTAGTACTAGAAACCTTGAAATTTTTCTCACAGAAATACCTTTCTACAAAAGAACAATGGGAAATTAATTTGAACCTCAGAGTAAGATTTATGTGGAAAATGAAAAAAAAAATTATTTTGTTTTCTTAATTTCTTAATTATTCTTTTGTTTTCTTCACAATTCTTTTGTTTTGTTAAGGAGGCTCCAAAAAGGCTTAATCAGAAACAATATGCTCAAAGACCTGTCTGTGTTTATACTATATGTTGAAGAATCAGTCAGCTCTTGAGAGAAATTTTAATTACATTGAATATTGCTTCCTTACCCACAGTGGCTGTGCAAATGCCTCTGAACACAGCAGTCTTGGGTCTGCTTTAGAAGAAGCATTCCTTCAGTTCTTCAGGCACTGCAAGATGGGTTCAGCTTCTGCTGTGTTGAGTTACTCTGAGCAATCAAGTGTTGCTATCAACACATCATGAAAGGAGTAGTCCTTCTAAAATTTCATTTAAAATGCAGGTCTAGAAAAAAATTTTGCTAGTTTTGATTCCTAAGGTCCTGCAAAACAAAATGGAGGAAATAATACTGCAAAGCCAGTGGGTGAGGAGTAATATCTTAGTACTATTTTTGGGAGGAATTTCAGGTGTGATTAGAGTGTTCCACACAACAATGAAAAGGCAGTCTCAGGTGATTCAGAAACTCACCCTTGAAGGAGGAATGATGATTTCAGTAAGAGTTCTGAAATACTGTTGGCAATGGCTGAGAAATTAATAAAGCTGTGATCATCTGTGTATTGCTGAAATTGCTATAATAGTTAAGAAGGGGTTTTTTTAGGAAAACTAAGCAATCTGTGCCAAGAAAAATTAGGCCCAGTTGATGTTAAGAGCCTGGAGTTTCTCCTTTTAATTCCGCTGGAGCAGGAACCACTTCCCTGCCAAGATGCAGTCAAGGCCAGGTCTGTGTGGAGTTGGTCTGATCCTTATTTCACAGGACAGGCCTAAAGCTGGTCACAGGGATAGAGCCAAGACTGAACGCAAGGATGTGACCACTCAGTTGCCCCAGGACAACTCTCATGAGATACCAGCAGCTCAGGATGTGGTGAGCAGCCCAGGCAGTCACTGATTCTTCCTGACCTGGTGTCCAGCCATCAGCTGGAATATACAGGGACAGCAGTACCAGGCAGTCTCTCTGTGTCTGAAAACCATTTCTATCCTGAGGACTTTAACATCCCCTTGCTGGGACCATAAATGCCCCTTGTCCCAGTTTCAACCTGAGGGTAGAAGCCACTCTCCTCAGTGGGATCACATCTCGTACTTACTGCCCTATGGCAAAGGGTAACATTTCCCCCATGCATGTGGGTGTCTCTCTCCAGCTGTAGGGACATGCACAGCCCCACAGACAGGGCTGCAGGACTACCTGAGTGTCAGCCTAGGTGTGGTTTCACAAGGCTACCACTGAATGGGCCCAGTTCACTTCAAACACTCACTGTCACACACACACAAACATACAGTTATGCCTGCATCCTCTTCCTCATCCTTGACTATCTCCAGAAGAGAGATCAGATAATGCAGCACCATCATCTTCAGAGACACCATCTTGCTGAAGAAAACACCTGCAGAGCAAGACAATATTTCAGCAGGGAGAGCAGCATCACAAATCGTGATGGGAATTGTCCTAAACCCATATGCCGATAAATGCTCCATCTCCTCTGGGACAGTAGTGGGCATCTCCCTCAGGCAGTCCTAGTCTGGAAGCTACAGTGGCAGGACAGAGCCCCAGGCATATTTTGAGGCTCCCCTGCAAGTTTGTATTTCTGGGGTGCTACCCAAGTGGTGTGAATCTGGGACTTCTGAACCAAAACCATTTTGGGAATGTGGAAAACTTTGTGTATGCAAAGCCTCCCAGGGATGCAGCAGAACATCTCTTTTAGGACACTCTCTTTCCTCAAACTACATCCACAGCAATCCAGCTGGGCCAGTCTTTGTGGAATGAAATACAAAGATTTCCAGGAATGCTGTGGGAATGGAAATGTGCACGTGTGGGAAATCACTGGAAGAAGCAGCCAAACAAGGGTTACAAGAACAGCCTGTATTGATAACAAAGAACATAATTCCCATGACACAGCACCCAGGAGGATCATGGAGGAATGCAGCATTTATGGCATGACCACAGGGTCTGTACCCCATCCAGCAATAGCACAGAAGACCTGTCAGTGGAAAATCCTGCACTCATGGGCCAGCAAGTTTGCAGCTACTAACCATGCCTTCTCTTTTCCCCATTACCACAGCAGGAAAAAAGATGTATCCTTTCATTAAGGAAAAACAGGTTGTTTGAACATGAGAGGCTTTTCTATGAGGAGGCAGAAGACTCTAATTCCCATTCTTATTTCAGTGTGTTTCCCCCTCATGATCTGAATTCACTAGGCACTGCACAGACTCGGCCAATTATAGGAGTGATAATTTTTTTTTCCTCAGAGAAAGGTAGTAGCTTTTAGTCTGCCTTTTTTACTAGCTTGAATAGTTAAAAACAAAACAAAACAAAAAAAATACCAAAACCCACAACCTTCTCTTTTCCCCTTCAATTTTAGTGCATACAGTCATTCATATATTCTGAATCTCATTCAAGCTTTAAAGCAATTGACATCATTCTTGACCAGGAGAATCCAGGAAAATAGTTACGACTCAAAGCACAATCAGAAGTTCATGAAACAGTAATATCATTCTACATCTTCAATAAATGCTTGTCCTTGTACATGAAGTGATGGATATAAGAGTGAGAGACCAAACAACGGAAATGAAAACATTTTTATTTGGCATTTATGGGCAAAATAGTGTTGCCTGAATTTGCCTGTTTTATATCTCTTTTAGGAAAATTGTACAGGCAGTATCAGAAGGAATAGGCAGACACAGCCCAGGGATCACCAGGGAAGTTCACAGTGACAAGGGAGATCCAAGGTCAAACAGTGAAACTGCTCCACAGGCCAGGATGAACAGGGTTCATGGCCAAGTAGAGGCACAGCTGTGGCAACACGGGAGAGGGACACACCTTCCATATGGCTTAACCAGAGACTGAAGGTGTTGGTTTGAGCTGCACCGAGGCTCCCAGGCCCATGAGTGGAAGCCTTGGAAGGAGGTCCTGGATGAAGCTGATCAGGGCAATGAAGGTCTCCCTGCACTCCAGGATCTGCGAGCAGGAAATAAAATGGTGTCAGGAATGTTGTTCTTTAGGTAGCCAGTGGTTTAGGACAGGCTTAGGATGGTTCTGCAGTAGGTAACAAGGTAACCAGACTGCAAGTACCACAAAGACTCATGAACATAGAGCTGTCAAACCATCTGCACAATGAAAGCACTTACATCTTGGGAGGATGCTTAGGTAACTGCTTGATTCATTACAATGCTTTCTATTCTTCTCAAGCCTCAGTCTGAAGTACAGACCAGAGTTGTGGGGCCTCATTTTAGTTGGTAACTATATGATAGGAGTTATTTCCTATGATAGGAGTTTCTTTTTTAACTCTCCACCTGTATTGAGAATTAATATGTGAACATCAATAGGCTATGTCTGTTTCTTCTGTGATCCTACTGTTGCCTTGTCCTGCTGGCAGTTTGTGTCACAATCAATCTTATTTATTTTGACTCTTATCTCAAGTCACTTGATGGCAGAATCTTTTGTTTTTCCTCCCAGTCCTCTGTCTTCGTACAAGATATGTACTTCCATTACATAGTTGTCTCATAGAACATCTTTTCAGATGCTTTTAATCTATAGCTATTACCTTTTAGACCATTGTGTTATGGGATTGTAATGATTGAATTCAGTTGTATTGTCTCTCAATAATCAATTTAAATTGAAAGAAATAAACTCAGAGATAATATTCACACAAGGAGATATGTGTTTATAATTATTTTCAGTTGACTTTTAGGCTTCCATTTGCTATATACTTTATTGTTCTTCTTGCACCTGGAAAACTTGGAGAAAATTTTCTATTGGGCTAAGACAAAAGGAGATAAGAATCTTATGTGTTTTAGGAAGATGCATAATCATCTTAATATAAGGATTCAAAATTAATTTTTTTAGCTGTAAGCAGTCCAAAACTGGCTCAAAGGCCTCAGCTTCCAAATATCAATTTTTTAAATTGTCTTATACTTAGCCTTCACTAGCTTGTATAGATCCACCTCTCAAACGCACAAATAAGTGTTGGTAATTAGATTTCCTAATATATTTAGATGTAATTTATCACATTTGTAAATTAACACTTGAAGTTAGGACTGTGGAGTAGATGTATTAAGTTAGGGGTAACTTGATAGACTCATGCCTTATGGAAACCACCATCAACACTACATTTTGACTGCAAGCTCAGGGTTACATTACCTGAGAGGAATAAAAGGAGAAGCTGTTCACAGGAACGTGAAAAACTGTATGAAACTCCAAAACCTGATCCAAGTAAGGTATTACAGGTTAGGCTTGAGATATATGATTAGAACCTGAAACATGACTCATTCACAGGAGTGCAACACCAATTGCCCCAAAGGGAGAAAAAATGGATGCTGTGATTACACTTAAATGTAATCCTTTTAATCTCCTGGAATTAAAATAGCTGTTCATAGGAATGAAGTTGAGCAAGAGAGCTTAAAATATTCCTTTCTGAATGAAACCTAGTTGTAATTTTTACAGGCAGTAAAATCACTGGTCTTTCTAGAAACAGAACAAATACCCTATTAAATCTGTTCTGGCTTTGATCCTGCCTCCCTCCATGGTATGTAGCAAGATATTTCTACAGCTATAACTCAAAGTGTGTTTGATACAATAGGATTCAGACTCCTCTTTGCATTGGTTCCAGAAGACATTATTTTTAGCCAAATATGTGCCATTTCTACCAGCAATCTAGAGTTGTGTTTTATACCTAAGCAATACTAAGATCCCAGCTGATGGATAACACTCCTGTTTAAGGTGTTCCAGAGTCTATCAGTCAGTAATGTTTATTTTTAGCATCTGAGTGTGTTGGATATGTGCATGATACACCAGATACATGGGAAATGGATACCTAACATTGTTTGGTTTGAGAAAACATATTTATAAAATAATGCAAATGAAAGAAAAATAATAGTCTATTTAAACTCAGCCCCCAAATATTTTGGTGTTACCTCAAAGTTATGCTCTAGTTATGCTCTGCATAATACAATGAAGCTGCCAGTAAATAGCTTTGCAAAACTCAGTGCATTAGTTTGCTTTTGTCTGAAGTCTGTCTTCTGGTTCTGTTTCTACCATTTTCTGATAGGGTGACTGACATTGAGATTTCACAATATCTTCCCTCAATTGACATGTGAGAAAATCTATTCCAATAGAGATAATAGCATTCCAGTGGTTTTCAAAACAGAAAAAAATCTCCTTCCTTACAGGATATACAATTCTTCTCTCCCCAGAACATTATTTAGGACAAGGTTATCCCAGTGTGGTAATAGTATGTCCAAATCAACTGTGTAAAATGGGATAAACTTCCAAGTTACAGCAATTTAAAAATCCTTAAATTCTCCCATTTAAATAAATTGTAAAATGAAATGTTAATACTCAGTTCCACTAAAGTTTTTGTTACTTTTGCCAATCTATTCAGTAATCACAAAATAAGAGGCTATTTCTGGAGGATAATTTATTCAGTACATTAGTTTCTTTCTTCTGTTGACAAAATGCTCAGAAAAATCCTCACAATAACTTTATTGCCTGAGTTTGTAAATTGACTTGGTAAACATTTTCCCGTGAATATTTTATGAACAATTTGTTGTGGATATTCATGATTCAAATTATAACATTAATTCAGTGCCTAAGTAGTATGGTTTCTGCATTGTAATTGTCACTTGTGCAGCTTACCCACACATTTCCCATTTAGGATTTAAAGTGTGAATAATCACATTCAAACATGTATTTTGTCACTATTTAAGCTTTCAAATTTAAATTTATTTTTGAAAGTTAAAGTAAGCTCTTTTTTCCTCTAATGAGTGTTAGTGTGGTTTTTTCAATTGCTTACACAGCTCTTATAATTGAATTTTGCTGACCTAGATTTCCTCTGTAGTTTCAGCAGTTTCAATTGAGTACAGCCTTTTCCTTTCACTTCATTTTCTGGACTTCTGTAGTATCCAGTAACTGAAAATAAGTTTTCTTCCTGTATAATACAATTTGGAGAGATTGATTCCTTGATTTAGTTATTGATTACTTCACTTTGGAAATTATGGCAGAAAAAACATCAGAGAGTCCTATCAGACCTGTTGTAGAGTAAATGAATGGGGTTTTTTAATCCTTGATCAAAATCTCTTCTTCTGACATCTCAACTGACATATATTACCTATCTCTTCTTGTCATTTGGGGGGGATAATGTCAGTTTGATGAAAGAGCTGTTTATGAATCTCACATCTATACAGCAGAGCTGGGCATGTTGCCAAGCTCCACACAAATACATAATTTCATTTCTTTTAATTGGCTTATTATTTATTCCATGACCGTGAGAGAAATTTCTCTCTGTAACGTTTTCTGTAAGTACAGAAGTTGTGTATTCTTCCCCTGAACACATAGAAGTACACTGATTTTTGTTGATGAAATCCACCTTCTTATTCCAGAGACTGATCCAGTCTTACTGCACAGATTCTGCAATGTCTGAAGAGGATCAATTCTTGGAGGAAGAGCAGCTACCTGCACTTGGGCAAAATTGAAGTGACACTATCTAATATCCATTTTCTCCAGGAGCACTTTCTTTTTCTCTTAGTCTAAAAGTCTAGCCTCTGAGAATTGTCTCACACAACACCCAGCTTTAAAGGGTAGAATACTGGGATATTGGCTGAATTCTGGAATTCATCATAGGTCTCCCATCTGTACTCAGAATAGTAAATATGTAAGACACCACAGAAAATTATACGCTTATAGAGAGAAGGGTTTTTTTTTTTGGTGATGATCTCCATAGCCCTTTTAGGAAAATATTTAGTTTATTTTCAGAATGATATGACAAAATTTTTACTGCCATTTTTAAGGGCTAGAATTTTCAAACAATCATTTACATACAACTCCTCAGATATTTGTCGAAATCCTTAAGTCTCATGCTCTTTATAGAAGTATTATAAGGAAGTTAAAACAGTAGTGTATGAAGAACTGACACACAAGAACTGATTCTCCTGCTCCTAAAGATAAATCCAGTACATTCACTACATCTGTTAAACATTTATTCAGCTCTGGATATATCTCTTTATACCATAGCTGGTCCAATACTGGCCCCAGGTAGGTGTTCTCCAGAACTGGCTCAAATCTGGTTTTGCACTCCACAATTCCATACACTTCACTATTTTTAAGAATTAATTCCCCAAAGTAGTACCTTGCAGTATCTGAGGGGTTTTTGTTGTTGTTGTTGTTGCTGCACTCTTGTGTTTTCCTTTTTGGAATTTCATTTCTTTTTTATGCATATTATACTTCTCCTGCCTCTTTGTTTCTCTATGTGCAAAACCCACAAAGACAGAAATGAGAACTCCAGCAGTTTCCTGGGTATGATTATCCAGGGCAATCCCATCCAAATAGTGATGTCATTGGGAAGTTTACTTTGCTGTTTGGGAGAGCAGTTTTTACATTTCTTCAGGGGATGAGAGGATATTCCAGACATTTTCATCATCCTTTATATGAGAGAAAAACTGAGGTCAGAGAGAGAGAAGCTGACAGCTGTACTAGAATATACCATATTAATGATTATGGTATGGGAATTGGTAAGTGCCATCTGATGAATGAAGACAATATACCTAATAAGTCGAATTTACAAATGAACACAACTAAAAGATAAGAAGGTGTTTAATTTAACCTCTTAAATCTGCTATTTCTTTTTTAAGTTCAGTGTATTCCAAAATAAGTTCTGCAGTTGATCCAATTAATTGGGGTTTGTTTTGTTTTGATTTTTCCATTGACTGAACAGACTATTAAGTCATGAAAAGAGTTATCGAGGTTACAAGAAGCAATGAAGAATTGCAAGTGGCAGAAGCAATCTAAACAGTGAGAAGTAGAAGAAACCTAAAAGAAAAGTGAAAATTAAAATAGGATATGCATGCTACTTACTGTTTTGCATTTGTGTTGTATAACTTTCACTGTTCTTGTGTTTTTGTGTGGTCTGGCTGGCAGAGCTATATCTTCTCTTTTAGTGACTGATTTAATTTTAAAAAGGCACTCAAAAAAAACCAGTATTTTAAAAATCTTGTGACAGCTCTTATTTTCCCAACTTACAGCTTAAGTTCTATACATTTTTACTAAAATCCACATAGGTTATTTTACAGTGTTTTACTGCCAGTAACTCTTTTTCAAATAACAGCTTATATGGTTATTGGTGCTTGGCATGGCATGATCTTCAAAGAATTCATGGGAATTTTGCTTGTTTATGGAGAAAAATATAGAACACCAGCTGCCAGAAGTGAAACAAAACCAAAAATGTCTTCATAGGTTATTGACTTGACAGCTTGCACACATTGGCTTGCTGTACCTTAATTCTGCCTCCCAGGCCCATAGCAGCACATGCCCAGCAAAAGGCAAACCCACCCATATTTCATCCCCTGGAAGTTGCATAGTTCAGTGCCCCACAGATGGAGAAGTAAATGCTATATTCATGTATGTACTGGTGCTGCACAGCAAAATAAAGCTGCTGTATCAATGAGTAGGTGAGTCAGCAAAGCAACTGCAGAGGGAAAAGCAGGCATGACTGTTGCCGAGATACCATGTCAGCAACACAAAAAATACTACAAATTGGGTTTCTTTATGAATTTACTGCAGCACATTTACAGTAATCTTGGCATGTAGGAAAAATAATAGACATCCTACATGTACAGCAAGTTAAACTACACAGTGACATGAAGCAGGGCCACCCTGATGGAAAAAGATAGGCAGCAGGGAGAGTTTAATAAAGTGCTGCCGTGTGTTCATTTTGGGTTTGCTGTGAATGAGGCTGGTGGAATTGGCTTGATACTTGCTGAAAAATTACAGCTTGTATCAGGTATGAGTATCTGAATGTTATTATTTGGGTATGGGAAACTGTCCTGAAATCATTAATCCAGACCTAGATTTGAATAAACAACTGAGTTTCCTGAAAAGCATGCTTGTTTTAGTTGACCAGAAAATGATAAGTGATTTCAGATTTGGAACCAATTTTCAGCAAGAGGCACTGTCATTTGCATTTGAAAGTAACGTAAGTAAAGAAATCACTGCACTTTATGAGCCAATAGGTGATATTATTTCAGTAATTGAAAATTTGGGAACTCCACCTAACATCCTAAAGCTACTCCTGCTTGAAATAGACATGGGTTATTTCCAGTTGCAGAGATTGGACATTGATCTTTTTTTCCCTTGGATTACTGGTGTAGATTATATGGATGGGAAAAATATTACTTGCTCCTTAGAGGAAAATTATTACTAAGTAAACTGAAGTCTTGAAAAGCAGAAGTAAGATTCTCCAGTTGTTTATATTCTCTGGCCTGACTTGCATTGTGGTCATATTGATTTTGGTATAAAGCATTAAACTCAAGCATAAAACAAGTGTTTTATTTTACACAAACCATTTAACATTCTGAAGATGTCCTGGCTGCTGATTTGCAAAAATGGAAAATGCTTTAATTGCATTACAGTTTTTAAAGAATATAATGGAAACTCTAAGCAAGTTCTCCAGAGCAAGAGTAAGCTACCTAACCCTGAATTTTAAATTCTCAGTCTTGTCCAAGAGAAGATGTAAGCAGGCCTGGACAAGTACCTTTTAGTTGCCAATTTGTATATGGTAGTAGAAAATGTAGTCTTAAGTTGGGGCATGGAGGGGAGTGTGTGTGTATTTTGTGCAGCAGAGAGAGAGCGTAGAAAAATGAAGGTTCTGGAAACAGGGACCTGGATATGGGAACAAATTGAGCACCCTTGGATGTGCAGTTGTTAATGATGTATGGATGATTTATCTGGGTCTCAAATTAATGATGCTGAGGATGCAGAGACATTAGTTCAGAGGTTGTGAAGAGTCAGCCCAGGTCTATGGAGCCTTTCAGCTTTGATGCAGTGTGGTGCAGAGCTCTGCAGGGGCCCGCTCAGTAGTGTGTGCATTTTTAGTCTGTGGTTAAAACTCCAGGTAGACCTCAGCTAGCAATTTTCTAATGTCACCCTCTGTAAGTCCTCTCAGGATTATGCCATGCTCCTAATTGTCTCCTGTCATACCTAGAATACCTGGCTTGTTCTAGGTATCTGCTTCTGTGTCTGAAGATCTGATAGTGTACTCATTCAGTTAATTTGTTAGCTGTGAGTCACAGTGAGGAAAAATATCTCCGTGCCTTAGAGAACTTGTTGAGAACTTGTTTAAAACTTGTTGTTTTAAAGAACTGCTAAATACTGTTTAGTAATTTTATGGCAAAGATTGAGATGAAATTTTTTCCTCCAGAGTGCAGTTTTATTGCTGTGGTGGTGCAACACCCCCCACCCTTCTCCTCAGGCCACACCATGATCTCAGAAATGCTCCTTAGGTGTGGCCTTGATGAGCAGCACCTGCTCAACTCCTCTGAGCTTATCAGGAACACCATCTGCTCCCAGGAACTTGGGAGCTGGCTACAGAGCTTCTGTTTCTGAACAAACAGCCTTGGAAATTTATTTTTCTCGTCTGAATAACAACCCAAGTGGAATAACATTTTTGTTGTCAAACCTTCAGAGAACGTTACCAGAGTGAATTGTGGTCAGGATGGAAAATAGCTGTGTGTAAAGCCATTTGCCATGGGACCCTATAAGAAGTGGTCCTGAGAGTGAGACCCTTTGTACTCTCCTGGACTGCAGTGAGCTGCAACCAGCAATCTTCTCCTCAGCTGGACAACTCTTAGAACCAGCAAACTCTCAAATTTGCTATACTTAGCGTGCTGCCAACTATGATGGAGCCTGGGCTGAAACCCCCACTTCCAGAGGCTCAACCCTTTGCCCATGGAGAAGGTTCAAAGGCATCTGATGTGAGTATTTTGCTGAATTGGAGGGAAATTTTCACAGGTATATACCTTATACATACTCCTTTAGGTCTCTGCATGTATGCAGGTGTGAATATGCTGTAGCAAACTTGCTTTGAATGTTGCTTTCTAAGATTCTTTGGTACTTTAGATATGTAAGTAACATAGGCCTATAGGTGAGTTCCTGTTGTGCTGTAGTAAGTATTTTATGAATATTTTGCTAAACTGTTTAAATGGAGCTATCAGTTAAGTGCTGTTAGATTTAAGTGTATTAAAACCTTTATGCCTAAACCACAGGTCAAGTTCAGGGCAAAGTTTAGCAAGGGGGTTTCCCCTGAACCTCAATGTGACTCAGTGGGAGGGTCTCCTTGTTCCTTTTCATCCTTCAGCATTTCCATCCTTACCCTTTTCCATGCCCAGGCTCTGTATAGGTAATTGTTCATTGATTTTAGTTTTAGATTGATTGATTTTCTAGATTTCAGTCCAATTTTTCTCTGTCCTTTAGCTATCCAGTAAGTAGTAGAGTGGGCTTTTCCAACAAACCTTGTTGTGCTTTCACTTTAATATTAAACCTGCTTTTGCTGACACCTTTGCTGGTGATCCTTTGAACAACCTAAACCACTAATTTATGACAACTGCACAAATCATAAGACTTTTTTTTCCTCAGCCTATTTCCAGCACTATCTGCTTGCCATTTTGTCTAACAAGTGTCACACAGTGCCCCACTTGCAGTCATTCCTCCACTGCACAACCTTAGCCCATCTCTAGAGGGAAGGGACTAGGAATAAAAAGCAGATGAGTTGAAGGTAATTTTATGTCGTTTATGATGTCACTTTATGCAGCATGTGGGTGGCAAGGTTTTGGTAGCAGGGCAGAGAGAGGCTGCAGGGGTGGCCCCTGTGGGAAGAGGTCAGGGGCTGCCCCATGCTGGACACATGGGAAGAGCTGTTCCACAGACCCACACCAGGATACAGCTGAGCCCAGCAAACAAGCTGGTGGCACCTCTCTGGAAATGTATTTTAGAAAGGGTATAAAATGCTAAAGGGAGAAAGGAGAAGGAAACAGTGAGGAACAAGACAGGGAACACCAAGATCAGAGGAGATGCTTTTTGAAGAATAGTCCCTGCTGTCCATGGAAAATCCATAGCAGAGCAGATGGATGTTCCTGGAGGAACTGCAGGTTGTGGAGAACACATGCTCACTTTTAAGTACAGTGCCAGGTAACAGTTTATAGAGAAACTTGTGCATTCTTAGGGTTGAGGGTTTCAGAGCCAAACAATGACACTTTTAGACTTATGTCAGTCACTTAGGAGCTCTATAGCCCATGTTACCAATATAGTGGAAATATTATGAGGTTTATGAATCCAGTCTCTCCTTTTTTTTTTTTTTTTTTTTTTTTTTTTTTTTTTTTGTTTGATTGTTTGTTTTTTGACAGCAGGTTCAAGGCTACAGTGTCTAATGATTGTATCACAAAAGACAAATCTGGAAATAAAATGTCAATGTCCATTTCTCTTTTTAATCTCAAATACATTCAAGACTGACATTTGTCAGGCACAAGCTGCTGATGCTGCTATTGGTGAAATCAGTCATTTGTAGAAGCAAAGCAGTTTCCAAACAAAATAAATTTGAAGGTGAGGATTACTTAACCTTACCTTTAGTTCACATAAAGAAAAATCTCTTCTGTCTGTCCTAAATATTTAATTATTTCTGTTACCAAAGTGATCTCATGCTGAATGTAGTACAAAGAACCCTGCCAAAAAAAAAAAAAAAAAAAAAATCAAAAAGAAACAGAAAA
>WEIU01008362.1:130433-147831 GCA_013389925.1 Aegithalos caudatus
CAGAAAATGAGCTGAAACTGGACTCTCCAAATTAGAAACAAATCAATCTGTTAGATGCCAAAGGTTAGTCAGCTGTTTGATGAAATCAGCAATAAATCTATTTGTCCTCAGTACTGTTGTTCAGGCTTGGTAAAAGGCTACCTCAGGAGGCAGCACTTTCAAGTGAAAAGAAAGGTAGAAATTTGCTTAGTCTCTGCAAACACAGGAGTGTGCTCACTCTATCTCATTTACTTTGCACTTAGAACTGATATGTGGAGGGATCAAGTCTGAAAATCATCCTCATCTTTATATTTGGACTCTTTATTTTTCTTTCCAGCAGCAAATCTGTAGAATGTGTGATTCAGAGCTGTGGTTCGTATATGCAGGGAGAAGAGAAAAAAATGAAGATGAATAAGGGTTGGAACTGGTCAGTGCTGTGTCAGATATGAAGGGTTTTTTAAAGTATGCTAATAGCAAAAAGGGGATCTAAAGAAAACATTGGACTGGTACTTGTTGAAGATGGTCACCTGGCTGAGAGCAGGATTGTTTCACATCAAGAAGAAATCAGACTCTCTTTATAGAGCAGAAGTTCAAATAAATTAAATTTTTGATCAGTGTACAGACTTTTCATAGATGTTAATAACATATTTTGTCATACTAGAAATAAGATTACAGAAATGACATAATCTAGAAAAAGGCAATTGTAACAAATTGCTAAGCATAGACCCAATTTATCTTTGACTTCTTTATGGTTTAACCTTGAACTTATTTGGCCTTTTTGGGTCCAAGTGAGGGTGGTATAAACAAAAGAGCAGCGGTGATGCAGTCTGACATGCCGATTGCAGAGGGATTCCGACGGGGAAGTTTCCAGCACTCCCAGTTTGCAGGGACAAGAAGGACAGACCCTGCAGATGGCAGCAGAGCTTTAAACTTCAGCACCACAAGCACAGTGCGAGGTGCAGCCCGAGAAAAAAAACCCTCATGAAGACACCGATTCCCGTAGACTAACACAGTGAAACCTTTTGCTAGTAATCAGCATACTACTGATGACTCTTTGCTTTAAAGTTTTCATAATTATCAAATAGGAGAAGGATGCTTTTTACTCTTTTCAGAATCACTCCAATTTCCCAATGCAGACATCTCCTACCACTCTGTTTCATATATTGCAGATGGGATTTTTTTTTTTCATAATTTTTTTCATCCTTTAGGTTTAGAGCAAGAACCTGACCTAGCTGAATTGGATAGCATAGCACACTAATACATCTATAGTAGCCAGTTTAGTCATGGCAAAATGTAAGTGACTGCTGAAAAAACCTTTCAGGTGGCAAAAACGTAGTTCTAAAGATACTGCCTCAGAAACAGAATAAACAGATGAGTTCAAACACATGAAAAATATCCCTGTTAACCTACTTGGATATACAAAACTTTTACTAGCTCTGTGGCCCTAAGGTGATTTCTTGAGCCTGTCATGCTGCATAGCATTTCTTCCTTGCTCAAATGTCTTTATCTCATTTTTTTTATTCTTTTCTCACCAGTGCTATTCCATCTTGTAGTTTGTGCCAATCATCTTTACATCTTCATCATCACCCTTCAATTTCTAGCCTTCAGTTATAATAAGATACAAACAATCCACAAGAGTAATGATCAAATAGATCCTAGTGCAGGTAAAAATATATTTATAATGTCATTATATTTGGTAGTCCCTCTAAATTTAAGGAATAGTTTGTACCCATTATGTTTTTGCTGTGTTTAAATATTTTGGCTTTTCCTCCTCTGTTTCCACTGGCATTGCTTTATCTCTATGCTTATATTGTAATTTATTCAGGGCAATGACAGTGTCTTCTTATTTTATGTCCAAAGTATCTGCATATCATCTTTGACTGAATGATGGATTGTTAGCAAATGGCTGTCTATTTTGACACAGTTTCCCAGCTAGTTCATCAAAAAGACAAAGTAGGAAATATTTTTTCTGGCAGGCTAAGTAAGCACAGGCTTTGAAGCTTGAATATGTTTTTGTTTCCAAAATGGAGATGTCTCAAGAGCAATTTTGAAGCACATGGATGGGACAGCTCTGTTGGGTTGTTCAGAAGGTTTATTTCTCCAATACAGTAAACTTTTGCCTGGTCTGGGTATGGGATTTTTTGTTAGTTTCCATTTCCTGTCCTGGAATTTTGTATAATGTTACTGGATGCTAAAGATTCTCATGTTTTAACAGTAGGGAAAACTGATCTCTGTAAAGGCTTTGGGATGCTTCTAGATGAAAGGTGGTATGTAAATTGTTGGCAGTTTTACTGTTTCATACAGTGTGAACTGATGAAAGACAGGAAAGGAGTGGCAGTTACCTCTCAATATAATATATAACTTGCTTTAGGTAGGACCATTCTGTTTACTGAACACTTCATTCAGTCCCAGTGGAAAACCAGGGGTGGCATCTGCTGTTTTCATAACAACCCAGAGAAGAAGCCATATCTCCGAGTGGCTGGCTACCCCCAATGGCAAAACAGCAAGGAAGTAATGTGAGAAACAGCTCTGCTGAAAATAACTTCAGTTATCATCACTGAAGCGTGTGGATTCATTCCTGCCACAGGTCTGTTTCCCCTACAGCAAATCTCCCATAGTGGTGGATTGGTGCCATGACTCTCTTGGGCATTCCCAGTTTATTTTTTATTTTTGTTTACTGCAGGAACAGCATAAGAGGCCAGGATAAAGGGGAAGGGAGAAGCTGCTAAAATAAACGTACCATTATATGACAAAACTACTGAATAAATAGGGAACTACTACTATTAATAGTAATAATAGTAATAATTTAAAAAATAGCACAGCTTCTTACATTTTCTAGAATCGTGTAGTTTATACTCATAGAAAAATTGTTTCCAGTTTGTTTTTTGTTCAGTGAGAGACAGTGAAGGAGAGACAACATAACACAGCATTGTATCATAGCAGCTTTGTCCAAATTTTATCAGGGATAAACAAACTAAAACCAGAACCATACTCACTGTGGTTGAAAATCTGCATAGGACCAGCACTGTGACCCAAAAGAAGGCATCAGTACCACCTCTGAGCAACAGCTAGCCTTTGGGCACACCTGAATACTCACCCATTAATCAGTCAATTAATACAAAATAAGATAAACTGTACAATTTGAGCAAATAAAAACATGCTGTGATCAAGAAATCATACAACAGCTGCCTGAACTGAAAACTGGTCACAGTTTACAGCAAAAGTAAAAACCTGTTTCAAGTGATAAGGTGGAAGGAGCAGACAAGGAGTTTAGATAGATTGGTTAGTATTACACTGGGGAGTTGAGTGGACCAGTACAGAGCAACAAAAAATTCATGATGCATCAAGGCAACAACAGAAGTCTTTCAACAGGAAGCATAATTTGTTTCCACTGTCTCTGAACAAAGTGTTTAATCTAATCCTGAGGAAATGAAACACCTTGCAAGCGTATCCAGTAGTAATGCAAGGTCTGAAGATGTTAATTTGAAACCACCTGTCAGTGTGGGAAAGAGTATTTAAACACACAAAGATCTGAGAGAGCCTCTGAAAAACGTTCACAATCAAATTTGGCAGCTAGGTGTTTGTGTACAGAGGTATGCTTTTATATACAAAAATATGCTTTTATACATTCACATTATATATATATATATATATGTAGATGTGGTTTTGTGTATACTTACACATAAAAGAGAGAGATTTTGGTGTTGGGTATTTTATAGAATAACAGGGAGCAGCCTCAAAGGGCATCACACAGCTGAGATTGAGAAATAAAGAACAAGAGCATAATATCAAAGTGTATATTTTTATCTGTGATTTTCAAAATTATGGAAAGAGACTCCCAGATTACAATGGTGACTGGCTCCAAGAGGTGCACCAGCTCAGAAGCACAATTCAGTGTGCACAGCAACAGATACTGTGAAAATTATTGCTAGGCAAGAAAAGCAATAGTGATTTGGTGATTCTTTTAAATGACTGAGAATATTTAGAATATTTTTGGGGAAGTGTGTGAAAAACTTTTTTTTTTTTTTTTGGTGTAGTCAAGGAACTGATTCACAGACAAGAGATAGCCTGTTTAAATAATAAGAAAGAAAATCCATTGAGGAAGTAGTTTTCAGTGTACATTTCCAACCCAAGAGATGACGCTCATAGTGGCTGTATGGAATGCTACAAAAGCTGCAATGTAAATTTTTTTGAAAGGAATGTTGTGTCCAGTGGATGATTCCACTTTCTGAAAGGGCATATGGTTAATCACTAAGGGCACGTTGCTTCTCACTTAATACAGAATTACAAACAAATTACTGGACTGTTGGCCTGATGTGACCTTCTCAAAGCTCATCAGTTTGTGTTTCCAGAGCTTTGACAAATTCAATACTAAGATAGAAACTGCTGGATCCAAAGAAGAACCTGTATCCAAATGCTGGCCAAGTTTGGTAATGTTCACACTTAGAAAACTGATGTAGACTCAGGCTTCTTTTCTGAAAGCTGCTATCTGTCAAGTGGAAGGGTGTAAGATTTGTCTGAGTCACACAGTTGCTCTGGTATAGCACTGAGCAGTTGCATTGCCTGCATCTTCCTAGACTTGCATTAGCATCATAAGGATACTTAAATATTTGATGGAACCTTTTGATGAAAAACATGTTGGCATAAAAGGAAAAGTGGACAGGCTGAAAAACATTTAAAATAAAATGAATGACTGTGAGTAGAGAAAAAGTATTCATCACACTAAAGTGACACCAGTTTAAACTGAAAATTATTTAAAATATATCTAGTGGGAGGAAAAGTGTTGCAGGTTTTGGAAGGCGAAACCTGACACAGAAATGAGCTGGTACTGGTAATAAATGAGCTGGTACTGGTAATCCCTCTGAAAGAAGCCAGTTTATAACTGGAGAACAGATGCACTTCTGCCGTGCATGTTCTGGCAGACATATCCAGGTTTGCTGCTGCAGGCATGTACAGAAGATTTCTAAGTACCAAAAGATGGAGCCTTACATCATCACTTTGCAAAAAAAAAAAAATAAAAAAAAAAGATAATATGGCCTGGGGCAGAAAAGGCACAGGCAGGAAGTTACAGAGCCACTGAGAAAGAAGCATGGAACACGGTCCTGTAAGCAACCAGTTGTAAAACATGGTATTTTTTAATTCCTAAACTGCCATCCTCAGTGGAGTCGAGTACATTGAGCTGATCATTCACAAGCAGCAGAGACAAAGGCAGTCTGCCTCCTTCCTTCTCTCTTGAGAGTATGCATTGTAGTTTTCCTGATGGTGCTAATATCAATCTTCTAGTGAATGATACTTTAGTTAAGAGTTTCATGTAAAGTTTTTCTTAAACAAAGCAAGACTTGAGAATTAGTTTTGGTGAAAGCATGAGTAATTCCATGGAACTGAGAAATGTTGGTATCTTGTCACCCCTCTGAAGTGATTGCAGCTATCCTGAAGGCAGATAATTTTAATTAAAATGTAATATTACATTATAATAAATATTACATTGAATCCTTATAAAAACCTGTTTCCCTGTTGACCTATCATCTTCTCACTGATCTATTCTTACAGTTTTTCCCCAGGAGGTGCTGGTTTTCAGTATGATCCCAGTAGGAAATGGACTCAGACTCTGCAAAGTATCTCTTAAAGCACTTTTCATTTACACTAACAGAAGAAAGAGAGGATGGTACAGATAATTTTGCATCCCCTTAGATGCTGGGAACCCTGAGCTGCACAGCATCAACAGACCCCAGATCAGAACACAGCACACTGTGCAGATCCCATCCATGGAAAGATCATAAGCATTTTGGCCTTTGAACTCTTGTAGGATTTTCTCAAAAGAGAACAACTCTATTCATCATTCTCATGAGAACTTGTTGCTGCACTTTTCAGACAAAGGCAAGGACAGGCAGGTGGTGCGGTTGCTGCTGCTGAGTGGGGTCTGCCTGCAGGCCCCTGTTACCTTTAGCTGGATAAGTTTTTCTGTGGCACAGGGACATGCACAGCATGACACTGTCCTGAAGGCCAAGCTCTAAGTGGAACACAGCACAACACAGCCCTGTGCCCACTGAGAGTAACTGTGAAGTGCTGCACAATGGTCTTCCAGTTCCAATCATTCTGCTTAGCATAATTCGGAGAACAGCTAATTGCATACTTCCCTCCCTCTCTCATACATCTCATCCTCTTACATAATTTTCAGGCATTTAGCTATCCTTAGGAACATGTACATATTTTTTTCCCTTTTTTAAACAAGACTTTAGAACAATTGCAGTAGGCAGACTCTTGAAGAATTAATTCCAGGTTTTACAATGAATGTGGTGCAAGCCTGGACAAAATGTTCAGAATTTTAGTCAGTCTAGGAAGGTTCCCAGAATGGCTGAACAGATTTAACTCAATACTGAAGTTTAGTGATTAATTTTATTCAAGGGTGTGCCAGACAAATTGGCAGCAAATACTGATCCATGCAGGTGCTATAGAATTATTTTCTTTATTATAGAAATTTTGCATCTTTGATATTTGTGGTGGTTTTGTTTGTTTTTTTTTTTTTGGTTGGTCAGTTTTTGAGATGAGCTGTCTCAATTAAAACTAAGCTGTTCCTCTTGTTTTCCACTATCCTTTGTTGTCTTCCTTACCAGATGGCAAAGATTTTACTGCCTTTTTACTGTCCAGATGCACTAGACCAGCCCTTCATATTGTTCTAGTTCTGTCTTTTTGTCTTTTTCTCAAGTAAATTTGTCTTTCTTTGGTCCTTCAAATATTTTCAAGAAACATTAGATAGACTTGGTGGAATTGCTGCACAGGTTTACACAATCCTCCATTTCCTATCCACATCTCAGTTACTTGATGCTTTTTTCATTGCAGCTTTCAGATGGGGACTTGTTAGTGCCAAGGAATTGAATCTGACAAGAAAACTGACAAGACAAGCAGTTATGCAATTGAAAAGGAACATTTCTAAAACTGAGTTTTGGTTTCATGATTTTTTTTTACCTTGGCAGGTTCAAACCAAAAAGGTCAAAAATGTAACAAAACCACAAAACTGATCACTAAAAATTCAGTTTCTTACAGTTCAGCCTCTAAATAATAAGTTCCTAGCCATTCTTCCATTTGAGACTTTTCTTCCCTCTAACTACCAGTTTGTGGGGTGTGTTAATTATTAAACTTCAGAGGTGCTAACCCAGTTTTTTAAAAATTTTAGTTAACTCCTCTTTCACAGTAGTGCAGGAATGAATCATTTGCTGAAAAGTAGACATATCTTTGTATTTTATTGCTGTTCTATGTTACAGCAGGATATATAAAATATATGGTTGATACATATGCAATGGTTCTTGGGTTTATTTTAATAGGTAAATTGGAAGTGCTCATTTGTCTTATTTAACAAAATCTTCCTCAGCAAGAAGATTCCAGGAAATGAGAACACTAGAGAGGGTGTGTGTCTCTTTTAAGAATTTTTGGCTAAAATTTACTAACCATACTAGAATCTTGTCTACAAGCTTCAGCTTACCACTCAGACATTCTGGAATAATTTCTGGTGGGTGGGAATTGGGCTTGTGATAGCTCTTAGCTTATACTAACAATTATTATTAACAATTGTTGTTAATTCCCATTTTAATAATTTTGACTGTAGGCAAACCAACATAAGAACTCAGCTAGAAACATCAGAGAAGAAAGTGTTAGAATAAACAGAGTTCTGATAGTTGTTGATGTTTTACATGGGAGGTCACTTAGCCCCACTTTGAACTACTTTGCTTTAAATGTGATTTACTGCCTGCAGCAGTGCTTACAGTCATGCTCTCTTCTTTGAGATTAACTGCTGTTAGCACCAATTTTATTTAAATTTATTTAAATTAAATTTAAATTTTACTTTAAAATTATCATTAGAGACAAGAAAAACAGTTTAAAGGAATTACAGTAATACCTCCTACTTCCACGAAAATACAATAATTTGGCGGTCAGGTTTCTACAGAATAACCAGGATTAAAATTCAGTGTTACCATGAAATCTGAACTTCTCTTTAAAAGGAAAGAGAACAATTTTCAGAGTCCAGTCTGTTTATGAGATATTTTCAATGTAAATACTTGGTTCAACTGATATCCCCATAAATGTCTTCTGGTCACTCTGACCTGTGATAAAATTTCTTTATAACCATCAGTATGAGGAAGAGTTAAATCTCAAGTTGTGAGCTAAACATCAGAGAAATTACTACTATTAGGGACATCAGTTTATAATTGTCAGTGCTTCAGGAAAGCTAAAGAAGACACTGGTTTGATGAGCTGAGTTATCCAACCAGCCAGAAAAAGGCCATGTTGGGGCTACCCATCCAGGGCCACAAGAATGACCAAGGGCATCCTTGTATGAGGAAGGGTGGCAGGAGTGTTTAGCCTAGAGAAGGGAAGACCCAAGGAACTTCTTATCACAATATATCAATATCTGAAAGGAGGGTGTTAAAAGGGCATACACAGACCCTTCTTGGTGCCTAGTGACAAGAAGCAATGAGCACAAACCACAAGACAGTAAAATATGACACTTTTCTGCTGTAGCTGAACATTGGAACATGTTTCCCAGGGAGGCTGTGAAGTCTTCATCCTTGGAAATATTCAAAATTCAATGCAGTCAAATATCCAACTGGATGCAGTCTTGGGCAACTTGCTGTAGCTTACCCAGCTTGGTTAGGCAAGCACAGAAGGTCTCTTCCATTCTCACTCCTGAGAAAAATAAACACCGAGTACTCACCTTCCATCTGTGTATTTCTGGGTCCTTAGATCCTTTCCTAGCAGCTTTCATTCTGAGTCTAGAACTTGATGTGCCCTTCCCTCTTATATATATTCCCATGTTAAGTGCTGAATCTACCCCCAGACTACTGTGTGGAATTTGGCAGGGGCAGTGCCACACATTTGTTTATGGCATCACAAAAGTCTTTCTGTTTTCCTTGAGTGCTGTCTCTCCAAGAGACACAGACTCCAACAGACCATTATCAGAGATCTCAGCCTTTGGAAGGCTTTGGTTAATGCAAGAGGACAGCTTCACTTGGCATTTCTGTCAGGTTTGTCCTCTTTCTAGCCTGATTGCTTTCTGCCAAGAGATTTTCAGCCTTCTTAGGAATGTGCATCTTAGCCTGAAGATGAAATTCTATGATTTCTTTGAAACCTTGTCATTTTACCCTCCCATCCCCCTGAATTCTTCAGTTCATCAAACGTAGACTCAAGGGACAATTGTTTGTCACTGAGTCCCTTAAGCTGTCTGAACTGTTTATGCCATTTGCCAATGGAGCAGGTTATGATATATGGAGTTTTAAAGGGTTTTGACAATCAGGAGGTGACCACTGAGAATCCCACCATTTCCCTTATTTGCAGATGAAGTCCAGATGAACTTCTCTTGGTCTTTTCATGCCTAACTTTGCTCTGGTCCTCATACTGGACATTGCTCAGCATTCCCCATAGGATTGTCAAGGCTAATACTGTGCTGTGATGATATACACTGCAGAGAACAATTCTTGTCAAGATCACAGTCCAACAAGTCTATCTAGATCAAAATTAGAAGGAACAAGTAGTTAATTTCTAAACCTCTGAATTTCAATTAGGCTTTGAATAGATTGCTTAAAGTAAACTTAGGAGAATAGGAATAAAAGAGGAGCATCTTTTGTCATTCATAAGGTTGGGAGCATACTAAAAACTTAGGAATAGGATGCAAAGTTGTCATTAGGAGTTTGCTAGAAGAATTTGTCCTGTGGAAGCATTTCTGAATTGCATTCTCATACAGAAGGAAAGCCATTAAAAGCCCTAAGGAACAAGAGAAAATGACTGGACTACTTTGTGTACACAAGGGACTTTGTGGTGGAGCTTACTCCCCTAAACTCTTCACTGCTAGGTAGCAATAGGACAAATTTGTCAAGAGAAATTAGTCCTTGCCTAAAAAACAGCCTGTTAGTTGAAATAATGTCAGCTGCAAAGTCTGTACTCATGATAAGTTTACTAAATGTTTTAATGGGTCTTGTGCCAATAATGAGCTTATAAAATATATGACTTGTACCTTGTAATGTAATGCATTGCCCAAGTGCATTGATTTCCTTTCAGTTTCAAGGCGTCAAGAATTTCTAATGTAATGGGCTTGTTTGCAGGCTGTGCAAGTTTTCTGAGACATGAAGAGGTTGTGACTGCACCAAATGTGAATTATTCAGTGTAAACAAACTTCTGTGCAAAGCAAACTAAAGTAGTCACTCCTCCTCTCTGTGTTATTCTTCCTGTATTTTAAGCCTATTCAAAGGATAACACTTATCTGCTTTGGTTTTGCCCTTTAATGATGCTAAGGTTATTGAGGAAGACAGAAGCAATAAGGATGCTAATTGCTTGCTCAGACATCTATCTCACCTTTCCATCCCACTCAAGGTTGTCAGAAGAGAAACTTTCTTAGCAACTTGTATGGATATTCTACCATTTAGAAATGTCCAGTTCATAGCCCAAAGCTGGACAATCTGCTTTAATGAGAGACTTGTGTGACTCAAAGTAATTCATCCCCATGCAGTTGTTTTTTTCCTGACATTTTTTATTTACCTCTCCCCACAAGAGGATAATCCATTTAATTATTGGGGTTTGTTCTGTTTCTGCAGACAAGGGGAAATGCAGAAACAGCTGTTGGAGGAACTGCTGCAGGAATCCCCTGTGTTATTCTTTGCTTAGTAGCTAGTTCAAAGTGTGCCAGTGAAACACTCACAGTGTTTTTAAGATCTCCTAATTCTACAGAGAACGAGGGTGAAAGGGAGAGGGTGACAAAAGACCATGAAAGGCAAAGAACAAGTTAGGGAAAGATCTTGATGGTCCCTATCCTATGTTCAAAGAGAAAGACAATCACTGTAAAACAATCTGTTTTGTACCACTGGAAATCTTACTGAGAGATATCCCAGGGACAGATAGAGGAGAAGAAGCAGTATCTCTAAACTCCAGACCATGAAGGATGCAAAGTTGCTAAGTCCAGTCTCTAAGCAAGCTCTTCAGATGACACCTTGTTGTGATATTCTGCTCCAGGATATGTCTAAAGTTCAATAGAAAGTGCAATCTTTATCAAACAAATTAGGGAAAAGTGAGACCAAGTCAATTACTGAGTTCTGCCTCTGATTAATGAAGGATTATTCCTGTCATAATTTCCATCTTTTTTTTGTTGTTGTTTGTTTGCCTTTTTTAAAAAGTTTTTGAATGACTTCAAAATTCCTCTCATTTTTCTGAATTCAATTTTTACTAAGTAAAACCAAAAGCCATTTCTCCAAAGAAAAAAAACTAATTTTTTCTGCTGTAAGTTCTATTTCAGTAACTCTCAGTATATTAGAAATATTAGACCTCACAGAAATATTAGACAAAAATTATATGACATAAGACTGAGTAACTGCAGAATTCATTGCTAATTGCTACAAGTTTTTCTGGTTACAGCTGAAGTAAATTCAAGGACAGAAGTGTTCACTTGCACCAAGAGAATTTTTGTAATAGATAAATTCAGTATTGCCCATATTTTCATGGGTGATAAA
Source organism: Aegithalos caudatus (assembly GCA_013389925.1). Taxonomy (NCBI): domain Eukaryota; kingdom Metazoa; phylum Chordata; class Aves; order Passeriformes; family Aegithalidae; genus Aegithalos; species Aegithalos caudatus. Next base: position 141,904 of record WEIU01008362.1, read on the forward strand.
TGCAATACATCTTCACTTAGGAATGTTGTGTATTCCTACAAAAAGTCCAGTCATCAATATGAATAAGCTCTATAGGAACAGAATGTAAAGCTGGAATATTCGCAGTTGAGCAGGAAACACTCCGAGTGCCACATAAATTAGGGACTGAAGTACAGGCAGCCCTCATGCTGCAGAGTGAATGGTGTAGGCACCCGCAGTGAACCAAGGTGGGAGTCACCAGCTGAGGTGTGTGCTGCTGCTGCAGGTCCTGTTCCCTCTGCTGCAGGAACCTACTCTCCCTCCACATCTGTAACAAAACCAGTGTTTTCCCCCTCACCGAGCTCAGTCTGAGACATCCATCCAAAGTTAAACACATTTATGCTGTCCTGGACCATCATAATGGAAGTCGGTCAGGGAAGAAGGAATACAGCACCTCTCAGAGGGTGGCAACCTAAACAAGAATATACACAGTGCAGTACTTCTTTTTTTCACTGACACATAGCTGGATGTCATAAAGGAAAGGAAATGCTTCAAAAGAGTGAGAAGGAATTGAACCTGAAGAGATCATGCCTGTGTTAAACCACAGAGCCTCAGTAAGATATGTTGCACTGTGGCAGAGGAGGATTTATTAATAAGACTAATTTCTGTCTACTTTTATTTTTAAAATTTATTGATTCTTTGCATCTTAGCTCTGAAGGTCCTAAAACAAAAGTGTAAATACAAGTCAGAAAGCTTCAGAAAGTTACCCATAACAGAAATATATTGTGACTTACTAAATCATAGACACAATACAGTTCTACAGTTTCCTGAATGTCCTGATAAACAGAGTCCCCTTGAGCTCAGGATTTAATACACCAGAATTGCAGACAGTAAATCTTGGAGCCAAGAATGCAGAATGGACTACTAGAATGAGAAGTTCTGTTTTGGAAAGCAGTGAAGAACATGATTCAGAACTATGCAGTATAACCCAAAAGAGAAAAAAAAATCCAATTTGTAACATATCTACAGCGGAATAACCAACATAAATAGAGTGTTGTTAGTATGACAAAAAGAGACAAAAGAAAATGAACTTTTTGGGTGGCTCGTATGCCTTATATATGTATGATCTTAGAATAAGAGAGCTCTTCAATCTAACAGAGAAAGCTATACTCTAGACAGCAATTAGACAAAAACTTTTACTAAAGAAGTTCATTAACTGCTGGAAAAACTTCTTCATGAATGTGCTAAATTCATCTCCCTGAATGCCTTTAAATATAGACAAGATCTTCACATAGAATATACACCCAGGTCTGCTGGAGGACATATCTTTTTTTTTAAGGATTTAGTTGATAAAATTCAGTGGTTTCTGAGAGTCAGAGTTTGGTGAGATTATTGCAAGAGTCCTCTGGCCTGAAAAGCTGCAGCACTTCTTGGGGGATTTTATCTACAGAGCCACAGTAAATCCATGCTTGTGTGAGGAATTCTGAATGACACAGTTATATTATGGATTTTATTTGCTGTGATGCACTTTGTAAGACAGACAAGCTGTTTACGATCATCTCAGAAACAAAACCAAATATGCTGATTGAATTTGTGTTTACACAATGCTTGCTTTCGCTTTCAATTAAGAAAAGATGTGTCTATTGTAGTCTGGCTTCTGACACAAATTGTTCAGGGGAGGTGCATGCAGGATACATAGAGGATACTTTAGCACTGAAGAAGTTATCTGAATATGAGTACTGTTTTTTTCTTACAGCAATATGTTAAATATATTTATCACATTACACAAGTAAAGAAAGCTTACTAAGGAAAATAACTCTTAATATAGCCTCATTCATTCAGTTTTGGCAGAGATTTTGAATTTTTTCTTTTGTAAAGGACATGTGTTTTTTATTACAATAGAAGACAACTTGTGTCTCAGTAGTGGAAAAAAACAGTAAGCTTCTGAGTAATAAAGTAAAATTGAAACAAGCAGAAGTATTGCTTTCTTTTCCTATTTAACTTCATGCAATGGAGATACCTAAATGGAGAAAGATTGTTGAAATGGAATTCAATAGTACCAGACAAAAGTCTGTTGAGCACTGTATTGTGTTCAGTGTTTTAAAAATGAATCATTAGGACTGAAAATCTTATGTCAATTTCTTTCTATGTATTAGTAAAACAACAAAACTGTTTCTGAGATTTAGTTTTGTGTATGTATTTCAATGAATATGTGATGTTTTCTACTTCTGCATTAACCAACCATAGTTTGAAAAATGTAAAATGCTTGCAGTATCAGAGGAGGAATAAGAAATACAACGCAAAAACAAAGGGTAGATTCTCCTGAACAGATTTAAGAAAGGGCAATTCTTTTTCTTAGTTATTCACATAAGGAGATACCATCATAACATGAAAACAACTGAATAAAAAAGAAAAACAGGAAAAAAAATTAGAGGCTTTTAACTCTAGGTTAGTGACCAGCCTTTATCAGGGGAATGGTAAGATATATCTTTAAAAGTCACTTTTTTTGGTTTCATCATGGTTTAAAACAAAAATGCTTTTTGTAACCTAAGAGTGTTAGGTTTCACCTATCATTGTTAGGTGTATAATCATAAAATTATTGCAGTGAATTTTGTTTCCTGTGTAGTGACAGATAAAGCAGAACATATGTGGCACCCAGACACCATTAAATGTTCCTTGGTCCTTGATACCCTTAAAAACCCTCACATTCTATAGGCATAGATGTAAGACATCTTCTTTCTCCAGTTCATTTTGGTTTGAAAATGCTACTAAATGTGTCATTGGGTTCTGTCCTTTGTAGCTTCCCTTCTTTCCCTGCTCTTAAGAATTGCTGAGACTTAAATGCCCAATTTTTACTCTTTGTACAATATTAAAATTCATCCATTTACAGTCAGACATTAGCATGAAACAGGCATTTTTTCAGCAAAGAGACCAAGCACCAAAAGGGGGAAATGTTCACATTTCTTTCTGTCACAGACCAGAGCTCAGACTTGGCTCCCAAGCCGAGTTGTGCTTGCTCAGAGCCATTACAGCCTTTGGTGCCCTGGGAGAGCCATGCATCTGTCCTGTCATGGAGGCCTGAAAGTGGCATGTTCCAGCACAATTCCTAATCCAGAAAATCTAGGAATCAGAAGCCTGAGGTGTTATTTTCAACTGCTTAGCCATGGCCACTGTTTTTGAGATATCTCCATAAAATCCTTGTTTTCTGTTGGATGCTTTTGCTGCATAAAACTTCAAGGATGAGGAGGTTAAGAAATTAATGCAAAACTTGAAGGATGGAAATTTATGAAAAAAATTTTTCTACTAGTGACTGTTTTTTACATACACTTCTCTCTAGTCTGGGTGACAATCTGCAACAGAAACACAAAATAGCTCAAAGAAAAAAGCTGGTCTCCATATGCATACACTTTAATTCTGAGATGTGAGAAAAAGATTGGTTTCTGGTTGCCTATATTTTATCAGATTCTTTGGATTTTTCAAAAGCCATCTGTGTACACAAAAAAAAAAGAAGCATGTTGGTGCATGTACAGTAGCTGTTTGTTGATGGTTTGGTGGGGAATGAACAGACTTACTTATGACCTGTTTCGTCTGTTTAGTCCTAACTTATTTGTGGTTCAAAGAAAATTGACTGCTGGAAAGGAAGTGAGAATATTGTACAACGTGCTATGTTGATTTTTCTTGTTAAGACTTTAATAACCAAGGGCTCTTTTTAGCTAAAATGTTGCAGTTCTTTGAAATCTTCACTTGAAGCATGGTGTGTGTCCCTTGGTAATCACGGTGGAATTAACTGCAGTTTGTAGCCCGACCTGTCTTTGCTCACTGCTTGGAATCGTGGTGTGAACAGCAGCTGCCTTTGAGGTAGCTGTTCTTTAGCAGTGTTAAATGGGATATGCTGTGGCATAATAATTAGTTTAGAAAATTTGAATTCCTTTTAAAGTTGATTGAACCCTGCTGGCTAGACTTTATGGAAAGAGCTAGGATTTATCCACTTTTGTCTTCTACGGATATTGTTTACACTACTGAGCTCACATCCTATCGTATTCTGCCAGTCTCACTGATCCTTCCATTTGAGTTGTATGATGAATAGGAAACATGAAAATCTATTAGATGCTAGATTTTATAGATTTTATTACCCGATACAACTTTAGTCCTTGGAATTATGATTACTGCATTACTAAATACCTGAAAAGGAATGTTGTATCCACTATTTCAGCAATTCTCCCTAGGGAAATTACACTCCCATCCTACATCATTTGAAACCATTCAGAAAATCTTCTAAGAACTCATAGAAATATAACACTTTCAAAGGTTTATTTCATCTAGTAAGATGTTTTGATCTAGTTTCTCTCTTGCTGTGCCTTTGTAAGGTGTTGTATCTATTCCTGTAGCTGGGGATCTAACACTAAGTTTGAGATAATAATGAAATATTATAATGGACCTTAAAAGACTTCACGTAGAGATTACCATGGCATCACTATCACTGGGTTATGAGAAACCTTTTGCAATGAAAATGTGTAGAGATTCAGGACTGTGACTGCATCATTGGGGGAAACTATGCAGTGTAACTATCCTAATGGCTGAAACTGTCTCCTCTGGCATTTTGCTTGCAAAGGAGGTAAGAAACTGTTGGACTAATCATTAAAACTGTCAAGAGTTTTAATGATGCCACTGACTGGCAGGGAAGCCATGCTTCAGATTCTTGGATGTAACAAGAAATACTAAGTCACTGACCTTATTTCAGCTATTGTCTGTTAGAAGGGGAGCTGGCTTTTGACAGCTTTCTTTCATCTGAGCATAGGATGACTTGGATTGTAGCAAAGCAAAGGCTTCTTTCTAAGTGACCATTCAGAGTGCTGGCTGAGACACCAGAAATGCCTTTGTGTAAGCAATGAAAGGATTGTCCAGAGCAGCTCTCTGGACAAAGGCTCTGCCTTTGAAGGAAGCTACATACAGGGAACAGAATCCAAAATGCTGTTTTTCAGATTCAGGAGGCAGGTGAGCAGTCCTTACAAGAATTTTCCTAAAGAACTAAGCACAGTACAAGAAATGATGTAGAGCAAACTGCACAGACAGGAAACTTCTCTTTGTTTCTAACTACTTAGAGAGCAATAGCTCAAATAAACCTCAGTTAAAAGCAGAACAACACAAATTTTGATACTCGTGCATGGTCTTAAAACTTAAGATCCAAATTAGACATATCAGGTGCTTGGGTTCATACTCTGGATATTGTGTACTTGGAGTGTTTAAGTAGCTCACAGGGCATATTGAGTACATGTCTGCTTACTAAAGGAGAGATTTTGAACTCTGGTCATTGAAAGGGATAACATTTTGGGTGTAAATCTATTGTAAAGTGGCACAAGTTTTGCTTTCTGAGCCTGCAACAGTGATTGAAAACTGTGCCTCTCTTGCCCCTTATTTTGGTGAATTAGTTGTGTCTCTATTTTTATATACATTTATCTTTTTAACCACTCAGTATTAATTTTTAAAAAATAATGTTAAAAGAACCTACTGTTTCAAAGTCAAATGTTAGGAAGCTTGGTAAGCCGAGTTCTATACGAAAGCTTGATTTATCATGAGTGCATATATTTGTCCTGGTTTGAAAGGACAGGTATCTGCTAGCAAAAGCTGGAAGTTCCCTTTGAATAGAGAATGTAAACCCCTCCCTCAAATTATTATAATTTTGCAATTAAGGGCTCTCAGGAAAAGTTTTGGGAATAGGAATAATAGTCCTTTAATGGGAATATTAAAGATACAAATGTAGTAGTACAGAAAATAAAATAAACATGCAAATACAACAAACAAAAAAACGCAGAAAACCATGACAGAGTCAGGGACGTGACCTGACACCCTGTTGGTCAGGGTGGTAGAAGCAGTCCAGATTAATCCTTCTGGAGTAACAGATGCAGTCCTGTGGAGTAGAGATGATCCTGTAGAAAGTCCAGTGGTGGCAAGGTGGGTCCAGTCTTCCTC
>WEIU01008362.1:153705-190501 GCA_013389925.1 Aegithalos caudatus
AAGTCTTTTTTTTTTTTTTTTTTTTTTTTTTTGGTCATGGTTTAACCCCTTGTGGCCACTAAGGCCCATGCAGCCACTCAGTCACTCCCTCCTGGTGGGGTGGGGGAGAGAACCAGAAAAGTAAAACTGAGAAAACTGGGTTGAAGTAAAGACAGTTTTAAGCGGTAAAGCAAGAGCAGCACATGGAAGCAAAAGAAATTGATGAGTTAATTCAGTGTTTCCTGTGGGCAGGCAGGTGTTCAGCCATGCCTAGGAGAGCAGGGCTCCATCAGGTGCAGTGGTTACTGGGGAAAACAAACACCATCACTCCAAACAACCCACCTTTCCCTCTTCTTCTCCCAGCTTTATATGTTGAGCATGTTGCCACAGGGTCTGTGGTCATGATACCAGTTGGGATCATGTTGTTTGGATCAGGTCAGTTGGGATCAGCAGTCCCAGATATTTCCCCAGCTCTTTGTGCATCCTGAGCATGCTCACTGGTGAATGGGGTGAGAAGCAGAAAAGCCCTTTACTCTGTCAGCAATGCTCAGCAGTAAGAAAACACATCCCTGTGTTGTCAGCAATGTTTTTAGTACATACAGACCCATACCAGACACTGTGAAGAAAATTAACTCTATCCCAACCAAAACCAGCACAGAAGGTAACTAGTCAAATGTGACCTACACCAATCTTCTGCCTTTTCCTTGTATAGGTCTGAAGCAGTGTGATTTGAACTAATTTGCCAGAGACCAGACAGCAATGTACTTCCCTAAAATGGGTTTCAGATTTTTCTCATCATCTGTCTGGCAGAAACTAAACAAAGTTCCTGTGTTAATTATATGTTACAGATAGGCAAGGAATAGAGTAGCTGTATGGGCTACCTCAGGAACACCTGTGTGCTGTAATTAAAAGGTCAGAGGCCTATTTCCCATTTCCGAACTAGTGGCCCTCCCACAAAACTCCAGTGGAGTCCTCATCCATCTTGAAGAATCCTCTGAAGGAGGCACAGTTGCTTACAGTAGCAGCCAGAAACCATTAGCAACAGCAGCAATACAAGGAAAAGGATTAAAACTGCTTCCAGCTACCTCCAGTGCTGCTTCTGTAAAGACACCAGGGATCTCCAAAAGTAGAGTCATACATTGCAGGCAGAGCAGCTTCTCCCTTTAATTGCTATATAAACATATGTCAGCATGTGTGGGAGTTTAGAGCTGTGTTTCAGGTAGGGAGACTGCAAATAGGCACAGATGTTCACATGAAGTGGGTAATGCTGCTAACTCCAGACATTAAAATTACTTAAGTAGACCTTCATTCATTAGGTCTTTCAAACTTTCAATATATTTTTCCCTGAAACATCATGGGCAAGCAGGTTATCTTTTCTTTTATTGTTTCATCTTTTAATATCAAAATTTGGATTCTAAAATATTGATTTACCTTCAGAATCTAGTGCTCTGAGTAAAGCATAAAAAATTCAGCATGTGGAATTGTTATGATGAGTTGACCCAGCCAGAAGCTTAGCACCACACAGCAGATTGTTCATTCCTAACAATTTACACAACTAAGTCAGAAAAGTATAATTATCTATCTGGACAAAGATCTTTTTGAAGTTGATAAATAAAGTAATAAGTAGAACTGTTACTACAGAAAAACAGCACTGAAATGCCATAAGCTACAAATAAAGAAATAAAAATAAAGACTTTTAGTTAAGATCCCACAAAGAACTTACCTATAACCATGGCTATTTACCAGGAGTCTGGTTATTTTGTTATTTTTAACAATAGGGGAAGCTGAAATGTGATAGAAAGTTTTCAAAATGGACAATTTCTATGAGCACATGATCCAGGTCTTCCATGCTGCACAGAGCAATGCAAACATTGGGGATGGAGAAATAAGAATGTCAGGATAATAAATTACATTCTCCTACATGCCTAAACAGGGTGCTGCTTTCTGGTGCTCAGGTGATTCAACAAAAAGAATTCATCCATGTGCTCTGTTAGTTTCAAACAATTTACACTAAGAACTTGCCTTTTTTATTTCTGCATAGCAAGAGAAATCTTCTCAGTATCTGTAGCTTTGTCAAAACAAATGAAGTTTTGAATTACTTTGAAATAGCACTTTTCATTCTGTTGAAAGATACGTATTTCTCTTGTGGGAACAGATTAGAAATTTACAAGCCAAGTTTGATTCATACAGGTACTGGGCTACAGTTTGGGCCATTTTTGAGAGAGACTGATTAAACCCACTTCAAAATATGGTTAGGGAAATTCTTTTACATTTTCTTGGAGATATTCTGTGCAAAATTTCTCAGTGAAACAGCATTCACCTCCTGAATTCCCTTTCAAACTGAATTATCCTATAATTATAGATTATTCATCTTATGACTTCATTTTATGACATCTTTTGCTCTAAATAAAGATAAGTGTAAACCTGCTTAGAACTACACTTCCATGGTTGAAATTTTTAGATAGGTGCTGCTGGGAAATTATACTTGTGAAAAAAGAAAAACCACAGAGACAAACGTGGGCATAAGCTGAACAGGACTTTTGTGTTCCAAAGACAAGACTAAGGTGAGGGCTTTTAAGTACAGTTTGCAATGGGACTCAGCAAGAACTTTAGTACGTATTTGTTGATTTTTAGTGTCTGCTGCATACTTGGTTTGCTTACATAGAGGGTATATGGAAGGTATGCAATGACATAGTCATGACCATGTGTAATCAAACAGCAGCTCTGAGCTAATTGTTAACTGAGATGATAGTATGGGAAATGAGGCAGTGATAAGGGCCAGTTAATTATGATTTGTACAGCAGAAGGCTTTCTCAGGGAGGCACTGATCAGGAGGTGACATTCATAGCCTTGAAACAAAGATTCAGAAAGGCATGACTGACTGCAGTCTAATACCCAGTAGGTTCTTGCCAAGAGCTACCATTCTGCTTTGCTTTGGAAACTTCCTATGTGTGATTCCTTCCCCATCACTATGCCTTTATGTCATCTACCCCTGACAGACAGCCTAGATACAGCTGCCACCAAAACCCAACTGATGAATTACCTAATGTTTGTACAGAGTTGTCTAAAGCACCTATAAAGCTTGCATAAAATGTTGAGTAAATCACTTCTGAGATTTGTAACATATCTTGCTTCTTTCTGAGTTTCATTTGGAAAGTATAAACTGCCTTCAACAAAAGTTGACACGTGAAATCCTCTGATTTTTGCAGAACAAGTGGTGACAGCCAGAACATAACACATCTCTTGGAGTTCAAAGTATCTGCACCACAATTAATTACTTACTCTGCTGTTCATTTTTCATGAACCTCCTGTCAGTAATTGAACCCATCACTGGGGGAGACAAAGATGTAACTTGCTGCTGCTGTGTTTGGTTGTGTCTAGTCTGCAAAACTGAGACTGTCACTTTTAATCTGGTTTGGTTTATTTTGCTCAGGGCTTTGTCTTCAATATCTGCTTTTCTCAGCAAGGGAGCATCACGTTTTTCACTGTGTTCCTCAAAGAATTCAATTCAAAGATCTTGCTCTGGTTCAGCAGTTCCACTGCCTTTCCCTTACCAGGGTTCAGAGGAAGATTTCTAATGGTTACCAATCTGGGACCTAATTGGCTCTTTAGTTTTAGAATTCAACTCATATTACACGAATAACAAAAGGATATTTACACCTGCATAGTACTTATCATCCCAGAGGAGCCTATGTCATGTTAGTAGAGTTAGGACAATGGCTTGACCCAGGGATAGACATAATCAAAGATATGTCTCTTGAAGAAGAAAAAAAAAAAAAAAAAAAANAAAGAAGAAGAAACCCACCCAGATCATAAAGACAAATCATATTGCTTAACCTTGTAATTTTCTCTTTTGACTGAACCCTGAATTACTATTTGTACTGTCACAGCTCTGAGAGGAATAGCAGAGAGAGCAGAGAAGGCTCTTTCAGACATGGTAACTGGCAAGCCCTCCCCCACATTGGAAGTCAATCAAAATCTCTCAATAGCTGCACAAATACTTGAACTATATTGATGCTATATAGCAGGCAGGCATGACCTCTTTTGTTTGTATTTTAAAGAAGAAGTTGTGTTTTGAGAAAGGAAGAGTTCCCGCACGTTGATGGCTCTGGATCTCCTACCACAGTAAGATACTGAAGGATGGAGTAATCAAAAATGCTTTAAAAATTTTTTAAAAGACCAGCTGCTCTTGCTGGGGCATTCCAGGACACGTGTAGACGCAGAGATTTCTAGGTAGTTGGGAAACTTTAGGTTAAACAAGGAGATAGCTGGTTAGTTTAATGCCTCTAAGCCTGAAGTGCAGCTCTCTGCGTGTATTCTGGGCTGTGGCTTTCGATTTAGGAGCCTCACTTCTGTGTCAAGCCTTGCCTCAGGCACCGAAGTCCTTAGCTGGAGCTGTCCCCAGAACCCCAGCTGGTACACATCAGCAGAGATCACTTCTACTCAGAAGCATCATAGCACATGATCCTACTTGCTGCAGGCAGAAATAATTTTGCTCGCTGTTGAAATGAGCTGCTCTAGAACAAGCAGATGAAGATGCCTAAGACAAAGTAGGGTTTGTGGTGACATTTACATAGGATTTAGATAGGGATTCTTCCCTAAGTGCACTCAAATGTGCATTTGCACCCCAGAAAGCCAACCATACCCTGGGCTGCATGAAAAGCAGCATGGGCAGCAGGTTGGGGGAGATGATTCTGCCCCCCTCCACTCTTCTCTTGTGAGACCCCACCTGGAGTGCTGCATCCAGCCCTGCAGCCCCCATAACAGAGACATGGACATCATGGAGCAGATGTAGGAGAGATCACAAAGATGATCAGAGGGCTGGAACACCTCTCCTAGGAAGTCAGGCTGAGAGAGTTGGGGTTGTTTAGTCTGGAAAGGAGGAGGCTCTGGAGAGACCTTTATTGCATCCTTCCAGTACTTAAAGATGGGTTTCAAGAAACACTTTTTAGCATGGCTCATTTCAATAGGACAAAGGAATGGTTTTTAAAGAGAAAATATGGTATATTGAGACTAGACATAAGGAAGAAATTCTTTACTCTGGAGATGGTGAGGCACTGGAGCAGGTTGCCCAGAGAAGTTGTGGACACCACATTCCTGGCAGTGCTCAAGGCCAGGCTGGATGAAGCTCTGAGCAACCTGGTCTAGTGGAAGATGCCCTGCCTGTAGCAGGGGGTTGGAACTGGATCATCTTTCAGGCCCCCTCAAACCCAAAGGTTCTGTGAGTCAGTGACTCTAAACCTACTAAAATCTGAAATTAAATAATGGGGGGTTTATGTCTTTGATTTTTGTAGTTTATCTCATAAAAGTTTCTAAGAACTACTGGAAATTCCAATGTTAACAAACATTTTTTACGCCTAGTAACTCTCTTGTCCATCCTTCTTACCTTGGCTTTTTATATTTGTCTTTATATTCCTGTATCTATAATGAGTTTAGCACAGAAATCATAAGCTTGTGGTGGCAGCACCTATAACAAAACGTCAGAATGGATCAAAAAAAAATGGATCAGTATCCTGAGGAAAGGTTCTTTGTCCCTCTTACATTTCCTATTCCTCCTGAAAGAATCCAGTCTAAGGCAGGGACATGCATCTCTTCAGGTGTGTGTGATGCACTTGCTGTGACAGTTCAATTTTCCTGGGCTGACCACCAAGCACTTCCACCCGCAGAAATGTTTATTGAGAAATTAAAGTGATACAAATTCTGTTTTATTTCTCTTTCTGGAATAACATCAAGTGACTTCATATCTTACAGAGTCAATCCAAACTTGTTAGTCCTTTAAGAAGCCCTTCTTGGATGACAGCCCAGGATAGCACTATTTTCCAGGGCCAAGAAATAAAGCTTAAATAATTAAAGTGTGAAAGACAGAAAAAAATGTTCACATTCTGCCCTATAAATACAAAACATATTATCAGGCTTTCAGCCAAATGCCATGGTACACTAGAAACGCTTATACCACATCTGCATAATAATTCTTGTTAATGGTAAATGGAACTGTTGTTACAGATCATATTTATTTTGGAAGAGATCAGTAGTGAGTAACTGTGCTCAGTAAAATGCTCAGTCTTACTCTGGAATTCAAATGACTATTAAATATTATGAGGAGGTGGTTTTTCTGTGTGATTTTTTTTTTCTACTGGAAAAAGCAGTTAGTTTTAAAAAGTCAATTTCCTTTTATCAAGTATTTCTCTTAGAACTCTTTCAGTTTATGCACACAGTTAAATATTCTCTAGCTCAGGGTAATCTAATAGCCTGCTGCTAGAATATAGAGGCTAGGTTAATTACATGGAAGATGAAGACCACAGCTTCAAATCTTTTGTAGTAATTGATGTGACTTATGTTCCGTGCAGGTGGCATATCCACCACATTTCCTGAAATCTTGTTCTTTGGGCAGCCTTAAGTAAAATGTTTTTCTAGCTCATTCTGCCAGTGATGATTCCTCTCATCAAGAGGAAATTCTTCTGTACCCTTATCCTCTAGTTTTGCAGTGCCAGTTTCTGAACTTAGATTGGAATAAATAGGTATTGTGCCCTGTGAAAGAGAGTAGGAAAGATCTTCCATCTGAGACATTTGGGAGAAACTGGAATATCACAAGTGTATGACTGTGTTAAAATGAAGTGCAATAGTATGAGTTTAAGGACCAGGACCGAATTTACTGCTGTTAACTACAGCATGTAAAATGACCAAGGAGAAGAAAGGTACTAGCCTTTTCATACTTTCTACATGCTCTGTGACAATTTGTGTAGCCTGGGTCTCCATATCCCAAACTCCCTGTGCCCTAAGCTGCAGTAAACACAACAATGGTCTCACCAGGCTGAAACCTATCCCCAAATCCTCCAACCTTGCTCCCAACTGAGTGCTTCCTATGGATCTGATTTGTGTCATCTCTACACTATGACATTCCTTGCACTCACAGGGCTCTTTTCTCTCTATTGGCAAATTCTGCACCTGGGTGTCTCAACAGCATAACTTCAGTGGAACTGTCCCTTTACCTGCAGCTTTCCCATCACCAGCAAGTGTTCCTTCTCTCCTAAGATGAGCGTAGTCTTGCTGTGGTGGTGACACGGCCAAATTATCCATTTACCCCTTGTCATCCCTGAAAATGAGCAGAAACAGGAATGAGAAAAAACCTACACCTATCCTGTCAGAGGACTGCTGCCACTGTGTCCATGGCTGTACTGCCTTTTTAAACCCACTGGCTTTTTCTTCTTTAGTCCCCCGTGTTTCCACTTCAAGGCTGTGCTACTCCTGTGAGCACTAGAAAGGAGACAGCTTCTATAACTAGTGAGAAGGGAAAGAAAAAGAAGAGGAAGAGATAAAAATGGATGACATTTTTCTCTTCCTTCTTCCATATTGACAGCCTCAGGTTTGAGGAATATGGTTCAGTTTACTGAAAGATGGCTACTGGGCCACTGAGAAGGAGTATTCCTATGTATTGGGTCTGGTATTCCCAGCAGAGGTAGGAAAGAACTAATATCACTTTGCAAGGCTCTGCTCAATAGAGTACAGCCATGGTCCCCCATGTTGAGAAGGGGTGATCCAAACTGGATGAAGTGCGAGGAGGGAATTGTGTGGTCAGGGAGGCGACCATGCTGTGCAGGAGGATGGGAGCAGGATGTGTGCACTGTGCAGCACTGCACAGAGAGCTGAGTAGCTATGCTGTAGTTCTAAATTTGAAAGCAATGGGATGGTGTCAGCATCTCCTCGCAGCCAACTTAGCTATGCTGAGTGGCAGCACTAATTAGCACAGGAACACTGCTGTGCTAATGCAAATATTCAGGAATAAGAATTTATGGGTGAGCTGAGGCAGGTGAGGGCACTGCTGTGCTTCAGGATATCCCTGCTGCATGGCTCAGATCCTGAAAGAGCTTGGCTTGCATAGCCTACCTGTAGGGAGACACTGTAGGAAGAATCATTTGCTGTTCAAAAATATTTAGGTGGGAAAGCATTAGAGAAGGAGAGAGATTAAGTGAAAGAAAGCCTGCAGAAAAGTAGGCTTGGCATAAAACCAAACTAGGAAGGATTTTTTAAAAATTATTTAATTTTGTCTTTTAAAAGGTGATTAGGGAGTTCCAGATGGTAATATTGGTGATATAAAAACTTCAGGGGGGAAAAAAATTAAGAAATATTAAAATGAAAAGACATAATGCTCCAGCAGTGTCAGTGGTTCTGTTCACTTCAAAGGTGCTTAGCAAAGTCTGAAACAGCTGTGTCAGGTGCCCTGATAGAAGGCTGAATCTTGCTATATCAAAGGTTTTGTTTCTGTTCTCCCCTCCTCCCCACCTCTAAGTAGTTTTTAGCTCATCTAGTTCAACTGATAGCTTTCCTGAACGGAACTGACAGCAGCTTTTGACATCATAGTGGTTTCTGCAGTAAGCATCCAGTGTGAAACAATCCTAAAATATGAATGCAGTGGTTCTCTATTTGTCTCTTTTGGAAGTAATGCTAATTAAAAATTTAACTTGAACATTTAATGGCTAATTGTTGAAGAGATTAATGGGAAAAAATATTGTGTTTGAAACCAAGACAGGAAATTGCTCCAGGGAGGAAAATGAAGAGGGTAAAAAGGAGCAATGGTCAGGGAGAAGGGAAGAGGGAAAGGGGAAAGTGTAGCATCGTTAATGGTCCAAAAGGCCATCTCATTTTCATCCTGAATGCTGTAGTGAGGCACTTAAGACATTAGAAATAAAATGAACTTTCACAGTTAAACATTAGAAATAGAATGAAATTACACAGTTCTGCAAGAATGAGAGTAATTTACCTTTGTGTAGCCTGCTGAAGCCTCTTGACCTAGTTTTGTACCAAAAGCAGCAGAACGTAATTGAAATATTTGAAATTTGGGGTTTTGTGTTGGCTGAGTTTGACACTGAGAGAGAACATCCTCTGCTCTGTTTGAAAAGTTGAAGTTTGTTTCTCCTTTCCAAGTAGTTTTCCAGGGGAAATTGCAAAGGTTCTGGGTTTTTACTTGATCTGAAGCCTTTAATTAGAGTCATGAGGTTGAAAGGTGCCTTCAACCACACAAGGTCATAAATGCCCAGAAGAAATACAGCCTTCACTCTGTGTGCTGTGAGTCCCAGAGCAGATCTCATTTGTGTGTACTGACAATCAGGAATAAAACAGTTCACTTGGTTTTCAAAATCCATAGCAAAAAGCTGATATGCATTGTAGCATTTAATGTGTGACCATAAATTAACTTGGAGAAGGGAAAATGATAATCCACCTGAGATAAGATTTCTTACGGACTACCTCAACCTCATTTTGATGCAGATTAGATCCAAAGCTTCATACAATGATACTGTGTAAACCCAGACTTGATTATTATCTGCACATGAGTTCAGACAGGGCAGGAGGCAGGAAAGAGGAATTCTCTTATTAAAAAAACCAGTAAATTAATCTTACCGTCACAGTTTTTGAATCTCTGTTTGAAAAAGAAAATAAAAAGAGCATAATCAAACAATTAGCTTTTCATAACCAAAGATAACTGTGGAGGAGCTAAATCATGCACTTGATCTCTCTGCCAAAAGTATCAGTTGGAAGATATGCTTTCTTCAGAATAGGGAAAGTGACATTTCAGTAATAGTGTTACTTCCACCTTTTCTCCTCTCTTCCCCTTTGTCAAGAAAATAGACAAAACAAGACCAGATCTAAAGAAATACACAAGTATGCAGCTGATAGCTTTTGCTTTAAAGCAAAACAGAAGCAAAAAAGAACTCTAGAGTGTTGTAATTCAAGTATTATTTCTATACTTCTTTCCCACAGCCAAATTTGGGGGGTTTTTTGTTTTTGTTTTTGTTTTGTTTGTTTTGTTTTGTTTTGTTTTTTTGTTTGTTTGTTGTTTTTTCTTTTTTTTACATCAGTAACAGTGGTTAAGTCTTTACCAAAACTTTGGTAAGAATATATATGAAAATCAAACTGGAAGTGGCGCTGTGGTATGTGGATCTCTCTGAAGGCTTATAATTTGAATTAATATGACCTTGGTCAATAAGCAGATACATTGACTCGAAAGCTGCACATTACATCTATGAAAGGAAAGGATGGCAGGTGAATTGTTTATCTGCAGCTGGTCATGAACTATTAGTGGTCTTGTTAAATCTCTGCCCTTGGTGAGTCTGGCAGCCCTCTGTAGGTGGGAAAATAATTAATTTCATTTAAAGTTGATAGCTAGAAAATTAACACATAGAATCTAGAAAATACTGAAGAGAAAACCCAAATTACACAGCAGATTACATGATGCTTTCCTCTGTGTAGTCTGGGTATGCGTGTTCTATTTTTCAAAGTGTGGAGGTGAAACAAACTGAGCCCTGTTCATCATTAACTACTATCAGGATAAGTAAAAGACTGTACACAGATTATGTATTCTGGATAAGGGCAGGAAAAAAGCCAACCCTTCCCTGTCAGACTATGTTAATGGATTATCATAATCTAAAAAAACCCACAGGAGTTCACTACCTCAGATATCAAAATTAATGCATTCTGAGCACTGAATGCAATTCTGCTTCCCCAACAAATCAGGTCTTAAACAATTACACCCTCAATACTTCACATGGATACTTTGCTGCAGTTAGATTGAATAGCCCCCTCTCTTTCCAGTAGGAAAATGCTTAAAAACTGACTGTAAAAAGTTCCAGTAAAAGGCATTTGGAATTGCTTGCAACTTTCTTCCCTTGTTTTCAATATATGATAATTTCCTTCTTGCTTGGAAAGATTTAGTTTCAAATTCATTCCTTATTGGTTCGTAACAGACATTGTATGATAATACTTGGTTCTCTTTCCCCATGAACAGAACAAATAGGAGGTAGTAAGGACTTTTATTTCACCGGCTTTCTTCAGAGAGCCCAACCTTTGGAAATAATTTAGCTGTTTCGCACAAAAAGCTCATTCAATCCTTTAATTCTTCCACACAGGCTGTGGAGTTCTAACATTGAGTGCCACATATAGTTGAAGAGAAGCAAAAATCAACCAGTTCCTTGGAGAAGGCCCTTCTGATCCCAGCATTGCAAAAGATGTAAAACAATGACATGGCACTAATACTAGATGATCACATAACTGATCCATATATCCCTGGGGCATTGTCTTGCAATGAAATTTGGAACAACATCAATACTCTGAAGCATGGAACCAACTCATGTAATCAATATTTTTCTGTTCAGGTGCATCCTGTATCTTTATGTTCAAATGCAGTATGAGATGAGGAAGTGCTTCTCAAAGTAGAAAATAACTTTTAGATCAAGAACATGCTGCATTTCTGTACCAGAAACAGTTTTCTGGGTAATCTGTATCTCCAAGATTACTTTAGCTAATATGACCGCGGAAGAAAGTGAAATTGTGAAATGAAGGTTGAATCAAACATGCATAGATGCACTTCTGGTTTAAAGATTATTATAGGACTGAGAAAGTCCTAGTCCTGAGGAGACTTGTTATTAAATTACCCCAGCTTTACAGTATATAACTGCCTCCAGCCTGCCTTTTTCCACAGAAACTGTGCCATCGTCTTCTGTCTTAAAGTCTTTAAAAGGTGTTGAGGTTAATACAAGATAACAAAGGCAAGAATGAGCCATACAAAACCTTGTGGACTACAGAGTATCTGTTTTCTCACTTTCCTGTCTTCTCCCTAAGTGTTTTGTAAGCTACTGCAACTTCTTTATTCTCTTTTCCTGTGATTCCTCTCTTGTTTGAAAGCTTGTCTGTATCCCTGGCTTGACTTGTCTCCAGAACTTTGTGTGCCTGGGGACTCAGTACTGTGCCATAAAACTCTTCTATGCTTGCTGCATTTCTGGAATCAGTTATGTAATTGCAGCAACATGATTTTTACATTGATAACTCAGGCTCAAGGTGAATAAAATTCTTTCAAAAGGCAAATTCGGGTTAAGAACAACAATAGAACATCTTGGCAAGAGAAAAGGTCTCAGCCTGCCTATGAAATGGGCAGGGGACTTGAAATAGTTTCTTTAGTTCAAAATAGCCTAAATCATTATATCCTGATAAGATCTACATACGCAGTACTGTTGGTTACATATTTTGTATTCTAAGAAATTTTCTGCCACTTCAGAAGCGATGAGTGGAAACCAGCAATACAGTGTAATAATTGGAGAAGTGTGTGATATCATGTACAATCTGCTTTAATAGGCACCAGAGCTACTGTAGTATGAATTATATTAGTCTCATATCTTTTCTGTGAAGCCTTGTCCAGCACATTTCTGGCTTTACACAATATTGCCCAGCCTAGCTGTGTCTCAGTTTCTCCTGAGTTCCAAGCCCATTCACCCCAGACACAGAGGAAGGAAGGGCTGAAGCTGGATTGTGATAATCTGCCTTAAAACCAGGAGGTTTAACACCTGAGCTGGCACAGTCAGGGTTATCACCTAAGAAAGAGAGGTGTTACTAGTCCCTTTGTGATGTTACTTGGTCTCCCCAGACTGGCTGTGCCTGTACCTGTGTGATGTTGAGATGCTGAAGGTGCGTCAGAGCAGAGCCCACCGCAGTCTCCAGGTGTGCAGTGTGTGTACAGTCTCTGTTGGTGGGTCTTTGCTGCCTGTAAGTCATATTAGCTCAGAGTGGCTATAATTGCTAGAGAATCAGCTCTGCCGTGCCTACTTCAGAACATTCAAAGGAGAGAAAGATCTAACCTTTCTTCTTCTACCAATGCCAGCACAAAGAACTTGATTGTATCAACAGAGCGGAGAATACTGTCCCCTGCTGAACATGTTCAATCACCTCCAGACACTGATTTTTATGAGTGTTTCTGCTAACCTTCTTTCCTGGATGGAAACTTGTGTTCCATCAAATTTAATTCTTCATTATTTTTCTGTTAACTGTTTGATGTTGTCAGCTACAGGGTTTTCCTCCCTCACTGCTTAAAGCATGTGATGGCCTGTTAGGCCACGCTTTCTACCACATTTTTACTCCTCACAGTCTCAATAGTGTCAGGTTGTCAAAACAAATAAAACTTTTGCAACACCTTCCCGAGGAGGTGTTTTCATTTTTTTCCTTTTTGTTTTTAACATTCGAGGAAGGTTAAAGCAGGTAACAGCTACAACAGAAGAGCTACTTAAGAAACTGTGAACTGTTATCTAGCATGGGTGCAGGATGTCAGCTGGCTCCATGCTATCCTTTAAACTGACCTCAAGGTGTACAGTCACCCACTGAGAAGCTGGGAAAGGTATTTTACTAACGTATCATTTGATTACGTTATTATTTCAGCTTGTAAGTAGTGCCATCAGGACTGAAAATGCATTTAACATTTTTTTTTGAGGCATTTATATCCTCTTTTCTTTGAAAAAGTTTCAGCTGAAACTGAGGATAGGGTCTTACAAAGTTAAGCCCTGGCTCTTCAAATAATTTTCTTTTGAAAGGTTATTAATTCCATTCCATCATCCCCAGTGTAGAAGCAGAAGCCTCTGTCCGAGCAGTCTCCCTTTAACACTCAGCTTATGCCAGCTGGACAGTGTATCCAGTAAACATCAGGTGCAGGCTTTTCTAGCATTTCTACTTCATCTTACAGTAATTGGACCACTGATCTAGTGTGTAGATTTTTGGATCATTGTTTCTTCTGTCAAGCTGGCTTATGAAACTACTTCTAGTAACATAGTCCAGAGAAAGGCACTTTCCTCAGTGGAAATTCAGATACCAAGCTCTCTCTAAACTGCCCAACCTGCTCCTGTGTCTCAGTAACATCCAAGGAAAACACAAGTGGCATGGAAGTGAGATGCAGCTGAGATCACAATCCCCTTGTGATTCTGACTACATACTTCTGCTCATTCCAAGGTTCCACTGTTGAAGCATGGAATCTGCTCGCCTGAGCCTGGTAGGAAGGCACAGGGAAATTATCAAGATAAAGTTGTACTTCCACACTGTGGTAATTGATAGACATAGCATTTTATTTAAAACTGAGAAAATAATATTATTTGTGTAATTATAAGTTATGACTCAATAGTGTGCATAGGAATATTGCCTATAAACAAGACATCACAGCTGTGGTTCTAGTCTCCTCTCACCCCAGATGTTTCCCTACAGCTTCATGTCTGGCTGGGGACACCTTGTAGCAATTTACAAGCAGCTGAGCCAAAAGATGTGCAACAGAATACAGAAATATTGAAAATTAGAAACTAGGGGGCATGTAGTGCAGCAAGCTGTGTAGTACATGTACATGAGCATCTCTGATATTTGATGACACTAATCAGGCTACAACTCAAATATGGATTCTGCATTTGCAGATTAAAAAATAATGTTTATACATAAAAATTCCAACTGTCATAGGCAAAGCTAGAACCATCTCACTGCTGACAAATATACAAAACTGACTTGTGGAATCACTCACATTCTAAAATAAGCTTCCCCTCTGTGACTGCGTGTTTATGTGTGTTAGCCCTTGAAAATTTCTTCTTGAGACCGATGGGCATTTCTGATGCATTCCCCATGGCCCATTGATTCTCAGGAGTGTATTTAAAGACCTTACTAAATTTCTCTTTTGGGTACGCCCCAGAGACAATTCTCAAATGCTTCCAGCTTCTCAAATACTCTAAGTAATCTGAGCTCATTCTCTGTGCCTCAGTGATGATTAGTTCTATGCCATTTTTAAGTCTGACCTACATTTTGGCTTCAACCTTTCAACCTTCATTTTTTAGGCATAGAGCATTTTTTCTTCAAATGGGGAAAGAGTGATTTTATTTATTATCTTTTCACTCAAATACCTGTAACTTTTGTTTAGTTAGAAAAAAATATATTTCTCAACTACCAATAAGATCCGTGTTTAAGACAGAGTTATTCAGTTTGGTGAGTTGTACCTGTCAGGAAAAACGCCAACATTTGTATTTGGGAGCCATGATTTTCCTGCACTGTGATTAGTGAATGAGTCAGAATCATACGGAAGAGTCCCACAGTCATCAGCTGGGACTTGGCAAGTGTCTGGAACACCAGACTGATCACAGGAAATCCAAAAGACTTTCTGTGGTACGTGCCAAGAGTGAGATCTGATTAGCTTTAAAGCAGTGGCTTAGATAGAATTTTTAGTCCACATTGAGCTGGTTTTAGATTGCTCTTTCTTGGGCTACCCTTTACTTGAACAAAATTAGCCTCTCCTAATAATACTGTTTTCTAGTAGTTGATAAGTCAGTTATGATGGGAAATATCATTAGAAGGAAAAAAAAATACTGAATTAACTTTTCTTGCACAAATTCCAATTATTTAATTTCTGTGTTTTATTTTATGTTATTTGCAAAAATTGTTACTAGACATGATGGAGCTTACATTTAATTCTGTCATTAGTGATGTGTAAAATTTGCTGCTATCACTCACATTTCCAGACACTTTTACTGCAGAAAATGGAAGATAATTGGTACTTCAGGCAGGCCACAAATCTTTCCTGGCAGCTGTGTACCACTCACAGTACAGTGATTGCAAAAATTAGTTAATTCAAGAGGAATATTATATTCCTTGAGCCCTGGCATAAATCTCTCCAAATTCTGCAGGCATTACTGCCATCAAGTTAAAAGATAGATTTCCATCAGCCTACTTGAGTCTGTGTGTTCCTCCTGATTTAGATGTCACTTTTCTAAAACTGATATATATTGCCTGTTAAGTTCTCCAGAAGAGACTTTATATGGGAGAAATCAGGAATATTGGGCTAGTCTGTTGCTTTTATTTACCAATATTCTTAGGGTTGTAAATTCCAAACTGCTGGTGTTTTCTACTTCATTACCTTTGCAAATTAAAACTAATGAGGATGCAGTGTTTATGTATTGATAAGAGTCTTTTTGTACTTTTGTGATGCTTTTCTATTTTAGTGCTAAAGAAATGAGGTTAAAAATTTCTCTAAAAAATCTAAAATTTTTTTCCAATGTTCGCCCAAGGAGAGTTCATGGAATTGTCTATGCAAGCTTATGTTCATTAACTTTTACCAAATGTTGTACTTCAAGCATCATTAATTTCCATATTTTTATGACAAACCCAAGCTTCAAGAAGATAATGCAAGATGCACCAGTATTTTCAGACCAGTTAAAATCTCCTTAATGTGGAACATTGCCTATGCAAAGCCTCAAATGAGGAGGTTTCAGAAAAAAAAAACAAATCTATTGCTGCAGCATACCTGCATGTGGAATTTTGGCTCTGCCTAAGTCACTCAGAACTCTGCCACTTCTTGTGGACCAGGAGTTAACCTCAAGATGATACTTGCATATGCAATAATTGTAGTCAAGTGTGTATTTTTGGTCTTCAATTCTGATTCCAAGCAAAAAGGTACAGCCTACCTGGAGGGGTAAGTCTAAATTGAGTTAATAATGCAAATAGAACAACTGGATGAGGGAGGAAGGTTCTCTCTGAGAAAGCTCATCCTATTTGATGACTGAACTGGTTTGCTACTAACTAAAGGGGGAACAAGTCTGTGAGCCAAACAGTGCCACTGTTGTGATGGGGACAGCCATCAATGAATTTTTCCAAGTTTTTTCATTTTCAGAAATTAATGCCAGAGATTATGACAGTCAAGTGAGGTAATGACTGACCTCTTTGTTTGTCTGGTTGGTTCGGATGGGTTTTTTGTGATAACACATTACTATATAATAGACTTGTTATTATATTAGATAGAAGAAATTTGGTTTCATTGTTAAATCAATGGAACTATGGCTTTGTTGTGAATTTTGGCAGAATGTTGGGAAAAGGAATTTTCAAGAAAAGTAACTACTTTGCACAGCAAAACTTGTTACAATAAACCATCACAGCTGGCAAAATTCAAAACTTTCACTCTTCACAAAGTCACAAAATTTCTTTTACTGAACTGGAACTGAGAGCAAGAGAATTGAGAGCAAGCTGAAGACAGGAGTTGACTCTCATATACCACTGCAAAGTGAGAAAATAGCAAGGCTTCAGAGGTTGGACTGAAAGAGATTCTCATCAAGACCTGTTCCTGGCTAGCACAGGAAGTATAATCACACTCAGTCTCATGACAATGCCCATCTTGGAAGATGCAATTATGAACATGAAAAGTAGAATTAAGAATTTTGGTTTCCTCTGGTTGAACTCATATTCAAAGCAAATGTGCAGAAAGATTTATTGCACAATTCTCTTTTTTTCTTTTTCTTTTTCTATTTTTTTCTTTTCTTTATTTTTCCCCAGTAGATAGCAGTGCAGGAACCATGGGATTTGAAACTCAATAGGAAGAGCCTCTTGCATGAGGCAGATGAGTGGGTTGTTTTATAGAGTTTTATCTGATGCAATGCAAACACATTGGTACAACATAGGCAATGAATGAAGTGGATGTTTTTAAACTCAGCTCTCTGGTGATCACTGATGAAGAAAAGTTTCTGCACAAAAGAGGAGAGTAGGCATAATCACCATTGCACCTAAAACCTGCAAACCCATGGAGAATAACTGAAAAATATTTGAGCTTGTTATTCTCAGAAAAAAAATCATTGGGCTGTCTGAAAATAATTTTGATAAGGGTTGTTTTGGAAGTGCCTGGTTTTTCCATTAGTTTTCCATTAACTCTGATAAAATATGCTTTTGTGAGTTTGTATTATTGAACTGCAGAGAGAACTGCATGCTTTACAAAGATGTATAATGATGTGTAAGAAAGAATATAAAAAAGAAGTTGAAAACAAACATGAATATGCAAATTATTAAAGCCGGTGAGTCATTCTGGTCATTATAGGGAGGTAACAGGCACAGCTCAGATAAGAAATTGCAAGATCCTAAACTAACAGGCAAGGAAAAACTGCAGACAGAAATGAGCCCAGTAAATTGTGCTTCTTGTGACAAATGCCAAAAGCTGAAGAAATGCCTTGTACTTGAAAAAGTGAAGCAAATGCATTAACAGCTAACAGTTAATGACAATTTATGCTCACAGCATGGACAGAGAATGCCAGCAGTATTTCTGCAGATAAGGAAACTCAAGGGAGTAATGGACAGATTTGGATGAAGTAGGAGGTCAGTATTCAAGTCACCATGATCCCAAAAAATATTAGTACAGTAGAAGACACACTGATAGTGCCAGATAAGTGGGAAAAACTGAATATTTGGTTTCCATTCAGGCTTACTGAGGAAGCATATGAAACAAATGCGTGGGTAAATAACAAATGTTTGAAGTTGGAGCTCCTAAGACTGCATAGCATAAAATGTATAATTCATTAGAATATGCAACTTTTGGGAAAGCTGGGAACTCAAGCAACAAAAGAAAATACCAGAAGTGTGTTCTAGGATTTAGGGAAGCTTTCTAAAGAGAGTGGAATAGAAGAGGAGAAGCCTATTTCTAAAACCCTTGAAAAGTTCTAGACTCTCAAAAAAAAAAAAAAATTGAGGCCACTTCCCTCAAAATCACAAAAGAAGAAAGAGAATATAAATATAAATGTGAATGGTTTTAACCAGTTCAATAAAATATTCTTAAATGTCTTCATATAGCAAAAATATCCCTACATGGTGGCAAATAGTAAGGCAGTTAATCGTAGAAAGATAGACTAGGAAGCCCCTCAGTTCCTACAGTCAGTCTATGCAGGAACAAGTGAGTTCTTGTCTGGCAGGATTGTTGTGTGTCAGGTTCAATTTTTACCGGTTTACTTGGACTAATGCATGAGAGGTGGTTCTATCCTGTTAATTCCACCACTTCAAATGGCTTGCAGACCTCCAGCTGAAATTCTGGCTGCTTAATCCCACTTTCATCATTGTGCAAATACTCATTCTTGAAGGCTGCAGAAGTAATTCCCACTCCTCATTGTAACTTGCTCAGATGCTGTTAGTACTGAATACAAACCTTGCAAGAAATAGCAGCCTCTGTGCTACCTCAGACAGACACCGTGTTTTAGTTTCCTCAGGGCCTGGAGGAATGGTTGATTGCAATTGCATTGGCAGATGCCTTTCCTTCTCTGCTTTGAGGCTTTTCTTGTTTTGTGGCTACGGCTCAGTGAAGTGAGAGGAATGCCTTCTTCAACGTGCACGGTTTTCCAGTGGCTCAGATAAAGCCAGTGAGCAAACATGCACTTCAGGGTAAAGAGTGTCTTTACAAATACATGTCAGTTTTTGTTCTCTTTCATGTGCAGAAACCAAAGATGAAGTGACAGATTGGCTAGACATTCAAAATGTGCTGATTTTTCTCTGCAACCTGAAGCAGCAGAGCCGGGCAGGAAGAAGGCCACCATCAGTTGTAACAGGAACACTTCAGAGCTAGTGCACAGCATGTTTATTCATACACCTTTCTTTAATGTACTGCAGAGTACAATACACTGAATTTTGGAAGTTGTTTCTTTCCTTAGGGTCAAAAAGTCTTTTACATACATTAAATACTTCAACAAACTAAAAGGCCACTTTGGAGTAGTACCTGAAAGCTAAATAGGGCAGGTAGCAAACAAAACTGCTGTATCCAGATGAAGCTGAGGAGTCCTTCAGGATTTAAAAACTTCTTTGGAGTGATGTGTTCATGTGCACATAAGAAAACTTATCTTAACAAAGACAGATTTTAGTGTTAAAAAATCCTCTTGATCATGTGAAAAAAGAAATTCTTAGGGTGTTCCTAAAACATCCTGTTAAGGAGTTCTAGCTGTTTAGCAGGCAAGTTAGTTCCCTAACGCCTTTACAATCAAGGCATACCTCATTAACCTGCATAAACTATTAAGAAGCAGCAGAAAGGAGAGAGCCCCAAGGCTGATTGTCCTTCAGCTATTACAGCTTTCCTGCTAAAAGCAAAATTAGAAAGATGAAAATGCAATTAAAGCCCTAACCACACTAGAAGTTGAACCCTTTACTTTGAATTTTTCCAAAACTTTGTTATTCAGTCAATATAGTTCATATCAAATTAATCCTGAAGACACTGCTCATTCTCTGTCTGAAGACTAGAAAATCTTGCACTATCCAGATTTCCAGTCTCCTGTCTCTTTATATTTCCCTTCCCACCTGTGTGGCCAGTAGTAATGGGCAAGAGATTCTAGGGTGGGACTGAGGAAGGTTTAGGAAATATCAGTGGCAGTAACAGAGGGTCTGGATCTGTGTGTCCTCATGCTCACAGAACAGGAGTAATCAGGCAGCAACAGCCCTCAAATTCAGCCCTTCTGTGAAACATTTCAATAGTTGCTGTGAAGTGTGGTGAAATACTTTTTTGATTTTGGGGAACCAGGTTATGTTCGAAGTTTATGTTTACCTTGGTGGATCCTCTGTGTGCACTGAAGAGAACTCCTTCTCCTGCATATTCTGAAGTATGTTATCTGTTGAGTTTTCACTTTGGTTTGTTTGTCCCATATAGGCAGATCAAAAAATAGTCATCACAGGTGTTTACACCTGAGGCTGTAAAGAGTTAGAGTGCCATAATTTGGGGCCAGAAAAAATTTGCTTCTAAGAACAGGCTGGAGCTATAATCTATTTTGTTTAAGCTGTGGCAAAAGTGGATTAAATGACAAAAGATACTATTACTGCATACAAGCTGCTTAATTCCTTTGTCAGTGTTGTATTCACAACCGATCTACTTTCCAACCACCCCACCCTTTCAAATGTTTCCTAGGATCACAGAACATGCTGAGTTGGAAGGGGAACAAGAAGACCATTATGTAGTTGGGGTTTTGGGGATTTTCTCTTCAGTTGGTTTTTCTTTAAAGCACATTCTTTTAACATTTCTAGCTAATATTTAGCATCAGGTCTTTACTGAAGACCAAGTAACACCTTTTATTGCTTGAGAAAAAAAAGTCTTCAGGAAAAACTTTAAAATTTTCAAAATTTACTTGAAATACTTACATTATGACACAGAAGAGAGTTAAATTATTTTTCACTGCATGAATTTAGCTTAATACACCACCAAATTAGCAATAATCTATTGTAGCATTGAAGTTGAAAAAACTTGAGGAAATCATTAGTAGCATTGTAAAAGCAATCCTTCTTTCTTATGCTGTCTAGTGATTAGAATATCACAGGAATAAAAATTAGAAAATTATTCCTTTAATTACTCATATTGTTTAATGTATCATCCAGTAGTTTTTAAAATAATCCCACTGGTTAGCTGATGTCTTTTCTCTGGGGAGTTCGCTTCACATCCAGAAGCTTTATCAGGAAGTATTCTTTGGATATTTAACCTCAGTTTTTCTCTACCTAATGAACTCATTTTTGCAAACACTTCTAATCTGGAGAAAAGCAACTTGAACCAGCAGCTTGATTCCATCATTTGCTAATTGGACTAACCTTTAAGGAGACTGCTTGTTTGTTTTCAGTTTCCCTCACCATTTGTGTTTTTTCTCAGCAGTATATTGTGGAAAGTACATGAATTTTTCTGAGAATGACTCAATGGTTTATCATATTTTCCTCTTAGCATGTATTACTGAGTCATTATGGTGCTGCCAATCATATTTGCCTTCCAAAGTTCAGTTTGCACTACTGAAGCAGCACATGGCTGAAATAGCTTCATTAGTCAAAGATATTCAAGGTAAAGCTTACAAATGGTCTGTGTTCTCTTGGGAGGAAATGGAAAAGGAGGAAATGGAAACCAGTACCTTTATTGCTGTTATTGGGTGGTTTTATTTCATCTCTGCAGCTCCATCACACTCTGCCCAGCTGCTGAGGTTGTGTTTCAGTCATTGCTGAGATGGATGCAACATGGTTTTTCGCATTTGATATAAAGAGCATCATTCCAGCAGTGCCTCATATAAATGTTTGCACAGATCTTGAAGTGTCTGATACACCAACTGGGAATCTGGCATAAAAATGGCATATTTTTAATTTGAAGCAGATGAAGTTAACCCTGTGCCATGTCTACAGAGCCACTCAGAACCATGTACAATGAAGTATAAGTGTTTCTGATGCAGTCAGTTGAAAGGACTGCTGTGGTATTTTACTAGGTATTTTTCCAAACCAAAGAATGGGACATATCATATGCTGCACAGCAAGTTTTGGTAATGTGTTTAGAACCAAAAATGAGGATGATTACAATTTTCTAACACTTTATTTGAAAGAAGATTTCTGATCAGTATTTCTCAACATCTCTGCAGGCACATGCTCCAATTCTGGTTACAGTAAAGGACAAACTTACATACTAGGAAGTTTGTGAAGTCAAAAAATCTTGCTTACTGTGCTTTGGACTTTGGAGATTATGTAGTCTCAGTGTGTCAGGAACCCTGATTTCATCATATTGTCTTTATGGCGCTGCCAATACTTCTGGTATTTTGAGAAACCTAAACTGCATTGTCTAAGCCTGAGATGTATTAGAGTATAGGATTAATAACACAGCAATTTACTTTTCAGTTGCTAATCTTAATTGGATCCTTCAGTACTGAGGGACTTGTATCTGTGATTTTGGCTCTTCACTCCTTACCGCATAAAAACAGTTTTTGAGAATCTCTCCAGCAAGAAATTCATGTTGATTTGGAGTAACCAGATTCCCTCTCTAGGGTGATGCATTCCCTCTGAGAGTCATTTGACATCAATATGTTTTCTCCTTCTTATGAAATACACTTGCAGACCACTTTCTATCTCCACATGTTGATAGGCTCTGAGTAGAGATGAGAGAATCTTGACCAATGATTTGAAGAGAAGAATATGAAGGGGGAAGTCTCTGTTGCATCTTATGGCCATTTTTTGGTTTTTCATTTTTTTAAGCTGCAGGGTGACGTCTTCATGGAGACAAAACTTTGATAGTTGCCAGTATCTTGAATAGTCTTTTTTCATTAAATCTGTAATAAATATATGTAATTAGCAAGGAGTTGTGCTCTAATATGCATGTACATAATGTATGTCAGTCATCATAAGAGATCATGTCAAATATAACAGGAATAGAATCTACATTTCAAAATGAGGACTAATTTTTTCTATCTAATTAGAGGCAATGGTGACCCCATTCAGAGAAGAATGGTATTACATTACTGATTACATCCATAAATGTCAGATATAACATGTTAGGACGTTAATTCTCTGTCAGATTTTCTATATTCAGGAGGGCGAATGATATTGCAAGAATATTTAGGTGGAGAATGCTTATGCCTATCCATTCAACAGTTCAGATTTTTTTTTTTTTTAAGTATTCTAAAGAACCTGATTTACTGTTACTTAGAAGGTGGCACTCTTCTAGAGCTCAACAATCCCATGCAATTGTTATAACTCTCATCCATTTTACATTTTTTACCGATTTAAAAAAAAAAAAAAAAAAAAAAAAAAAAAGTCCTGATAAATTTCTCCAGTGTTTACAGAGAATTCTCATTAATGTTTAGAATGGTCTTATGTATGTTGACTATTTCCAAAGCCTTTGGTTACCATCTTGTACAACAATGGTTTACAAGATTATAAATAAATAAAGGCTTAAAGAGCCTTTATTTGAGTGAATATTGTTCTGAAACTTGGAAGTAGGCACCAAATATGCACGTTGCAAATGCTATTCTGAAAAAATCCAATCATCTTGAATTCTGGATTGAGTGGAAAAACATAGAGTGCCTTTGGGCATCCTTTGATTACAACAGTATTCTGTCCCTTGGTGCTGGGAATAAGTAACAGGTGCAATGTGCTAAACTTGTTGAACTTGTCTGTATAAAACCTCATAGCTTTTGCAGTTAACTACAGTGGCAAAGCAAATGGTCATTGGTGCTATATACTGGTGATTGCTGGTGACTTCTAGTGGTTTGTGAACAACTGATGTCAGTAATTAATAATGAATAACAAACACTACTAATTTCTGGTGGCAATTAAGGATGATTTATCCTTGATTTACTGCTGAACTGTGGTCCATAATTGCTTCAAACCATTTCACAAATGATCAGTTTTTGGAAACATTCTGGAGGTGTGTTTCAATGATAGGTGGTTATTGCCATACACTGATTGACGGCCAGTGTCACGGTACCTGTGCAAAATACTGGCTAATAAGCCTGAGTGCAGAGCTGGGTAGAAGATCAAAGGTCACAAGGACAGAAAAGTAGCCACAGCACAGCTGTGTACTTTGTGGACACCTCTGTCAAGCAATGACAGGCTTCCTGCTGCTTATATAAGGAGAGGGAGTCAGGATGGATAGAGAGGCATTTACTGCCAGGGAGTGGAAGAGTATAATCTTCCTCAAAAGCAAACCAAAAACCCAATAAAAATCATTCACCCTAAATAACCTCTTTATTCATGGCAGTAAAAGCAGAGAGTACCCTCTTGTCAAGGACCAGTTTCTGCCTCTTTCCTTTGCCCTTTTCATGTGCTCATTTCAGGGTGACAGACTTTAAATTTTCTTGTGAAGTTTCTTCCTACTATTAGAATAGCTTGGAGCATGCTTTGATCAGGCACAGGTGTGGCCTCATTGTTAAACCTTTGTGCATGCACATTATCAGCTCTCCTAATACAAACCAAATTCTGCAGACATGAGGTAGGAAGGGGTTGAAATCCAGCACCTGTGGGACTTCAAATAAAAACACAGCACGAGAGCCTTATTGGGGTTTGCAGGTGCCAGGCCATGAGAACAGCAGGATGAGAATGACAGGGAGCACGGCCACAGCATCTCTGGGAAAACACTGCCACAGCAGCTGAGGTGAAAAGCTCCAAAGCTGTAAGTGAGAGGCAAGCTACAAAACTTGAGATAATTTACCTTTACCATTTTAAAAGCTGAGATATCTAAGGGACTGTAAACAAAGGTAAGCTTTATGTTTTAAGACTCTCTCTTCATTGGGACTGCTTACTACCTCAGCCAGAGCAGCCAAAATATGCTTGACTGACCAGTATTTGAGGACAAGGCATTTCAATTACTGTTTCTGCCCTTCTTGTTATTTCCCGAGTGCATATCCCATAGTTCTCTGAGATTTTTTGGGTATTTTTTTTTTTCTCAGCTGTTATGAACAGGCTTTTCAGTAGGGAAAAGATTCAGAGAGACATTGAATGTCTATCAGAATTTCAAGGGTATTTTGCAAGCTTCTTTTATCCCAGAACAGGTAGATAACATCAAAAGTTAAAAATAAACACAACAAAGACCCATTTTCTAATCCTCCTGCATATCTGACTAGCCATCTAGAGATTGAAGTACTTTCAAACTTGGATATTGAGATGGCTTGGGCTGAAATCCGGAATAGTTGAAAATAAGATCAGCAGACAAGATTTACTATAAGTCGCTTCTTAAATTAAACATGATATATGAAAGTGTTCAACTCAAAATAGAATTTGGATAAGATTTAGACATCTAAGTTCAAGATCCTGAATCCACAGACCAGATCTACAAGCTTAAATGACTGAGAACTTGTTGATTTTCAAGTTCTCAATCGATAAACTTTTTTTTCAAATAGTTTCAATGTTTAAAAAAGCAACAACAACAACAAAGGCAGTGGCTCAGAGATCCTATATTCAGTTTGTGATTGAGAACATGTCCTGATGTGTTTCCTTTTGAAGGGAGGGAGCCTGTCACAGAGGGGCATTACTTTGACATTTCTTAATTGAACATGTGCTGAAACCTACACAAAGAGCAGCAGAATCAGAAGCTGAACACTGCACTTTTAAGGATTCACTCACCAAAACAACACAAAGATTTGATCATTCACAGCCCATAATCTCTTGCCCGATGACTTAGAAGAACAGAATGGGGCTGTCTGGCTTCTATAGACATTTTGCTTCTCGGGGAATCCATTAGTGTTCAGATCACTAAAATGTAGACAATAACTTTGCTGTCATTCTGTTGTCTGGGGAGAAATAATGACTAGTGACAGGCTGTTTGCAGCTTATGAATTCAGAACTTTTGAAATACAGTTTCAAGCCTCTCACTCTTTCCAATCAATATATACAACAGAATGTAGCTATGTCCCAAAGCTGTATTTGTATGCAAATATTCATGTTTCTCAGCTTGAAGAAACAAGAGAACTTCTTTTCAGGGTCCAAAAATATCTTAATTGTCACACAGTCCTATATCTATCAAAATTATAGTGCTACTTGTTTGATAAAGGAAGGTTGTCCTTTGAAGAGTTCTGGAATAACATATATGTTTGTTTTGAGGATATTATCATCTGAGTGTCTTACTTGGAAAATTTTTCCAGGCTTACAGGAGGAAATCAGATGTAGGCAGGAATCCTGTTAAAAATATTTATGTAAGACTGTTAGTCTTGATAGTTGATGTCAAGCCAGATGTGGGAGTTGGGAAGTTTCCAGGCTGGTTACATTTCAAAGCAAAAACAGGCAGTAATTTTGGAATAATTTAATATTCTTTGTTTTAATAAGGATTTTATTTTCAGATTTAGAATACAGCTTATTTCCTTATCATTGCCAAATGTCTCATCTCATTTTGTCATTTTCATTCTACCAAACATTATCACACTGTGCCTGCACCTTTTGCTGAGTCTGAATTGTATATGGAAAAAAACTTGCTAGGAAAGCTTATGGAAGGAAAACATGAGTAGGAAACTACATTCCAAATAGTAAGGATATAAATTCAGAGACAGGAAATCAGTCTTTTGGTGGATCAAACTGAAGAGTAGAGAAAATTGTGAAACCCTGTGTAGGAGAGGAAAAGGAAGCAGGTCACTATCAGAGCTGGAAGTGGGACAGTTGGACTGAAGCTTAAGTAAGGACAACAGAATTGCCTACCCTGTCTCCTTTGCCTAAGTTCAGACCTCCATTGGATCAAATGTAATTTCCAATCAAGATGTGGCAATTATTTCCCTATGGAGACTGAATCCCAAAAAATCAGACTGTCAAAGGCAATGGGTATTTTTCCTTTCTCTGATCATTTGGCTGCACTAATAATCTAGCATCTAATTAGAATCTATAATCTGATAAGTATCAATTATATCATCTTTCACTAGCCATTCTCCCCAGCTATTTTCCTCAATTATTTTAACTCAGTTTTAGCTATGAATTTGAGAAACTCCTAGCTTTTCTTTCAGCACAGTGTAGTTGGTGACTATGTCTTTATTGATGTTACCAAGATCCGTTACACACCTATGGTAATAAGAGGTTGCTTGAATAACATCCAAAACAAAAGTTTTGGTTTTTTCTCTCTTTGCACAGCATATCCATTTTGGAAGACCCCACTGTTTCATGTCCTTCAGAAAAAGAGGGGATAGCAAAAAAACTTCTCTAATGCATCATTGCTCCTTTAATCAACAACTTTCTTTTTTTGTGTTGTATCTCCAAATAATTAATTTACTTTTACAGCTTGATTTGTGCACATTTTATATTTTACAACATCTGGAATCTTTTGTTATCTTTATTGAAAAAGCTGCCATTTCTTTTGTTTTCCTGAAAATTATATTTTAAAGTATTGTTTTAGTCCCATTTCTTGCCTATATCAAGGGATATATCCTGTGATTTGATCTCTTCCTGATCAATTTAATCAGTTCAGTTTTGTCACGATTTTTAAAATGTGTCAGCTAGGTTCTCTAATGTTGCTGCCTATTTATTTAAAATAGTAAACCCATGGGAAAATATATTTGAGCAATTTGATTTAATATAAATTTAATATATCCAAGCAGGATAATTTACAAAACATTCTCTAGAGGTGCATAAGCAAAACTTATTAATCATAACCACATCAGGATACAAAACTGCAGTACAAATATTTGCACTTCTGTCACAGCCACTTATCTGATCTATGCCAAATGCTGACAGATTTTAAAGACAATCACATTAAGCATTAATCAAGCTTGAAAGTTGCAGCTAAAGTAACAGCATACTAAAGAGACATCCATTTCCGAAGACAACTACACACTCCATATAATCAGCCTCCTATTGCCCTGAAAAATGTTTAAAATCTGCTTCAGTCCCATGCTGTTTCCTTGAGTCTTTTTCACATCTCTTTCTGATGTGTTTTCCCAAAGCTTCTAATATCCCACTCCCTGAAAAATGATTAAATACACAGAACAGAGCTTCTGTCTCAATGGCTTCACTTCACTTAAGAAGAGTAGCAGAACAAACCAGCTGGACATGTTTTATTTAAACATTTCTCTGCTCCTGTGTACAACACTGATCATATTTCCACCTACACATTCTCCCATGGTAGCATACTTTTTTTCATTCTGTGCCTCCATAGCTGCTCTTCTCCATTCTTAATGTTCTATTTTTTTCTTCCATACCATCTATTAGACAGAAGAATTTTATATAAGCTCTGTTGCTACACAAATTCTTCAAGTCCCTGTTTAATATTTTTTCATGATGCCTTCCTACATTATTTCCAGTGATTTCACACCAACTCACGTTGTGTCTGTAAAATTGCTTGAATTTCTATTTCTCTTGGACCAGTCTTGTTTGCAAAGCAATCAGCAGGTGCTGCTTTATCCCATTACCAGCTGTATTGTCTCAATTACTGCGCGTGTTCTGCTACATCAGAACACTGTTACTGAAGACTGCACCAGGGCAGCCTTCTGTGCTGCTCCCTCAGGCTCTGTCTGGGCCTGGATCCCACAAAGATCTGTTGCCAGTATCCATCCTGACAGACTTTGGCCTGCTTGAATGCCTTCATCATGCAGGAAGGCTTTTCATATGCTGAGGCCTGAATCCATGGATGTGCTTTTTGCCATAACACCCAGATGCTATTTCCTTTGAGAGATCATAACCATTGAAAGACACAGCACAGGCCACTGGTTAGGATTTTGTGTGGGTCTGTAGATGAAACAGAGTTTAAAATAATAGAATAATTTGGTTTGGAAAAGACCTTTGAAGTCATCCAGCCCAACCATTAGCACGGCTGTGTTCACCACTGAACCTGTCCCTAAGTGCCACATCTACACATCTTTTAAATATCTCCAGGGATGGTGATATTTATTCAACTGCTTTCCCTGGGCAGCCTGTTCCAAAGCTTAAAAACCCTTTAGGTGAAGAACTTTTTCCTGATATCCAATCTAAACCTCCTCTAGCACAACTTGAGGCCACTTCCTCTGGTCATGCCACTTCTTACTTGGGAGAAGAGACTGATCCCCACCTGCTACACCCTCCTTCCAGGGAGTTGTAGAGACCAAGAAGGTCTCGTCTGAGCCTCCTTTTCTCCAGGTCAACAGCCACAGCTCTCTCAGCTGATCCTCATAGGACTTGTGCTCCAGACCCTTCACCAGCTCCATTGTCTTTCTCTGGATACCCTCCAGTACCTCAATGTCCTTTCTTGTAGTGAGGGGCTGAGAACTGAACACAGAATTTGAGATGTGGTCACACACGGGCTGAATACAGGGGGACAATCACTGCTCTAGTCCTTCTGGACACACATTTAGTCAAGAAACAAAATATATAATAAAGTTTGATCAAAGAAAGAGCTTTCATTTGATGCTGTGGTAAAAATATCTTTCCTCAGGCTCAGATTCATATAGTTTGTAGGCACTGAACACGTCCTTTCCAGGGAAGTTCCTTGGCTGCAGAGGCCACAAGGAAGTGGAATTCATTATGTGATATTTTTCTTCATGAATATACTCCAAGCCAATGCATTTGGAGGGGATGCAGTCATTCACTATCAGGGCTCACTACAAAGAAAGAAATATAAAACATGCAGAGAGGCCTCCTCAGTCACAATCCTCTAGAGAAGTCCCTGGTTTAACACTGAAAATGTGCCAGTAGCATTTGGTTGGAAAACTGTACCCTATGTGATGGGGAAAAAAAAGAGAAGAATCTCTATGTCCTTCTGGACTGGCCAGGAAATCAAGTTGTGGATGGTCTAAGATGTGCAAACATCTCAGTTGGAATAGGATGTGGACAGAGATATGTTTCCAAGATATTTCAAGACAACCTGTTTCTGATTCATCAAGCTTTCTAGATATACTTTGGGTCCTAGTGTAATGAGCCATCTTTTGCTGTGAAAGACTGGAGTAGATGACTAATTGAATCACAGGTAGGATCTGAGCCAGGTTTTCCTTCTGAAATATTTCTGTGTCATCCTTGGGTGATTCAATCTGTTTTGATTTGTATTTGTGCATGTACCAGACTCCATCCTGAACATAAAACTTCCTCTATATGAGTCTGTGCTCCATCTTGTCACTCAGCAAGATGTCGACCTTGCAAATGTCATGGGGTGAGAACACAGAGGGGGAAGCAGATGGGCAGAGGATGGATGGGATTGAGCACTATGGAGGAACAGCCATGTGTCAAAAGCAATGCTTCCTAGCCAAACACTGGCTCCTGTTTGTATTTCCTTCTGCCTGTATGTCTGTGCAGATCTTCTGCTGTCTGTTCAGAAGCTTGCAGCTGGCTGGTAACCTTTCCCAGCTGGTGAAAATGGGAAGCCAAATGCGCAGACAGCCTGAGGAATAAATGGCATCTGATGCAAGGCACTGAGCTACAGGGAGAGCATGGGTGCTGGAGCTCTGCTGGCATGGTGATCTGGTTAATCTTTGTTTGTGGTTTGTACAGTGACAAAGGGAGGTGTGTGTGTGGAACTGCTGGGCACAGTGAGGAGCCGTGTTGGTGAAAGCCTTGTAGAGCAAGGCTGAACTGGAACTGTACTCTGTAGGGCACTTCTGAAGGTGGATTATTCAGACAGCCCTCTAATTAGAGGCTTGGTCAAATCCAAGTTTCTGGAGTTCTGCAATTGATACATACTCAAGAGCAAAGTATTGTATAGAGTGAATAAGGCTGCCTGACTCACAGATTTCAGGAGTTAAATTATATTCTGGCATGAGAAATGAGCCCTTTGATAACACATTTCTTACAAAGCCTTAAAGTAATATATTAACAGTGAAGAGTACACAATTCCTAATTTTATACTCTCCAGAGGACAAGCAGCTAGGAATTACAGTACCTGCCAAAGAAAAAAGATTGGGCTATCTGATTTGAAAATCTACAGCAGTAACTTGGACATCAAAGGCCAAAGTGAGAAACAGGTACACTGAATTCTCACACAAAGTATGTATTATGAGAACATGAAGAGAACAGCACTCATTCCAGGTAGGTTACTGTATGCATTTCCCTAGTCATCCTGAAGCTCTATTTCCCTTGTCTGTGCTCATATTCTGTATTTTACTGGTGCCAGTTTGCTGTTGGGATGAATACTGGTTTGTTTCAGAGACAAAGTACCAATATTTGTTATCGAAAGTAATGGTTCAACACTAACACCAGGATTAGTGTTGAACACTTTCCACCATAACACCTAATTTCAATTAATGATCACTGTAGTTCGGACGGAAAAATTTCATGTTAGTCTTTATCTCATAGTGATGTGTGTTTTATAAAGATTAGTGGGAAATATTGCAACTGGTTTTTAAAAGGAAGACTTATTGAGAAGATCCAGTTTAGTTGTGGGAAAGGTTTTCTGAAAAAGTTGCTCAAATTAGTGTGGCTTTCTACACTCTCTCCAGGACTGCCCATTTATGCACTGTTTTGCTATCTGTTTTGCATGGTTGGATTATAGAGGATCTACTAAATTTGACCCCCAATGGAATTGTTCAAAAGGGGTCTCTTCAGACCTCCAGAGGTAAACTGTTCAGTTGTGGATCTAGTAAAAATCAATGTTATTTTCTAGCAAAATATGGTATTTCTATCTTGGAAACACACCTTCATTTTAAAGCCAGCAAAATTATATTTTTCCTGAAACCAGAGTTGAGTTAGTAATAGGCTTATTGTGTAATCATAATCAACAGGGAATATTTTCTACTGCTGATTAGCATGAAAAAGCATAAATGCAGTATTCCAATCACTGAAAACCAAGAAGTTCTTGAAAGTAGGAGCGTGAAGCATACTTGTTTGTTTTAACAGAATCAGGGTGCTTTTAAATTTCACTTCAGTCTTTCCCAAGAGAGAAAATGTGAAATATTAGTCTAAGAATAAATAGATTTAAAAAAAAATAATTAAAGCAGATCTCACCACATTTCCTCTTATATATATTCTGGGTAAGAGATCAGTGTTTGCTTTAATTACCACCATCAAAGTAATTACTCCTTTCGATAAGGTTAATTAAAAATAATTTAGTAACACTGTTCTCTACTAGAGTGGGGAAATAGCACATATATCAGCACCTTTAAAGGATTCACCAGTGTATGTCAGTCTGTTTCAGACAGAAAATCCTAATTATAGTCCAGCCTACAAATGCATCAGCTTTACTGTATTTGATAGGCAAATCAATATATAGAGAATAATTTAAAGAGTGAATCTTAGATGCTTGAAGCGCATTTCAATAAATTTTGGATCTGCTCCTAAATCTATTTGTTTTTAATCCACAAGTTCCACTTTAGTTGTCGCCTAACCCTGTGAACCCTACCGTCCTTTCAGAGCCTTCTCATTAAGACAGATCTCTTAAGGCAGCTAAAGAAATCTTTAGCTGTCACAAGACTTGCAGCTGTGCTTCCATGCATGCTGAGATTGTCCACAGCCTGAGCACCTATTTTTCTGTAAGTTCTGCTGAGAGTCAAAAAAAATGAGACAAAGAAGGAATGTATCTGCAGTGGACCCAACAAAATAAGTGTGATTTACTCCCTCAGCCTCAGGTAGTCTAAAACTTATGGCCCTACCTGGTGTACTAAAAACTATTTGTGGGGCTGAAGGCAGGCTGCTCTCCTCCTCCTGAAGTCATGATTTGGTGTACAGATTCATCTTAAGATTATGGAGCAGAAGTGTATCAGAGGGTGTGTACCCAGCCTAGTCTGTAGCAGGTTCACTCACTTAGATGGGTAGGAGTGTTGGGTTCTCACCACCCAGCCCATTTATGTGTCTTATTATTAGCCAGTCAGTGCAAAAATGTGTAAATAGTGCTTGAGCAGTGAACCCAAATGTTCACTTTCCTGCAATATATCCCAGCTACTGGTGTCCAACATGATAAATGCCTGATACAGCAATCTTGAATTTTCTTATACTTTGTGACAGCTTCCCAAAGGAGTGCAGCACGCACCACCACCATGAGCAGCTATGAGTCTGATGATCAATTATTGCATTAGGAGACAGGACATGTGGATATTAACCTCCTCAAAAGAAAAAAAAAATCTGCACCTGTCAACTCCTGCTGAGTGCCAGGCTATTACATGAAATGCAGCTGCCATCTCCTTCATTTGACAGATTTTAGAAGAGAGCAAACCATGGTTACAGAATGTAGTTGCCATGAGTCTGATCTTATCAATGTACAACAGCTGTAGTGGGAACATTTACTCTAATTAGGCAGAGAAACACCTAGTTTCCCTTTTCCTAATTGGCCATAGTTCTGTCCTAGACAGCAAGCTGATCGTTTCTGTGTGCAAAATACCAGCAAGGTTAAAGCTGAGCCAGACAAAGACTGTGCTATTAACTGTGCTCATCACAAGCCACTCCTCTTGCTCATGACAATTATTTACTCAACTTAGTTACCAATGACCTATTTGCTTCTCAGCCTAGTTCTGTGAAAATAATTCTGATTAATTTATACACACTTCCAGCAGTAAAGGTTTACCATGGGCCCATTTGCTTTGCCAGAACTAGGTTAAGTAGCAGCCACCCACACGCATCTGAGAAGTCTCAGGGAGTTTAGGTGTCTCTAGACTGAAGTGACAGCTGATTGGAAGTTTTCCCTAGTGGATTTTTGAACATAAGCACCTGAAATCAGTAAGTTAAGTATTACAATTTAAGCATATAATGGGTTTCACAGCTTTTTTAAAGTGAAGCGAAGATGTGGCTAATTACTTAACTCCATTCCAGCTGTAGGGAAATAACTGGGTACTGCATTTGTAGCTCACAAATGAAGATAAGAATGTTGCTTTAAAATATCAGTTCTCAAAAGCTGAAAGCAAAGAAGCTGTGTTCACTCTCCAGCTGATGAACACTCCAGCAGACTAAGTGATTGTACCTGGACTTTGCAGGGACCTCTGACATCAAGGCTATGCACAAAGGCTGAATTCCTACTGACTGCATTTCATTTGCATCTTATAATGCTATTTGCTTGTCTTGGTCTGTCCTTGTTTAAATCTTGCCTTTCAGGAACTTCCATGTTAAGGCTCTGCAACATAGAATCAGCTGGAACTTTGACTTGCACATCCCTTGTTTTGACTTCAAGTAGACACATTTCTCTTGCTCCTCCTAAGGCAAAAACTGAACACAGCATTCAACTGAAGGAAGGGCATTTGGCAGTTAGTTTTGTTAGGGTGATTTGACTCAAGGGGAGATGTCCAATGAAAGTGCCACAACCTTGAAAATGAAAACAACATGCGTTTTAATGTGTCTGGTCTTTCTCTCCTCCAACTACTATTCTCTTGCTTAATTTCACTAGCATTTTCTAAAAC
The DNA here is from genome assembly GCA_013389925.1 of Aegithalos caudatus. NCBI lineage: Eukaryota > Metazoa > Chordata > Aves > Passeriformes > Aegithalidae > Aegithalos > Aegithalos caudatus. Next base: position 187,737 of record WEIU01008362.1, read on the forward strand.
TTTTTATTAGCAAGGGAACCTAATTACCTGCTACTTTATGAAACGTCTACACAAGGGGGAGCTGTTACACGTGAACCGAGGTTCCTCATATAGCCCTTCCCGGACAAATCCATTCCAATAAATTCCACAAATAGGCAGCAGATGTCAGCTCTCCAGCTCCCATCAAAAGAAGATCCTTAAAATTCTGTCTTGCCTCAGAGATTCCCTACAGTTTTANGAGTAGCAGGAAAGGAATGAAAGAGGGCACACAGTTAGGAGTAAAAATTTTTGTCTTGTTCATAGGTCATTCATTATCTGACTAATCCAAATCACTCTTTTCTGCTTAGTTTCTATAGAGAGAAAAATTATAATTAGCTTATTTTGTAGAGCTTTTAATAATTTATTTCTAAATGCTTCCTTTTTTTTTTTTAATGAAAACAAACCTTCCAATTCATCAGAAACGTGATAATGAACCAGAAATACACAGAAAAATAGGAAAGCATTTCATCATGTGCAGATCAAAGCAGCTGTCTTCCCCTTTACTTTCTCCCTTCACACACCCTCCTGTTCCTCAGAAAGGAAAAAAGTCACAAGACAGATAATCCTTAATCCAGGCTTTTCTCTATTTCAGTAATCATCAGTAAGTTCTATAGCTCCAGGAACTTTGCCTTTCCCAGGAAAAAGAATCTGGAACTAATGGCATACCCATCATATAATAAAAGGATCCCTTAAAGAAAATAATAGGAATATCATTGTAGGAAGCATTTAAATTTAGGCTGATCAAAATAGTCACATTTTAGTGAGAGTGAAAATTTTTGGCTTGCTCATTAGTCAGAGTTGGATTAGGAAGCCTTGTGACTGCCATAGTTTTTAATGTAAATCCTGTAATATTCACCTGGACCTCTGATGCCAAGTGTCTGTTGTACCTCGGCAGTTCTGTTCAAGAAAGCAATGACACTGAGCAGTGACCTCTTGTCATTGTCTTTCACATTCTCAGTACAAACAAGTGTTCTGATCCTCAATCCTATCATGTCCTATACATACATAGTCCATCTACAGAAGTCTCCTGCTCAGCTCATGAGGCTAAAAGAATTGCATGCAGGCTTATTTCTATGCAGGATTATCTTGTTTATGTATATGAGTGTTGTATAATGGAGAAATGTTACTTCATATAATTGGTTGAGGAACTAAAGAAATCCCCTGAAGTTTGTGCTTTTTCTGCCTAAATCCAAATTGATTAGAGTTTAGGAAATTATAATTATGTCCCCTTTCAGTCACTGCCTTAATCGTCCCTTTAAGAAGCAAGCAATTACAACGTCACAGTGGAATCCTCTGGCAGCAATACATAGAGTTCATGTTAGCCAAACAGTATGGCTAACAAACAATGTCACTGGCTACCCATAAAATACTTTGTGTGCATTAAATGGATGCACAGAAAATTTTGCAATGTTTACAGTCAAAACTAGGAAATTTCTATAGTCTACTTATCAACAGATAGCAACAGAGAGAAATGTGGATTTAAGAAGACCTAGGCTCATTCCCTCTTCTCTCATCTCTGAAAAAAAAAATCCCCTAACCAATTCACAAAACAGGAAATACCCTATGGGATTAATTTGAATTAAGAACTACAATGTGCCCTCAATTTAATCCAGGCAATCAAGTTAACGTCAAATTAACAAAGAGAAAAAATTAGGGCCCAAATGTTCTTTGAGTATTTTTTTAATTAACTCTGTTTTCATTATTTTTTTACAGCTGCTTATATACCTTCAGGTTCTGAGTAGAACTGGAGGCAAAGAGCTGAAAAAACCAATCGTTCTCACATAAAACACAGAGATCTTCCCAACTGTTCTCTGCTAGAACTTACAGATTCTAACTGACAGATTCTAACACATATTCTGTTGGGGGTGGGGGGAAAGGAGACACAGGGGAAAGGAAGGTTGAATACCTCTTTAAAATTTGACATGCTTTCCAGTGTTCAACAATTTATAACCAAGTCATAAATCTGTGTAGAAACGTCATGTGAAGAGCTATTTTTCCCAGTATTTCTTCTTTTAATTTTAAATGCCTTCTGACCACAGTATAACTATTCAGTGTGAGAATTACAGGGCAAGTTTGAACACTTAGTTGGCACTAACACTGGGATATCAGATGTTCTTATATCCTTTGGGAATTTTTGGCCTTTGAGGCTGCCTGGAAAGAGTACACCACCGAGAATTTATTTTCAGAGGTTCACACCATTCTGAAGAACTTCAGAGAATTCATTATTTTATTTTATGCTTTGAGTGAATATTAGAGAGAACTGCTTCTAGTAAAATCAGTTTGCTCATTTCTCATTTTAATTATGAGCTTGAAGTATTCTCATTATTTCTGGTAGAAACTTCTCTATTTCCATCTTTGCAGAAATTCCAAATACTGCTACGCAAGGTTTTAAGCAGCCTGAACTAGTATACCCTGCTTTGAACCGTAGGATGGAGTAGATGACCACCAGAATAATTTACTGATGTTTATTAGTCTGTGGTTCTCACTGAAGCTCTTTCTGAAATGCTGCCCTTGACAGCCTGGAAGTCTGCTTATGGGCAGAATTATACAGCAAGTGCTAATTATGTTATTTATTCATTTCTTCAAAACCCATTCTACTATTTCGCTTATTTTGGGACTTTTTAAAATAGTTTTTCTATAAAATCAAGACTGAGGTTTGAGGAATTTAGTTTAAATCTTGTTTGTGTTTAAATGTCTGCAGGACTCTCACAGTTCTGTTAGAGCATGCTGTACTCTAACTCCACCCT
>WEIU01008363.1:5012-20935 GCA_013389925.1 Aegithalos caudatus
GCCTAAAAAATACAAAAGGAAGAGATTTTATTAACACTTAATTCTACTGTGAATCAGTCAGTTCAACCACATACCTGAGCACAGATGTTATAAGACTGTGTGACACCATGTGTGTGTGTGTGTGCATGTGTTTCCATGTGTGTGTCTCTTAAAAGGCTTTGGAAGTTTTATTTTATTATACTAGTTCTTTCAAATATATCTATTTGCAGCAATTTTGAAAAAAAAAAAAAAAAAAGTTAAATGAAGCGTCAGATAAGAAACGCCTTCATTTTAACTGCAAAAGAAACTCAAAACATATAATGAGATGTAAACAGTAAACTCAAGAAGGGAGGAAACCATTTTGGAATTTTTAATATTGAAACTTCACACTTCATCTGTGGAAAGAAATATTTCAATAGAATTTCATGTAAGGCAGATGTAAAACTAAGATGATGAATTAGGTAATTTTGCATTTCTTATTAATTTATATAATTTTCAGACAGGTGTACCTACTATATTTTGTTACAGAATCAATATAAATAATTTTTTTCCAATGGTGTTTTGAGTTTTGTAACAGGCAGAACAAACTCAGAATACAGATAAATGAAATATTTATTCAAAGACAGATTGTGCTTGACAGACGTCTTGAGTTTATACCTAATTAATTCAATCTATCAAATTATAAAACCTGGAAAATATGAATGACACAAAGCAATAACTAAATCTATCAAATTATAAAACCTGGAAAATATGAATGACACACAGCAATAACTAAATCCTGAAAGGCATGAGAAGAATAAGAAAGATTTCTATATTTCCTAATATTCTTATATTGTTGTCACACTAGTAGATAGTTCAGACTTTCATGAAGCTTTCATTTAACAGTGAAATGAAACATCAAAAATACAAATACAAAACCTAATGGTACAGTGTCCTCTAAAAACAAAGTTGACCTAGATTCATAGTTTTAAAACACTGATATGTGATAAAACATACAGGGCAAACAGTTTGGACTTCTTTTCAAATGAATTTAAGCATATTCATGGTAAATACAATTTTAATGATCCTTGGAACTGGAGGTACTCTTTGAGAGATAACTTTATAAAGTGGAGGTGCTGTTGAACTGTTAAGCTTGAAAAAGTCTGGAGCTGTTCTGTTACTTTTTCATCAAGAGTTGTGGTTTGATTGTGGTTGGCCATAATTATAAAGTGAGGGCTTGAAGGTTTGAAATCATATGGACATTTTTAGAATATTATTTTTAGCCATTCATTTTGTGTATTCATCTCTATAAACAAGAATTGAATTTCTGCCTCAGATGACTGACTTAGCTCTAATATTATGTAGAGACATTTCAATTCTCAAAATACTTAATCTAAACTTGAATATTTCACATCTTTTCAATTACTTACCCCTGAATAAAACATATAAACTCTTCTTTATAACAAGATGGTATCTTTCCAAATTTAGTAATCAGCTGTTGTATGTCAGTTCATGACTCAAAATACATTTATTCCAAAACTACAATTCTTACTTAGATATTTAGCTTTATTATTCAATGACTTTATTGGATTTATGCAGAAGAGAATTTATTATTTTGTTGAAAAGTGGTGGCAGAGTTATCACTTAAAAATGTAAATATTTGAAAATAAGCATCTCAATAGAAATAAATGCCTAAGTACGCATAAAAGGAACTTGTGATTTCTCTTATATTTGGAGACACAGGAGCAGACACAATTGACAGATTTCCAGCTATGAATGTTATTGCTGAATTTAATCCAGGTAAAGCTTTAAAGACCTTAGAAAAGACATATTTTTTACTTAGCATGCTGTACTACCAATATATGGGGATTTATATTGTGTTCTTTTTTTTTGGAGACAAGCTTGTCCTTGTTTCCAGATCTTCAGAGGGTTTAATTGCATTTAAGAAATGTCTTTCTCTGCACTGAGACCAAAGGAAATTAATTTCTCTTGTGAGAAATTATGTATCCAGTCACACTTTGTACAGGTTGATGACACACTCCGGGTTTATTTCTGCTGAAGATTTCACTGTGTATTTCTACTGAAGGTGTTCTGTGAGAAGCACCCAATTTGAGGTGAAATGGCACAACAGAGTGTCTAACAGCAGAGCCTCACACAGGCAGTCCCATTTCACAAAAAATAAGACCCTACCACAAGTCAACAGAGGTGTGATTTGGCTTGACAAAGGAAAAGTAGCCCACTTAGAGTAAACTGTAGATTTTATTAAGCATGTCCATTATTTTGCCCAACAAAGAACTGAAAGAATGTTCTAGACACATTCTTTATTTAATCCAAATCAACAAACATTTCTTCCAAGACATTAGCTGCAACTTTACAGGACCAGAGAAGCTTAAGTTTTTTACTTTAAAATATGGAATTCTGTGGAAGAATATAAAAACATACAGGAAAAAAATAAACTTAATGCATGATGTAGAAGCAGTTCCTGTAAAAAAAAAAGTGCTCTAAATTGTTCAGAAAATTTAGTGAATATTTTTGAATCATCTCCACGATCAATCTCCACAGCAATATAGCTCATATGGAGTATGAGACATTTGTGTCATGGATCATTCAAAATATCTGAATGAGATAATTTATTTAAAAAACAAGTAGATTGATTGAAAGTTCATTTTATTTTAATACTAAAACCTCTTTGTTATGTGCCTGAAGGTAGATCACATATGCTACAATATTTGTTCTCTTTTCAGGCAGAAGTTGTAACATTGCCAGACCTTATTACAAACCTTTTTTGTTTTTGTTTTTGTTTTTTTCTCCATGCTTAAATCTATATAATAAATGAGGATTCCCCCTTCAATAAAACTAAATTTCTAGCTTATATTTAAGTGCAGAAAAGCTTGAGTGTATGTTTCACTGCATCTAAAAATTAAAATAGTAAAATAAAAGATTTCCCACAGGTACTGTTATCTTTAAGCTTATCCTTCATCTGGGTTAACACCATTTCTCAAAATGCCAATTTAGTACTACTTGGATGAAAAATGGTTCTATACAGATGATAGATTTACTGGTTGCTGTGAGGATATATTTAATATTTTTAAATTTTTATATATACACAGATACAAAAATATGTAAGAAGGCATATGATTTGCATGTACATGTGTATTTATTTTTTGAGGGTAATTAGTTACAGACTACATATTTTAAACAGATACATAAATTTAAATTCACATATCTTCATTTAATTTATTCAGACTTACAGACTTACTTCAGAGTAACAGAATCTGACTGAGAGGAGATAGTTTAAACTGTAGTGTTAAAACAGTAAAAAAGGACATCGAGACATTGAGACAATGAAAACTGGCTTTAGCTACCATTTTTTCACCCTACGTAATATGATGGACAAGAAGGTGGGTTGAAATTTGCCAGGCTTTATTTACTACCAGAAGTAGAGCCTGCAAGAACTCTCTGAGTGCTTCACAGGCATAGAAGTTCAGCAACATGCCAAATCATGTTAAAGTAAAACAAATAAACACACACAGAGCCCACTGACCACTAGCAGATGAGGCCTTGGATGATAACACATAGGTCTCTTCTCCCAAAGTAATAGGAAAGTGGTGAAGGAATTAAAAAGACATGTAGATGTGCTGATTAGGGACATGATTTGGTGGTGTATTGACAGTGCTGGGATAATGGTTGGAGTCCAAGCTAAATGTTTATATCATTCTATAGTTCAGCAGCTTTATCACTCTAGATAGTCAGGGGGAATTTCAGTCCTACTGCTAGTAAACTATATATTACTGGATGAATAACATTTCACCTTTCTGGGTTTTCTGCATCTTATCTGCTGTTAGTCAAGATAGGCTCCATAATTGTAAAATGCATCAAAATATGTTTCAAAGTCCTAGGGTCCTTCATTATTTGTAGTAACATTTCTTCAGAGAGCCTAATCAATCCCATGCACAACAAAACCACAAGATTTGGTCTGTAGGACCTGCAGGAGTAAGCAGACTGTTCCCTTCAGTCACACCTGGGTTGCCAGGTCACTGCACAGAGGGACTGAATGGCCACCACTCGCCACTGCCCACTGGCCTCTGAAATGAGCAGTCAGGGGTAAGACTGAAAGAGCATGCACTGCTGTGTAGCAATAAGTCTCATACATTTCAGCTATTTTACTGTGGACAAACATGGATTGTTTGCCTTTATCTCTGCTACAGAATGTACACAAGTTATCTGTGTGGAAAAATCAAAGAGGAGACAAAGTGGCAAGCTCTGCAGCTGGCAGATGGTCACAAAAGAAAATCTGATGAATGATTTACCATCATCCAAAATTTGTATAAACCATATAAAATAACCTGGTTCCTGAGATCTCTTGTTATAGAAAGTTGGGCTCACCATTACACTGCCCCACCTACTGAGATATTGTGAGAGAGACCAGTCAGGTGCTCCAGGCAATGAGTCAGAGAACTCTGTAAAAACAAATTTCTTACAAAGAATGAATACTTTAGAAATAAATCTGATAACTTGCGTTGTTTTGCAAGGATACCATTAAGATAATAGCTTTGCACAGGGCAGTGATGAATTCTCTTTTAAATGGATAAAAGATACAATTTTAAAAACTTCTGGTTTGCTTTGTTTTCCAGACAGCTTGCTAGAAAATGGTTTTGGTATAATCTTTTAAAAATAATTAGTTGAGTATTTAAATAAAAAACATTGGAAAATTTATCTTGTGCTGTATACAAAATAAATGGAAAAGTTCTTATCACTTTTAAAATAAGTTGTTCTTCCATTCTACATGTAACGGTTTCTAGTAATGTCATAAAGTTAAAAATAATTAGACATTTTTTTCTTTCTTTAATTCTTTTTCTCTCTTTTGTAACCACCTCTTGTCTATGTTACCTTAGAGTTTTGATGGATAGTGAAAACAGTAATATTCTGTATTCCAAAAGACAGGCATTTGCATAACTGATTTATTGAATCATGCTGAAGCAATTGGCATCATAAAATATTATGAGTGCTAAAAGTGCTTTTTTCATTAATCACTCTAAATAGTTCTGACATTTTTTAAGGGCCAATTTTATGTGGAAATTATCCAAACCCTTTGGGTAAAACAATTTGTTATTTAAAGCCTTTTAACATGGATTGGTGATACTACTTCAATTTGTTTCAAGAGAAAATTATATAGCCTTTTAAAGGGAGAACTGTAACCATAGCTAAAGGACACATTTATTGAATTTAGACATATTCAGTTGTATTTGTTATCAGCAACAAATATTACAGCTGTGCTTTTCCTTGTAAAAAAATAGGATTTTTATGGTAAAAATGAGAAATGTATCAACCTTTACTTTCAAGTAATTATTTTGACAGCTTATTATCATATTATGGAGTTTAACAAGACAGATTTTACATGATTTTGTGGAAGGGAAATAGAGAAGTGTTCTTCACCTTCTTATCACAGAGCTTTACTTAGAAAATTTCAATCATATCTTCCATATTTTTTCAAGTACCGTAATTTTCCTCCCACTAAATAATAATAATAATAATAAACCAATAAAACTAAAAAACCTTTACATTTGAATGTAATTAATTTATAAAAAATATTAATTACTTAATAACTACTTCACATTAACTAATTCCTATTGGATTTATCTTATGTGTTCATCATTCAGTAGAATTTTGTAGTTCTCTCATAAATGTAAGTGTAAATACACATAACATCTGCAAAATGTGCTGTTCTTGACTACTGAAATTCAAAACTCTTTCAATCATTTCTATTCAAATGAGTTTGTGAAATTTCCAGCATAGGTGACCTCATAAGGGTAACAAGCACAACGTTTGAATGAATTTGAGAGCATAGTTTTGCTTCATCATTCTTCCTCCCTTGCCAGTCCATAAGGCACAGGCTGGTAAGCTTTATCTGTGTACTGTTATTTCTCACTTCTGAGTGGCTTTTCTTCCCTGGGTTGAGGATAAAGAATGCATCACTGAAAGCAAGTGAGGAAAAACTGAATATGTCAGTTGAGGAAGATCTTCAACATTTGTAGGAATATACAACTTTAGAAACCAAGTTGGATCTTGCAGTAAAGCTGACAATTGTCACGAGGATTGGACAGAGGAGGTGATTTCTGTGTTTGTTAATCAGTTACACATATTTTACTCTCTAGGTTATCTAAGATTACCTCTTTAAGTTTGACATAAGAGAAGCATAACCTAATGATGGTTTTTAATGTTTTAATTTAATGCTTTGCTTATATATATATTGTTTCATGCAGGCACCTGAAAAGGTAATCACACTATCCTGAAAACAGCTATATGAATATAAAGAAGTTCAAAAAAAATATGGGCACTTTTGATGCTGCCTAGATAAAAGTGTCCAGTACTAAAGAGATGTGGTACTCTCTGCTGGATCCACACTACAGGGAAAGCTATGAATAAGAAAATAAACATGGCAAGGGTTTTGTTTATAAAATAGAATAAAAAATAAAAATAAAAAAACATGAAAAATAAAAGAAAACAGGAAAAATACATTTCTAGGTGGGCTCATATTTTATGCAGATTTTATGTAAAATTGAAATTTCTTTTTGGTGTATTAAATATTTTCAGAAACCCACCTGGAAAACAAGCCTATTGTAACTAAAAATCAAATGTAACTTCAAAATTTTCAAGAAAGATTTTTAAACAAAATACTGCTTTTTCACACTCAGCTCTTTTCTTTTTGTAATTACACAAAGGTGCATCCTAACTTTTGCCTTCCTTAGAGTGGAAATACTATTTAGTTTTAGATTTTTAGTGTAATGTTATAGTTTTAAAAACCCTCAGATAATATCTTACAAAATATAGTTGTTCAAAGGCACTTGGTTATAAGATTATGTTAAAACATTTCAACACGATTGATTTGGAAATGGCATCAAGGTCAGCCTTAGTGGGGTTCAAGTCATTAACATTTCAATAGTGTGGTTTAATTCTGAACCACAAGACCTCTGTAGGAAAAAAAAAAACCAACCCTAATTTTAGGGTGTGAATTATCTGACTTATTTTAGCTGCTTTAAGAAAGGTATAGTGCCTTAAAGAGTGACATCAACATCAAAGTCAAGTTTGTCTAGTTACCTCAGATGTATATTGCAAAGGTTTGTGGTTGGAAAACAAACACCCTTTCTCACTAAGCACCTCTTCCACAGCAGATACTGCACAGGTAAGTGGATTTTCCATGCAAGTAAAGAAAGGAAAAGAGAAATGGGATCATTGTCCATGTCTAACTATCTCAAGCAATCTTAGGAGCGAGCATAGTGCTGCTTTAGTAATTTCAAGGTTATGATCTCTATTCACCTCAAAAATTAAAAGGTTATATTACAGCTCTGAGTCACAAAGCAATATTTTCTACACTTAGTTTCTAACACTTTGCTGTCTCAGAATATCTATCACAATGTTACCATCACAGGTAATTTTCCATGAAGGAGGAATTAAAAGGAATGACACTATCCAAGTTATATCCTGGGTTGAAGTAAAGGCATGACTAAAACATGTATCTTAAATTGTCTTTATAGATCATGTTATATGCATGCAGCCTATTAGAGACACCTTGCAAAACAAAATACTCTGTTTCAACCTTGTTGAAACATTTTCCATATGCTTACATGAAATCACCTGTCATCAGGTTTAAGACATTTCTCTTCAATGTTTCCAGTTCTGTGAGGGAAAATTTGTAAGGAAAAACCTGAAAAATTAAAAAGTTTGCATTTTTTTCCTTTTGAATTTATATGACCCTCATCTTCTTTTATTTTGCAGACAACATATTTTTCACAGAGGATATTATTAGGTTTAAAACAAAGAGAAGGAACAAAAGAGAGAGAGAAAGAGGTAAAGAAATGTATTATTTATAGATCTGCTTCAAAAATATCTGGCTACTGCACAATAGCTGGCAAATAAAAAGTTATATACCTTTTTGCCAAAATGCATATGACATACAGTTGCCAAAGACAAACCATCTGCAGCAGATGTCCTCCGGGTACATCTTGTACCCAGCTATCACAACTATCTTGTTTCCTGAATGACCAGTTTTACTGTTTCCAGAGTATAGAAGTGTATAGAAAATAAACAATACATTTAAATAAAGAAATAATAACAGTCAATAAGACTCTTTAAAGTCATCTCCAAATTGGTGGTAAATCCTGCAACTGGATTAGAATGTACATATTGTGTGTGTGTACATNATTAATTAATCAGAATTAATTTAGATAGTGTGTCACAACTTTTAATTTAAAAACTCCATTTAAATAATTAATTTTGTTCACTTACCTTTTAAGTATCATTGCAGTGTTATCATATTCAACATCTATTCCATGGTTTTAATCCAAATATGATTAAATTCCACATCTTTGCAAATAGCACTTGTTCATAGTATTTTCACATTGAGTTCCAATATTAAAGATTCTGATACTAAAACTTTAGACCCATCACACTTACTTTCAGTTTTTAATCACAAGATAGTAAAATGGCCTGGACTGGAAGGAACTTCAAAGGATATCTAGCTCCAGCTTGCCATAGCCAGTAATACCTTCCACTCGATTATGTTGTTCAGGGCCCCATCCAACCTGGCCTTGAACACTTCAGTGATGGGGCATCAATCCCATCTTTGAAATACTTTGGAAATTGTACAGGCAATATATTGTAATTCTTGTAATAGTAATTGTCCGTGTCACATTTGTTGTGACCAGTAATCAAGATCTGAAGTAGGTGGTGAAAACAAGCCACGAAATTATTTTCATGAACACATGATCTGGGTCTAGCAAGTAATTTTTTTTTATTCTTCACTCTGCATTTCGTAATCTGCTCACTGGTTTTAGAGCAGACTCTAAATTGTTGGTACTTTTCCCCTGCAAAATGTCCATTAATTAATTAATTTATTTTAAAAGTCCACAAGAAAATCTTCAGCTTTATTGCATTTGTTCCAAAACCAGAAAGAAATGGAGAATATAATGTGCATACATATGTATTTTGAGATAATGGTAGGTGTGTAAATCAAATGACAGTGTACCTAGATTGCAGGTCTTCTGTGTTTTAGACAGACAACTACAAAATCCTAGGTCACATAGTTGAAAAATTCTTTGAACCAGTGCTTTGTGACAGGAAAATAACACAAACGTGATATTTTTGAAATATATTCAGATCTTTGTAAACCTGGTCTGTGTGATGCAACTTTAACTGAATGAACACTATTTGAGTTTCAAGGAAGATAAAAACCCAGCCCTGACACAGCTGCCAGAGAAAATTCCATGAATATTTGAAGATAGTGCTAATACAACCTACTTGGTGGTCACTGCAGGTAGTCCTTCTACCAACCACTTCTGAGCTCATAAGTAACTCACATTTTGTTGGTTTATGTGTCATGCATAAACATATTCAAACTAATCTCTCATTAACAGCAACATCTAAACAGCTTGCCTAAATCCATACCACTTGCAATTATTTGTCTGCTATAACTATTAGATCTTCCCTAAAATAAACCATTATTACTTTCTCACAGAGATACCTTAATAAATGTTATTGATATTTTACTGGAAAACTGTGGTGGAAAATATTTGGCTATGCCTATACTAGTAAACTAAATATGCCCAAGAGCATTGAGGAGTATTGAATGTGGCTAAACAGAGTAGTCTGCATCTGCTGTGGGGCACTTTGTGCTTCTGGCATAAGGCTACTGCATGAGAACCAACTATGTTGAACAGTCCCTGGAAAATTCTACCTCCCAGATTGTGCCCATAAACTGTTACGGACAATGCTATTAGCATTTAGACAAAATGTGCTTGAGGCTTTTACAACAAAGTAGTGGGATATGGAGCTGAATTTCAGGGCCCATGAGTGCTCCAGAGCAGTGTGCGATGCATTATTAAAGGCACAGGCTGTGGTGCTTCTCCTAAGTTCCTATCAAAATGAGTATTGTGTTCTGAACAGGATCTTCTCCCCCAAAAAAATAGTCTTCATAAAAAGGTTTCAATATGTAGATTTGAATTGTGTCCAATGACTAGAAGTCATCCTCTTTGTATTTTCATTTATTTGTTTCTTCTTCAGGATGACTTCCTTTTCTATAGAAACTAAACGAAGAAGAAAAGTTAAAAAAACCCACATCAACCCTGCATATGGATCTAATAGAAGAGGGTATCTTTTTCATTTTTTTTCAACTCACTTTCTAGTAAATATCACAACATAATGGCACATATTCTGTTGTGGTTAGTAGAACAAATTAACAGAATATATAACTCACCCAACTTTATAGATCAAATAACCCTGAGAAGGGGAAAATTTTTATTCTGAATGCAGTTTGCTCAAACGACACAACGTTGGTTGCCGCACATGTCACAGATTAAGTCTTGTTTACAAATGGAAAAAAAAAAGCCTCTTAGAAGCCATACAATTTTTTAAAAAGTAAAAACCGTGAAATAAAAAGGAACACCAACAAACCTCGCCACTCATTTCCAGATTCTGCTCCTCTTTAGTACACAGATTAAATTATCCTTATTAAGTCTGATGTTAGAATTTTAGATGAGGGAAAACAGAAACTACACCATCTATGTTTAAATAACTGCCTAAAAGTGTCTGAAAAAGATATGAGTCCTTATATGCATTAAATTTCTTGAAACAACCTTGATTTTTCACTAGAAGTAACATTTTCAATAGTTTCTTAAAAAAAGGGTAAATTCTACTGAAGAAAAAACCCCAAAAATCTATTATCCCATTTTTATTCCCCTTGTTAGATGGTTTTCAAAATACAGGAAAGAAGCAGTTTCTGTAACTGTATGGTAGAAATAGAAACACTAATAAGAATAAGGTAGTAGAAATGCATATGTAAAGTAAAGCAACATAACAAAACAATACGTGTGGTAATTCAGTTCACTTTGATGACTTATTTTTTTTCTGCATGTTATTCCTTTAATTATATTCATGAAAAAAAAATATTACCATTAATAGGAAAAAAAGGGAATGCTTACAGTACTAAGATAATATATTTTCAGCAATTACCATTTATATAAAGTCAGGAGAAGAAAAAACCCAAAACATCAACAGCATCTGGGGTAGAAAAAATGAGAGGCAATCAAATCTGAAGCAATAGTTTGAAAATATCACATGAGAATTTAATGTAGCCTATCAGAAAGGCAGTGATTTCTTGCTTCCCCTTAGGAAAAGCATTTCCAGCCGGTCAAGAGAGGTGATCCTTCCCTCTGCTCAGCCATGCTGAGAACACATTTGGATTTCTTGGTCCACGCCCAGGCTTCCCAACGCAGGAGAGATCTGGACATGCTGGAGGCAGTTTAGTGAAGGGCCATGAATATGACAAGGGGGCTGGATTATCTGATACGTGAGGAGGGCCTGAAAGAGCTGGAGCTGATCAGTCTGGAGATGGCTCAGGGAGAAACAACTGCAACATACTTAATTTGGCTGCTTGGGAAATAGAAGTTTCAATGTGGGACCTTTCATCATAGTAGTTGTAACCCAAATAGGGACGGAGAGAGGAGAAGAGGGAGAGAGGAGAAGAGGGAAAGAGGATAAATTTCCATCATTTGTCATATTGTTACCTAAGAAAGGAGCCTGATTTCTGAAGTCCTTAGAAAGGAACAAATCAAAGGAAAAAAAAAAAANAAAAAAAAAAAAAAAAAAAAAAAAAAAAAAAAAAAAAAAAAAAAAAAAAAAAAAAAAAAGTAGATACTCAGAATAGACTCCTTACAAACATTTAGAATAAAAGTCACATTAGTATTTTCTTCTGAAAATGGTAAAAAATTTTCTTGTCATGAATTTTAAAAGTACCTCATTCCAAAGGAGTTCAAAGCAAAATTGCTTGAAGAACAATAACTACAAGAAAATGCACTTTAATGTCTTTGACAAAACAGATGGTTTCCATGTACATTTAAGCTTTTTAGAGATAAAATGAGTCTCTTTGGATTTACCTTCAAAAAGTTATTTACATTGGTGGCATTTCAAGCATCGTTGAGTTTCACTAAAATGCACTTTAAAGCAAATTATTTGAATTTTTAAATTACACTAGAGAATCATGTATGTTTGGTAAATAAAATTAAATGCATTTTAAAGGTTAAAAGTTGAAAAAAAAAATCTTTAGTCCTAGTATTTATATTCAGCGACAGCAGCAGCTATCATTGTCATCACAAAGGCGGGAAGTCACTTCACATGGCCCAGATACAGACATACCTTAAGCACTAAAGAAATTTGAAAATAGGATTGAATCCTTGGAGTTCTGGTGATAAAGAGTTTTTAACAATTATGTTCTTATTTAACCGACATGTAAATACAGAAAATTCATAAAACCAAAGTTTTAGGTTCCTAAAATGTGTTTAATAAGACCTGTCCTTTGGATCTAAGATATAGAAATGGCCATAAAGTCCATTAATTTGTAAATTATCTGCATAAATTTCTCATTAGAAAGTGTTTGTGTATTTTACAGTCTAAATTTTTGAATAATAAATCATCTTTATTTTAAATTTCCATCATTTGTCATATTGTTACCTTATTTCTTATATATGTAGTTGTAATTTAGAACACCCAAATCACAGAAAGTACTCCAAACATAGTAGCATCATATTTGAAATAATTTTTATGTTGATTTTGATATTGAACATTTTACTGTCTCTTTCCACTTTTCACAGAACTTATCAGAATTATTTCTTCTCTGATTTGTCTGATTACCCTGCCTTTCAAATTATTTAGTAATTTGGGGGGTTTATGACTTACATAAGTCCTTTATTTATTCCAATATGTATTTTTTGTATGCCTAGCACTGAAACCATTCCTTTGCACATCATTTAAGCTTTTTGTTCTTACTCTCTCTTATTTTGAGACTCAATAGCAGATATACATATGTTTTTGTGGTTTTTTTCTGCTATCATTTCTAAAAGTGAGAGGGTAAAATTTTATCTGCTACTCTTTGAATCTGCAGATTGGTCGTTTGAGAAATATTGTTGTTACTCCACCTGTTTTCCTATATCTTAAAAAAGTATCTGGAGCGGTCACAATCAAATCCCAAGATCTTTTCAGCTAACATCACACACACTAGCTCATACTCGTAACTTAGCATATGAGTCCTGAACTTGTCTGTTTATGATTTGCTCTCAGAACCTGCACTGAAACAGACCTGATCTTGCACAAACATAATGGGCTAAATATTTGCACTCAGAGTAGTTTTGTTGTAGTCAATAAATATATGAATGTCTGTACAGTAACACGTCTGAACTGCTGTGGGAAGGATCAAGATAGAATTACATGGTTGGTATAATCAAAGGCTCTGTGATAAAAAAGAAGTGCATTGCAGACTGTTTCAACATGTGTTTTTTATTTTCTAATGAGTCCCTCATTTGGATGGCAAATGTATGCTTATATAATGGAAATTCTTACTCCTGTTAGTTAAGCCTCTGAAGTAATTTCAAAGCATATATATTTGAACTGTTCTATTTCCTTTTCTTTGAATACTTTTCAGAACATTGGACTTTATAAACTATATTTATAATCAAAAAAACTGATTTGGAACAGAAATATACTTTTCATGAATAATTTTTAAAATTTCATTATGCATCTTCAGTGAAATTTCTCTTTATATGTGAAGATTTTATGGGAACACTCTTCAAGCAGCAAAATCACATTGGAACATAATCTCAACACTAGAGTTAGACAGCAGCTTCAACTCTTTGTATTGTCTAATCCAACGGCTTTGAATAATGATGGAAAATCTACTAAATTTCCATTGCACAGAATATTGGGCTATTCTAATAGCGAAATTATATTTTTCTCTTACTTGGCAGAGTGAGCATAAAAAAAAACTTTTCTTTTAAGAATACAACGTAATTAAAAAATTTACCTTCTCTTTCTAAGTCCACATCTTTTATTTTTTCCTGAAACTTATATCTGATATTTCCTTACCAGCATTAGACTTGTGCTTGATATTTACTTACCCAGTATAGGAAGAGACAGATTTTGGACTCTCAGAGGGTTTACTGTCACAGGATCCTGGAGGCAACTGTATGAGCTGCTTTGGTGACAAAACCTACTACTAAGTCTCTCTAAGCTGGCTTCTCTAGAGAGTTCTGCAAATTTTCCCTCATGTTCCAAATGAGTGTAAATATTTGTTCATACTGAGATACCTACAGGATCATGATATGAGAAGTTTTTTCTTCAAAAAAACTATCCTTTTCTACATATATAATTTGTTATATAATATAATTATCTACTTCACATAGAACAAATTAAAAGGATTCATACATGCATTTATGTCTACAAAATTATAGTGCTAAACATACTAATAAGGTATTAAAAAGGGTTTTTAAAGTTAAAATGTATGAATAGAGTAAAAAAAGATAGCAACTTTGCAACTGTTAGGATCTCTAGCAAAGCAAGTAGAAGGTGGAGATGCTGCAAGAAGCCTAAACATCTGTTTTTGGAGATCTGCACACTGAAGTACATACCAACTATATTCTAATTTTGTAAATTTACACCCAAATGTTCAGTTTTCTGTTTAAGATCAGAAAACATGTTAGGCTATACTTTTTGGCTTGCTATTCCATATTTAGAAAACCATGTCCACCAAAAATAATGTACACAATCACATCAGCTACAGTGTATAAACAGAATTCAGTAGAATATCATATTAACTGCTACATCACGTGCCACAGTACAACGTGACCTTATACACACACCTGCACATACTCATAAGAAAGAAAATCAAAAGGCTTGGTCTTTACTGTGCCTATAGCTAAGGTGAACATCAATATTTACTAGTCTCAAATGCAGACACACACATTAGCACTCTTTCAGTATTAACCACAAAGTATCTTTAGTACCACTGAATTATGAAGTAGATAATGAACCTCTTTGAATTACCCAGCTAACAATGAAGTAGAAATCAATTGAGATTGGTTTTATTTTGGTGTCGCTGTAGAACAAAAACCTTGCTTTCTCACACACACCCTAAAAATACTTTATAAGTGTTGTAGTTTTTATTTTAGCTACAAATATCACCCTTTGATGTCAGTTGCCTATGAAGAAACTCATATCCTTTTTCTTTATCACTGTTAGCCTTTTTTTAGCAATCTTTAATTCATACATGAAAGAAAGTACAGTTCATTGTGTTCCTGAGTGGAATTTGCCTTCTGATGTGGCATTCAAACTAATTTTGCTTCTCAAATTAAAAAGGAGGAAGATTTTAATTCTGACAATGGCATGAAAGAGGAAGAAAGAGTTTCATGCCTGGAGGGAGCTCTGAACTGGAGTCATGAAAAGAATAGGTCTTTCATGATCTCTTTTTAAACTGTAAAACTGTTATTTTAAAATCAACAGTACTGCTTGCTTTGCAGGCGTCACTTTGATACCAGGCACTCCCCGCAGCCAACTGATAGGAAATGTTGTCAACTGATAGGAAACATTACCAACTGGCAAGTCTACCTTCAGTTCACTTGAATAGTGACCTGGAAATTCATACAGTTACTCATTCAAAATGTAAACAAGTGTATCCATTACTTGACTGAATTCCCACTTCATAATCTGAGCCAAAATTTCAAGTAGTTTAATGGAAGAAATCCTTAAAAATCCTTTTATTTTTTTCTAATTGAAAGTCTAAGTAATGAATGAGTTCCAAAAGCATCAGGAATACACAAGAAAAGTATTGGTCTGCCCATACTCTAGCTAAAATAAGCTGAAAATAAGACTTTTGTTTTGGCTGGAGATTGAAGTATTATATACCTTATGTGAANGTATTATATACCTTATGTGAATTTATTGTAGGAAATCACTAACATACACTTTTGCTAATAGACTAAACATAAATAATGATGCTGCTCTTACTCCTAATGTCTAGAAGCTCAGTTTGCTCAAGCTTTTCTCAGGTATCAATACTCTAAAAATACTTCTGAACATTACTAGCAGAACTTTGAACAGTATTTTAATAAGGTAATCACAAAGAAGACCTATGTGTGAGAGAC
>WEIU01008364.1:984-26272 GCA_013389925.1 Aegithalos caudatus
TACTTCAGTGTCATGTAGATGGCAATAAGACGGTGATGGGTTGCCTCTTAGTTTCCTCTGATCACATCAGATTTTCCCTGCTTGGGAGAGTTATGACACTGGTCACTGCAAAGGGAGACACTGTAAATTCTCATTAACTGCTGTAGTAAGGAAATGAGTAAACTATTACTTGGACCATTCCATCGAAGTACATCTAGTCAATTTAGCACTGACTTGCCAAGAGAATACGGAAACAGAAAGTTTTTTCTAATGATGTATTCACAAAGGATTGAGGGACCAGTTCTTGCACTGCCCATCTTTATAATTTTAAACAAGTTTTTGCTAAATTCAGAAGGAATGTCCTGAGTGATTTAGACAACTGTAGAAATTTAGATAATGGGGTCAGATGGGTAAATTAATATGGATGTTTCAGGGATACATGTAATTTAAATTATCTATGTTCCTGCTAAGTCAAAATGATATTCGGATAAGGATTTTGGAGCACAATAAATGTAAATGATCAAACTGTAAATGATCTGTCTTTGTATGACGCTAAATGTATAAAAGCAGTAGCTCAGGATTACAATGTACCTTTTACAAATAAACTAATAAAGAAATAAAGATTATTATTCAAACTTAAATGTATTTTTTTATTTATATGTAAATAAAAACGCATAAGTGGATGAATTTCCTCGTATGATACAGGAACCACAAAGCACACCAAAAGTGAGCTTTGCGTTTTTGCCAAACGGCAGCCTCACGAATATAAGAGACCAATAATAAATTGCAATTATCTTGATCTTAGGAAGAATGAGGGAGTATATAAGGGATGAAACCACTGTTGGGATTCTATTTTCTTGAGTCAATGACTTATTGATGGACTAATACACTCCCTTCTTTTCCTACTGCTTTTTAATCCCTTCACTGTTGGGATTTGCTGTACTCACTTGCATTTTGCACTGTGAGTACTCTTTCCTGGTATTCTGTGTTTCAAAATACTGCCTGCACGCCACACTGCCAAATAAAGTAGGCTGGGGCTGAAAATCATCCACTGCTTTCATAACTTTAGTGAGAGTGGCAGTGGGAAGGGGTTGGGTATAATGTTATCATAATGAATCAAAGGAATTTGTACTTGTTTCCCCTGCATTAAGCTGTTTTTTACTTCCTGTCTTGTGTTTCTCTTTTTTTTTCTCAGCCTTTTTCAGCAGACAGGATGGTACATGGACAAAGTAACTTACTTTTGTGAGGATCAGGGTATTAGTACAATGTTTGCTACTAGTTTCTTTTGCAAAGTAAGACATGGTAGTTATTTCCATGAAATATATCATTACATTTCAACCACTGCTGGATACATAGAATTGTGATATTTTCACCAGCTAAGGAATCTAATGGCAGAATCTGATAGGACTCAGATGGATGTGGCCATTGGTGAAGTGGGCTTGGTTGTAGACAGTCGTGAATGTTCTGTGCTGAACTACATATCAATCCAATAAGCTCCTCTGAACTTAAAAATCCTGTCCTGTGCATACAGACCTCTAGAACAACTTTCAGGTTTCATAATCACTCATTGTTTTTGTTGATTTTCAACAGTCTTTTCCTCAAGGTATTATTTTTGTGTTGAGTATGGGAAGGACTTACTCTAATTCACAATTAAGGACTTATGTATTTTGAGGTTTTAGTTCCCCCCTTCCCTACTCTCCTTCTACTCCTTTCCACCAGAATTTTTATACAAACTCTGTGTCCTTGACTAGGAAACACTTCAAATCTTAAACTGTGTTTGATTTTTTAATTATAAACCTACTGATGAATTACTGATTTTATTTATAGCCACCATACATGTTAATATGTTGTTTTATGAGGCCAAGAGTGTAGTGTTTCTGAAAATTGGGTTATCAGGAGATTTTTGTCACAGGTAGCATGTTGAAAGAAGCTAAATCTTTCAAATCAGCCTGATAAGAAATTCAGCATGAAGTGCTTGGAGAAGATGCTGGAGCAGCTGTGGAGTCATTAGTGGTTATTGCTGAGAAATGGATGTTGCCTTTCAGTGTATGTCTTTATAAACAGAGGGAGTGCCAGGGCAGCAGCTTCATATGAAGTACTAGAAAATCTTTTTAACTATCCTTAAGGACTTGAATAATAAATAGGTGAGTAGCAGCAAGATGATTTATCATGTTAGATCTTACTGCCTTTTTCAACAGCAAAAATTCCACACTGAAGGAAGTATGCACTCAAAAATATTGGAAATGTCCTTCTAAGCAAGCTTGAGAAACACATAAATAAAATTCAAATATATTTTCAAACTGGGAAGATGTGGCAAGCCATGCATACTAGCTTTTTGGAAATACTTAATACTGTTGTCAGGTTAGTATGCTGTTTATCTCTTATAATTACAGCTGTTAGAAAATTAGGGCAAGTTGAGTGGCTGCATTTTATTAGTTCATCCTGTTTTCGTACTTAATTTCCTGTGTGATTTGGATTAGCAGTGCCAGGGACTGAACATTCCCTTTCAAAGAATCTGTTGTGGAAAAACAAGTGTTGGAGAAATGAGTATCACTAAATTACTTGAAATAAAAAATTCTCACCATAATATTTTGAATAATGTGTAGTATTTGAAAGCTGGACTCTCGTATTAAATCCCTCTTCATATGAAAAATTAGTCTCTTTTCAGGGTACAAACCATATTTGTCTCAGTAGCCAGATTAAATTGTCCCCATTCCTCAGCCTTCCAACTATCCAGATCCCAGGACTCAGCAGCAGAGTTGTACTGGAGGAGTATGAGCAGCTGCACTATACACACATTACTGCAGGACAATACCCGGCTTGAAAATAACTTGGAAAGTGCCTCCTTAATTCAGATTTCTTTCCATGATTTTATTGGTAGTGTCGATCTGCAGCACATAGCATGAAGGTGAAGAAGTAAAAGGCTGGATGGGGGTCATGAAGGGAAGGGGAGAGGAACTTAATCCTATTTAAGTTACTTGCAAGATTTTTGTTATGGATATTTGAACCAACAAGAAAAGAATATCTAAGCTCAGTTTCCTAAAGCTTTAATCACAAAAGGGTTTTTATTTTAGAACAATAAAGCTACTTGTTAGCTTGATTAACTAGCAACTTACCATGTTACACTTCAGTGGAATCTGGGGGAGTCTACCAGGGAGGTATCCCTGGATCACAGCCTCTGCTTTAATATTCATTTGTAGACATTCGTGTTGGCTGGTTTTCAGAAAAAAAAAAAAAAAAAAACAAACCCAAGAAACAAAACAAAACAAAACAAAAAACAAACAAAAAAAAAAAAAAAAACCACAAAAANCCCCACCAAACAACACAAAAACATAACAGACTTTGGATCTGAACCTATGTAGTGGATTTTATGGTTCTTTTTAACATTTCATTTGAAAGAAGTGTGTTCAGCTAAATCCTGTGAACAAAAGTAACAGATACGGCTATGGATTGGAAATTAATCCAGATGACAAGCTGCATGTCATTGCAATGACTTAGTAAAATGATTATCAAGTGAGTCAGGGAACACTTATAAGCAGTGGTTAAAAGATAAAACTGGATGAAATGCATAGGGTCAAAAAGACAGTTGCATATTAGCATTTTATCCAATAACAGCATATCCTGTAATGGACAAACAACTATTTATTTCAAAGTAAATTTAATAGGAGGTCTTTTGCATGAATTTACATAAATTTGTAATTGTATAGTTATAGTTCTGGCTTACTTAGATTTACTTGCATGGCTTAATGTCTAAAACCACCCCTAACAATTGGAGAAGGGAATAAGAGACTGAAGTTAGAAAACACCTCTGAGGGCATTTTTCTTTTTCTTTTTCTTTTTCTTTTTCTTTTTCTTTTTCTTTTTCTTTTTCTTTTTCTTTTTCTTTTTCTTTTTCTTTTTCTTTTTCTTTTAGTATTTCCTAGGAAAAGTGATTTGGCTGATGGAATTTCAGGACTGATTTGAGTTAAATTGTGTGAGAAAGAATTTGCTGACAGGTCAAATGGCATACAGCATATTACCCTCATAGAAGGAGTCAATTTTTAGTATTTCCAAAGCAATCTTTAAATTTTCATTGTCCAGTAATGAAGTCCCTTACTCATGTGTAATATCTTCCTTGTCATGCTTTTAATTTGTTAAAAAAAAAATTAGCAAAGTTGTCAAGATAAGAAATAAGAGAAATATATTTTAATATTATTTAATTATATTTTAATATTATTTGTCTGTGTATTATTACTGGAGTAGATTGGGTCTTCTTTAATTTTGTAAATGTGATTATGATACTTTTCTTTGCATATTTTAAAATTTTATATCTGTAACTGATACTACTCTGTGTCTTTCAGCTTTTCAAATTAAACTTATGAAGTACACCAAATTCTTGCCTATTTAAGGACTGCTTTAACAACATACTGAACATGCTTTCTAACTTTATCAGAGAGATAAAAGAGTACCTTGAAAACCTGAATCTGATAGAGAATTTCTGTTCAGCATAATTTGAAAGGTATAACCCATCTCCCAAGAAGCTCTGCAAGCTTGGAGCCCTATGGCCTGAGCAGGCTGTATGGCAAGGAATCCCAAAAAGCCACCAGACAAACCAGCATGCAGGTTTTTTGGCTGTAGTTCATTGAAAATGCAGTCACCCAAGGAGTTTCCCTTGAGAAATCAGTCTGACAAACGGGCATTCTCTGGTTTTTGGGTTTTTTCCCTCCATCAAAAATTACTCAGCTCACTCTAATCAGTTTGGAAAGGCTAAAAAAGTCTGTAGCGCTACTTATAGTTTGTACCTTTGTTATTAATATTGCACACTATTGTTATTTTGATGGACTAGAAAGTGTACTTTAAAAGATTATTTAACTTGCCTAATGTTTCCATTCACTGAGCTTTAATTGTCTCTTATTTTGCTTTGATGCTTATAATATCAAATATTAATATTTTAGATCAAAAGTTTCCATCCCAAAAGTCACGTGTATATTTTCTTTGCAGTTTCAGTTCAAACATTACTGTTTTACCAAGAATGAGAATGGGGAAAAACTGTTTGTGCTTAAATAAAACCACATAACTCTATAAAATTCCAGCTACCCCTTCACCCTGCTTTGGAGCAGTTCAGTAGGATCAGCTGATGTTTTTAACTCTCCTGAAAAGTGATCTGAATTATGGCTGAGTTACAAGACTCAGGAAAAATTTCACCTGTGTGCTCTCAGTAGACATTTTTTAGAACTAGTCAGCTAAAAACTTCAGAATATCTGTTTTGTACAGATACAGAGGTATCTGTTTCCTCTGAAGTGGTTAAACTGGTGCTTTTATTCTGGAGGTACAGGAAATAGACATGGCTTTCCTGTAATTCCTCCTTCTATCATATCTGAAAGAAGAAAGGACCACCTCCCCCAGTGCTGGAGGCTATTTTGTTGGCAATTGGACAACGCGAAGTAGGAGAAAAACGTAACAGAGTCAGGATGAAGAAAGAGCATAGAGGGGAATACTGAATGACACAAAACTGAAGCAGGAAACACAACCCATGAGATTCAAACCAAGGAATTGAAACAGGAAATCACACTACGAAAAATGAGGAAGAAACACCTAATCATTAATTAATGACACTAAATTCTGCTTAAACCAACCTTTATGCAGACTGCTACATTTGTGTGTGTGGTAGGGTATGCCTTTTGGCACAGTAGTCCATGAAGGATTCCAGCATCCTTGCAAAGATGCTTTTAGTACTCCATTGTCTATGGATCATTATCCACCTGACTTAGCAGCAATAGGATGAGGCTGGAGAGAACCTGGGCTATGAGCTGGTCTTCTGATCTTTCTCTTTGATACCCATGTGGTCTGCTTTCAGTCCATCATGTATCAGGTCATGGAAGTGGAAGACCTATAGCAGCAAAACTTTCCTCCTTGTGATTAAGATGTGATTCCTCTTTGTGATTAAGAGCACACTTTCCCACAAGTTCCCTCCATCAGCACTGTCCTATGTGACTGAGGGACCCTGGCAGAAATGTCCTGAGCTTGACAGCACCCAGGGACAGCCTCTGGGCTGAGGAGCCCATATAAACTGTAGAGTTAAATCACCATGTGAGGGCTGAAACAAGAACTACAAGGGCAATCTTATTTTTTGTAGGTTTTTAAATGATGAATGAGTAAATGTCACTTACAAAGCTGCTGTATTTAATACTATATTTAGATTGTCTAAACTGGGCACTAGGGAGCTAATGGAGTTAAGAGGAAAGGTTAAAAATGTGTGCACAGTATAAAAAAAAACAACTCCAAAAAGCAAATCAGAGTCTGCTGCCAAATGGCTTCGTTTTTCCTGTCTGTCTCTCTTACAGGTACACATACAAAAGTTTCTCATAATTGTTATGCATTAATTTCTTTCTAAGCTGGCTTGCAGTCAGCTCTTTGTGATCCCCAAAAAGGCTGATGGAACACTCATCATTGTAAGCTACTGTCCTATACCATGCTAACAGGACAACCAAACCAACCTCAAATTCACAAATTTTATTCTGATTAGAAAAACACTAAAGTAGCCTCATTTGCTTATTGCTGAACATGACAGAGGTTGTAGGTTTCCTGAAAAATCATTTGAAAGCGCATTTCTAGTCTACATCCAGTTTTGTTTAAAATGTCCTGTCACCAGTACCAGAGGGAATGGGAGGCTTGCAGCAAATAACACCTTTTCTGTCTGTTATCAGTGAAAAGACACAATCTTAAAAAATACTTTTCTTTCCAAATTTAGAAAACATAATGTAGCACCTATTATTGATAAAAAGACTCCTGATGTACAAACATTTTATAAAGGCAGAAATGGCATGGTCATAAGATACTATATTAGATCTGGTATTAAATCTGTAGCAGAAAGTTTACAAGAATTTTTTTTCTAGTTTAACAATGTAATATTTATGAGAATAAACATTTTTTCTTTGTTTTAAAGTAAAAAGCAGAAAACAAAATCTCTTACATATAGTGATTTTAAGTTAATGTCATGAATACAGAACTGTCATTGTAGGACACAAAAGAAAGATGAGACTCAAAATATTTCAGAAGGAAAAGAGCATTTAAAAAAAAGCTTTATTGTCTAATTCTTACTACCTTTTATAAGGTGTTCCAATACAGACTTAACATGATTGGTGAACAGGAATGACACCTCTCTAATCCCATTGGTTAAACTTAGAGAAACAGCAAAACGCCACCTGAAGAAAGATTGTTTGGAGAAAGGATAGTTGTTTGCCAAGATTGTTTTGAGAAGAAGCTTTCTTGGGAAATTTTCCCTTGGGAAAAAGTTAGCAGCTACTATCAGGCTAAAATCTCTCAGACCCAGAAATATCAGGCCCACACAGAAAAAAACCACTCTGCAGCCCTTCTGTTTCAATTTCATTTAAAACTAAATCAGTGTGATTGGATTGAAAAAAAATTTGTTTGTTTGTTTTTAGAAATCCAAAGTGAGAGCTTTTAAACTATTGACTTTCCCATGCTTTAGCATAAGAAAACAGCAGGTCAGGAGTGTGGAGAGCTCATTCTGGGGCATGGCTGCACGTGGGGACAGCAATTTTTGTCACACACAGGCAGTGAGGCACTGCTGGGGTGGGACCCTGCCCTTCTCTAGTGCAGAGAAGCAGCCTGGCTGTCACTGCAGCCAGCCCTTGCTATGGTGACAGGAGCAGGACAGTATTACCATCACACAGTACAGAATCTTTTTATGCCCACAGCAGCTCATGTATTTTAATACAGCATTGTGTTGCTAATAATGATCTGATTTCTGAGAGTAGGCAGAGAAAGAAGGAAATAAATTTTACAATTCCAATGTTTGTATTTGTGGTATTTAATTTACTTCTCTACTATGATTAACTACTTTTGATCTCACACTTGTAAGTGCACAGGCTGGCTGAGCTGGAAAACTTGAATGGAATTTTCAAGTAACAGCAGATTCTAATCTTGGCTTGAAGGAAAGCCTTGGTGTGAGTTGATTTAATGAGATATTTATGGGAACTAACTGAACCCTAAGTTTCCTATTGCATTATTATTTATGGAGCCTCTGTCATTCTTTAAGCCAACAATATTTGCTAAATTGATGAGGAATATGCTTTACTGAATATAACCATTTCTTTTTCTGACACTCTGACTAGAGTAATAGAACATTTTCTGTTTACTACAAATATATAAAGTAGTTTCAACACTTCTAACTGCTTGGATTCAGGACATCAAGTTCAGATTACTTCTCCTGCAAAAAATGGTATTGCTGATAGAGAGACTGATACCACTGTGGAGTCCCTGAAGTCACTTTCCAGAGGTGAGGTAAGACTGAACAAATTCCTGATCCAGGGCAGCACATGCCTAATGATTTGTGGGATACTGACAGCCCTGTTTAACTTTCCTGGGTGGAGAAGGTGGGACAGGTGGAGAGGGTCACAGCAGCTCACGTGATGATTCCTCATGGAAACTGATATCCTAGTGGTAGACTTCTCTGAAGAATGGCTGACAAGGCTCCCTCAAAATCTCAACTTCTTAAATGTTCTTTTAATCGTTTGGATTAAAAACTAAATAAATCTCAGAATGGATTAAATTTGTTGATTAAACTGCAAATAAAATGTTATTAAATAGATTACTCCAGGAAAGTACAGTTTCTTCGTAAGTGTTGGCTTTGACTGGCAGTGGCAGTTAAAACTATGAAAAGCGTTTAAAATTTTTAACTTGTTTAAGAACAGATTTTTGTATTTACAAACTTGGAGGGAAAATGTCTTTTTATTTACACAGTTTATAGAAGCTGACAATTTTTTTTGCACATTTCCTTCACTACCCTCATATGATAAACACTAAATCCAGATCAAAGCTCCATAAAAATATACTTAAAAATAACTTCCAGTATAAGGTGTGGTAGAATAATAAAAAATAGATAGTTATGATGTACTGGTATAAATTTGTTCTGACCAAGACATATTACTAATGTCATCCTTCAAAAGTCCTAGAAAGTAAGACTTATTAATTAAAACAAAGGAACACCTGTAACTGACTTCTGGGGCCAAATGTCTCTGCAATCTTATGTTCACAGACCAAACAGTATTTCCTATACAGAAATGAGAACTTGATCTGATTTTTTTGATGTTTCTTTTTTATTTTTAATAAGATGAAGTTAAAATCCTTTTGTTTTTGCAGTTAGGGGGCCATAATGTGTGCTTATTCTCACAAACATCAAAGATTTCAACTGTTCATTTTACAGGCAGTGAACTTTTTTCAGTTCTTATACAGAAAAATAAACTTTTGCATATTCAGAAAATTGAATTAATTTTTATTTCTGGGGTAGTTATAGAGCTTCCATTCCAAAATAGAATTTTTAGGTACTATCTTGCTTTTTTCGTTTTTGTTTGTGTGCTTGGGTTTTTCTAATTATTTCTGTGTTTGGTTAATGACAGCAACAATTCTTTTGGTTTTGACTTGATGCTGTTCCTTCTCATTTGCTTTTTGGTGACCTTTGCTTTTTCCCTGCCTTTATGTTTAAGAGACACGCAATAAGTGATCCAGAGCATTTGGGCAAGAAAAAAGCTCCTTCTTGGCCAGAACCACCTGCTGTCCTGAGGTACCAAAGAGCCAAAATGTGATGTGTCTACTGCCACAATGAAGTGGCAGGCATAGATAGCTGAGAGTAAGTAAGTGATGGGTGCATTGGAGCATAAACTGTGCAGTTTCTGGCTTCTTTTAGCAGGATGATCTGCAGTAGGCAGTGCCAAGCCAAGGCACACAATGCACTCATTTTCCCTTAGTGCTCCCCAGTGCAAGTGTTCTCTGGCCAGAGCTCCCCTGCTTCTGGCAATTAGTTTCCATCACAAGGAGTCCCTGCACAGGCAGGAGTTACTACCCTGAGTCTATGAAACTGCCATTTCTGGCAGAGGAAAAGCAGCTGCTAAGCAGACAGACAAAATTTGCTAGACTTTGTTCTGCACTCCTCTGAACTGCTATTTCTCAGATTGCTTCTATGCACCGTGTTGGTTCTCTCATGCAGGCTCACATGGCAAGAGATCGCAGTTCCACACAGTGAAGTGAAGCACAAAATTTTGTTCTTTCTTGCATTTTCACTGTCTTCAACAGCACGTACAGCAGGCAGATTACCTCTGTGCAGGGGGTGGCTGTATGCTTCAAACTGTTTTAGGACAAGACTAAGGTTTGTCCCCTGCCTCTTCTGAAATTGAGACAATGTATTTCATAATGCAGAAAGATCAAATACGCATTCAAGTTACACTGGCTGCTGTCTTATCAATTCATCTTTGCAGGCTACTAGATAATCACTGCATAGAAGCACAGTGGACTGATGTAAGACAGGTACTAACTTAACAGCTATAGAAATATTAATCTTTCTCATGAAAATAATTTAATTAGCAAGATAAGTAAGGAATTTTATTTTGATTCCTTGAAAATCAGACATACCTCACATCTAGAAAAAGATAAATGAGGTCATAATTATTCCATTCCAATAGTTAGCAATATGCATTGAGTAATTTTACACTATATTTCAAGGTGAAAAAGCAAATCTTATTTCCCAGAGTGCATAAAAATGGATTAATTTACAAATAATTAATTTTCAATTAGGTAATTCTTAATCTTATGTATATACGTACATCTGAACACAAAACACTTGTATTAACTTGAAATTATATTTATTTGGCATGTAAACCAGAATTGTCAACAATTTTGATGGCCATGTCACAGCTACGATGCAAACAATTATCTCAATCCAAAGAAGCATGAATGCATAGTTTTAATGTGTGTATTTTTTATAATCACTACTCTTTTGCACAGTTAATACGTTTCCTTATGTCACATTTCAAACTTTGGTCTGTTATGCTCTTGGTCCTGACTATTCTTTCCACATTCTACTGCATCTTTATTTATCAGTAGAGGTTTTGGTGCCATTTGCTGAATCATGGTGATTGAGTCTGAATCTAAAGGTAGCCAAGTCTTAGTAATAAGACTCTCTATATACTTGTGGTATTAAAAGCTATGACAACAATCTCAATCAACCTAAAAACTAAACCAAACTCCCATGACTGAAATACTGAAAAGCAGAATTCTTCATTGCATTGAAGCATGAGCTTCTCTTCAAGAGAAATAAGATTTCTCTTGAAGACTTTTTTTTCAGATTCAGAGACAAATTCCAGCATATATAAAGGTTTTGTAATTCAGCTGTGAGAGATGCTTCAGGTGTAAGAATTCAGAGTAAATGAATCTGTACAACTAACACATGACATTCTGGCCCAGTAAAAAAGTGCAAAATTTCACTGAATTTATTAAGCTGTGATTTCAGAATTTCAGCTCTCCCAAAGCAAAATGAACTCTTATAGGAATATTATTAGTCATTAAACATGTGAGTCTTTTTCCTGTGAATATCTGAAATCACACAAGAGAACTGTATGTGCTTTTTGTCTTTTATTTGTTCTATCTATCTACTGCTAAGCATATATAGTAGATTATAGATTTATAGACATAGATTATAAGACTTTGTCATGAATAATGATAGATGCATTTTTATTGATTGATTCTAAGCAGAACCACCAATCTTTCCTAATTTCTTTACCTTATTGTTTTGTTAATGCAAAAAAAAAAAAAAAAGAAAAAAGAAAAAAAGGCAACAGCAGATACCTTGATACTTGCTAATACCCTCCTTTATAGACAAAGTAAATTCATCAAGCTATTAGCTGCAGTCTATCAGTTTTCCTTCTCTAGGCATCAACTGTCCCATGGCATCTCTTCCCACCCTCCAATGCAATCACATGGCAAACTCAAACTCTGTATCTGAGCTGTGCTCTCCACAGGCTAATTCTTCAACAGAGACACCGTTTTGTGTAACAAAACAAAGGGGCAACACTGATAAAGGCGCAGTGCCAGTGCTGGTCCAGGCAGTAAGCACACACCCTGCTGCCCAGTTTCTCTGTCACACAGCAGAGCCTACAGGTTCCATGGGCCTTTCTGCCTTGTAATCCTCCTGCCTGTGGCTTCTGGGATCCCTTTCAAGAAGCAGGACATGCAGCTGGTGTTTCAGAGCCTACAAAATAATGTCACTTGAAACGCTGATGTTGAGTGTCTGCAGTTACTGAGAATACTCAATGAATCCTGAATGCACCTTCAGTTCAGGTGCAGTAATTTACCTCTGCAGTTCTGTACTGCCATCCTCAGTGATAGAGATGAACAAGGCAGACCTCCCCCAAAATAATGAATGTTTAGTTTTGGTATATATTTTATTTATAAAATAATTTTATCTGTCATTTAGGTACTTACACAGTGCTTTTGACCCGTGTTGTGGAGATTTTTTTCTCCACATTTAAAGGAATCAGAAATTTATAGAAAAATATTGAGAATCTGTTATGATTAATGTTACAGAAAATTAATTTTAAAGGAAAATACAGAACCCTATTTTGAGAAGTGTGACAGTTGACAGACTGGAGAGAATTTTTGTATGTGAAGAAAATATATTTGATATTTTATATAGTACTATATGCTGATCATAAACATTCCTCTAGTTACACACAAGTGTAAGTAAGCACTAAATACAGCAATAGCTTCCCACTCTTAATTCAGCAATTTCTGTAGTCAGAAAGAACAAGATTAATACTCGTGATTAATATTTTGAATTCTCAACTCTATTGAAAAATGAACCTCAATATATTAAGTAGCTCAATTTCAGGAACAGTCAGGGGTAAAAGAATTTTTGTGTTCTTTCCCTGGGCTGCCTCCAGAGGGTAAGTCACTAGTTTATCTGAAAGTAGCCACTTTGCAAAAGTACAACTATAGTATTATGTGTGTGCATACACATATTTATATGAACATTCTTGTCTCTTAGTGTTTGTTCTCTTGACTGACTTAATAAAGCATACAGCAATGGAAATAATGGTTTGGCTGGAGGTTGTTTTGTTTTGTTTTGTTTTGTTTTGTTTTGTTTTTGTTTTTGGTTTTTTTTCTTTGTGATGAAGTTATTTTGAAAGTGATTTTAAGAAAAAGGTCTCCCAAAAAAGTACTGCTAAATAAATCACAATTACATATGCAAATAGACTGATTATATTTGGCTGCACAACTGAGTATCAAATTACACTGAAAATGGCTTTTTAAACTTGCAGCTACAAGTCTGCCCTCAGGCAGACCCAGGAGTCCTTTCAGTCAGCACAAAGCCATTACTTTGTTGTTAAGTGCCATCCATTACAAACCTAAAATCACATGCAATTACAATTACACGCTCATTTAGATGTGCAATTGCTCATTTTTACACGTGGAATATTGGTACTGTCTTTAATAAACGTTTTCTGCTTTCCTGAACCATATCTAGTACAGGGAGCAAGTGTGACTATGTCACTTTCTGCAATCTGCAGCCTTTAGGACCACCATCAGTATATTAAAAAGAAATAATTTCCCTGGTTAGTTCACCAAAGAGAAAAAACAGTGGTTTTGTTTGTTTGTTTGTTTGTTTTCCCTAGATATAAGCATTTTGTTCACAGAGCTACAAAAACCTTTAATATTTATATTTTGCAACATATAGTAAGTCTCTTTTGGCTAGACCTGTCATTGACCCTTCAAATTAATTATTGTATATATCAGGTATTTGAGAGAACACTAGATTACCATAATTTAATGTAAGAACATAAACAATACCAACCGAATGAAATAGAAATTTTCAGTAGTGTAATTGCCAGCACCAGACAAACTGGAAGACAACTGATAAGGTGATGTTTTCTCCATGTTTTCATTCCCCACGGTCAGGAGCACGATTCTCTCTAGGCACAGGCGAAGCTGCTTAGGCGAGCAGGTTTCTGGGATCTGTGCAGTGGCTGCAGTCCAGCGCTCCTTAGGCTGCTACGCTGGCATTGCCAACTCACCGGCGGCAGTGAGAGGTGATAACTATTCCTGCTGGGATGGGCAGCGCCTCCCAAAACAGCCATTACCAGCCCTAATATTCCCATCTTTCCAGCAGGCCCAGAAGCAACAAGCTTTCAAAATACCTGGCACGCTTTTTATTTTCCTGTATTTCTGTTCCTGCACCTTCTCCTTGGCTTACAACCCAGCAGCAACCCAGTTTACAGCCCCTATGAAAAACACGTGTTAGGTTTTTTACTGTTTAGTTCATCTTTAGCATATTTAAATATGCAAAAATACTGTAAGAATACGTGCTTATACATCTGTACGTGACACCATGTCAGTATGCCAAGAAGGGTTGTTGATCTTGTGTAAATCTGGTTTGCAGCACCTGACACGCATCTTTTGGAAAGCACGACAGCCCCATGAAAAACCATACCTTTCCTTTACTTGCCCCACTGACTTTCCCATCACTAACTGTTCCGGAGTAACAGCCAGAGACATTTAATATTTATGGACACTTACATATTAATAATTTATAATTAGTTCTTATGTAGCTAAGGGAATGGTTGATAAGGACAGGAGAGTAACTGTTTTACATGACATGACAATCTTGTGAGAACGGATGGTGGGTCAGAAGAAACAGTCTGAGTATAAACTAATCCACTTGGGAGAAATTACTTTAAATCAGATCTTAAACAGCAGCAAATGGACTAGTGAGTATGCAGATGTGCTACATCAGTGTCCGCCAAGAGAAGGCTGGTAGCACATCATGCATGGTTCAGGAAACCAACTGGAAGATGATGTGTTAGGAGAGAAGATTGTAGGAGCATGACATCTGTACATAATAGCTGCTATTTCAGGGACAGTATTCACCTCTGAATACCTAAGCTAATAAAATTCAGAGACTACAGCAAAGCAGAGCCAATATGCTTGATGGAAACAATAGAACAGTCTTTATAAACTAGCCAGGAGTATAAATCTTAACATCAGATATTAATAATTAATTACTTGTTATGTATGTGATTATGTAGTTGGTGTTGCCTTCCTATTCTGAACTTCTGGAGCTCTTGATAGTTGATATGAAACATATATGTTAAAAAAAAAATCAGCAAAAACTTAAGGACTTTTAATTAATACTGGATACTTAAGTAAGGTGAAATCCTGCAAACTAATCAGGGAACTTTAGTGTGCTCCTCTGGGAGTTAGCAGGGTGAGTTCATTGTTATTGTCAATTACATGTTGTGAGAAAAAAAATTAAAAAAAAAAAAATAGAAAAAAAAGAAAAAAAATCATAATTCCAAACCATAGAGTAAATCATCACTTCCCTAACTGAGAAGCCAGAGGCCGTTCTCTGGTCCCTCCTGCCCGGTGCCATTGGGCAGACCAGTGAGGGCAGTATTCACTGACAGCTTTCCAAGGCTTCAAATTGCCCCTTTTCTGCATGAGGTTAGTTGTAGAGGCCTCACAGTTGTGTTCAAAATTCACTTATTTCTCCCAATTTCCACTGTCAGACCCCGATGGAACGTGACTCCCTTTGTGGGACAGAGGACGACACCACCGTTATCTATTTCCCGAGGTCTAACCCCAGAGGGAGCTGGGCAGCAACACCCAGCCTCGCTTCTCTTGCTTCTTCGTAGGGCAGCTCCCAGGTGCGCCCCGCTTCCCTGAATCCCAGGGGGCTGCGGGAAGGTCCGGCCGTGCCCGGCCCGCGGCGCGACGTTGAACGGCCCCACGCGAAGGCCGNGGGCCGGGCAGGGACCGAAGGGCCGGGCGGCGGAGGGAGGTTTCTTTTCTTGGGGGCTGTGGGGTTCCCTATGCGGTGTCATTTCGAGAGGGGGGGGGACGGTCAGTTCTGGTTACTCGGGATTTTTCGTGAAAATAGTGTCAAATAGCCTTCATGAATTTAGGAAAGAGCCTTCCAAACACTTGAGATGGGCTCTTGGAAGATGTCTGCTGTCAATGTCCAGTTTGTTAAGACTTTAAAAAAAATCCTGAGTTCTGCAGAACTGCTTCTAGGCCTGTTGGCTGGCGCCTGAAGGCTTCCCTTGTGCTGGGCATGGGCTCCCATGGGAATGACCCCAGAGAAGCAGTGTGGCCTTGGAAGGAGGAATTCTTGGGATGCTGCCCCACTGCAGTAGTCTCTCAGGGAAGCAGTTTATTTCTCAGCTATTAAAACCAATCTTTCTCCACTTTCCTTGATACTGGTCAGAACACCCTATTCGTTGAGGAGGTTGGGCTAGATAAATTGTTGAGATCTTTTCTAGAGTCTTCCTGAGGGAAGACTCCTGAGGGAGTCATCCTGAGGGAAGAGCGGCAAAATGTGTTGTTTTATGTTACCACACAACTTGTTTTTATTGTCAGAACACTACAAAAAATAGAGATGTGCTGCAGTCTAGAAGCTAGCCAGCCTCTTAAACAGGTTGTCCTGTTTTTAAAAAGCATGCATATAATTTCTCATCGGGGCATAAAAGAAAACTTGCCTGTTGGGGTTTTTTCCACTCTTTAGATGCAAGTGTTACTCCATTGCTTTCTGTAGAAATTCACTATCTAGGATAAATGTGATTTATACAAGCATTTTTAATCTGGGTAAAATGAAACATGTCATCCGTATCTGTAGTCTTAGTTAATACAGCTGCAGCAATTTTCATTGCTGCCTTTGACTACATCTTTGAAGTCTTCCTTTTTAAAGATGAGTGGGTAGGAAAATTAGAGAACCAAACCAGAATTCTTTTTCCTAGCTTTAGTTAAGTTGTTGTAATTCAGACAGTAACCATCAAAGAGTTGGTTTCTAGACCTGGGTGGGCTCAAACTTCATATGTTGGAAAAGTGTTATTTGACAATGTTAAAAGTGTTAAAAAAATTATGATGTAGTAAATTCTCAGATGATTTTTAGTTTTCTTCGTATAGCATGAAGACCAACTAAAGTTGGGTATGATACCGGGTCTAATAGCCTAACTTCTCTTTTAGCCTAACTTCTCTTTTCCTGTTTCATACTGGAAATAGAAAATGTAGTTGTAACTCTTGCAGTCATGATTATTTCTTGATTTTTTTTTTTAACTAAAACAATTATTCCCTTGTCTTGTAAACTTTCTTAGAGGAAAAAAAATCAGTATCATTTTTTATTGCGGTGGTTGTTCTTCCTGATATTTTTTTTCTCTAAAAAAGCTGAAATTCCTCCAAATTATTACATCTCCCAGTTGACAGAAGAGATGATAAGGAGAAACATTAAGACACAGACATTACAAGTGGACATTTTCCAACTGATTGCATACCTAAAGTGTGAGATTTTTCTGCCCAGCACCACCTTAGCCGTTTTTGATGCTTCTATAGTAGCTAAACTGAGTGGTAAGATACAAAACTATATTAATTTAACTAAAGTAGCTATTAAAAAACAGTCCTGTAAGTTTATATAGACATGTAAGGCACTCCTGTGCAGACAACAGATTCATAAGGGGTATGCTGATGCTAATTAATTAAAAACCCTTTGAACTAAAAATGTTAGAAAGCTCCTTATTTCCATCATGTCTCCATCTCCTTTCTCCAAATGTATACATAGAAATACAGGGAAAGAATCTTGAGAAGCAGCTAGGGTAGCTCAGTTGGAAGGAAAAATGAGAGAAATGTCTGATTCTGTCTTCATGCAAATTCTATCCAGCATGTTCAATCATCTAAAAAAATTTATGCATCAGACCTTTCTGCTTTTTCCTGCCCAGACATAATATTGCCTTGCCAAATGCAACAAGGAGTAGGTAGATTGCTCTTCTTGCTTAACACCCATATGTGAAACTGAATGCT
The DNA here is from genome assembly GCA_013389925.1 of Aegithalos caudatus. Lineage (NCBI taxonomy): Eukaryota > Metazoa > Chordata > Aves > Passeriformes > Aegithalidae > Aegithalos > Aegithalos caudatus. The sequence goes on from WEIU01008364.1 coordinate 18,586, forward strand.
AATGATTTCAGCTGCTTTTTTGAAGTGCGATGTTTCAAAATGTTACAGAAGCAAAAAAGTTTATTGGTAAATCCCTTCAGCCATCACGGCCTGTGCATCAGCTGTCTTCTAAACAAGGTGAGTAGCATGGGTAAGGTGCACTCCACTTCACCAGTGTTTGGGTTATTTAGGGAAGTAACAGGGATGTGTAAGGTGTCTTGTTTTGTTTTGTTTTTAAATTATTTTGTTAAACTCCAGTGAGTAAACACCTTGCTGTGTGTTGATCTTAGGACATAATCTCTGTGATAAAATCTGAATTTCAACTATATTAAGTTTATGCAGAGCCCTTTGGTACTGCTCTTCTAGCTTGGCATCTGAAGTGTAGCTTCAGAAAGCTGGATCAGGCTTCTCTGTTATTTGGGTTTCTTGGGGTAGCTGACTCCTACTATTGAAAACATAAAATACACATAATTTAACAGATTATTTTATTGCAAGTACAGTACACTGCACTGCATTGTTCTTATCTAGCTTTCATACCAATTCAAAACAAAAAGAACAAAAAACTTTAAGAAAAAAATCATGCAATATTTCTGTCAGGTGTGAATGTTTTGGTTTAAATTTTAAACCTTTATAGATTAAAGCCTAGATATTGCAGTATTACAGTTGTAATTACTTTTGAGTTAGAGATTTTTGGTGGCCAGAAAATCATCAGCTGTGCTGCTGTGAACTAAAGTTAAGTGACATCATAAATTTTTACTTTGTATAAAATTTATGGAAGAAACTGAAGAAGTGTCCTGTGGTGATGTAGTGTTTCTAAGTTGTGAATAAATGTCTGTATAATCTCTGTGCAGCAATGAGTGTTCTTGGGGCAAGTATCACAAAATAATACTGTGGAGTGTATTGAAATTATTTTTTCTTAATGTTTTTTGCTCATCTTAATGTTTTATCCCAGCATCACCCATTGCATTAAACATTCGGACTGAATTGCCCAGCAGCACTGAAGTATGTTTGCAGAGTAAGGTTAACTGGGTGAGTATTGAGTAAATATAGAATTATTTATATATGTATTTATATATATATATTTATAATTGGAGGTCAGCTGATCTGTTATGTAAGCAAATGAAAACTATTTCCAGCTAGGAGTGTCCTTGACTCTGAATGTTTTAAACCAGCAGTGTCAGAACTGTTGAAAAGAATTATGAGTTTCAGGAATGCCTTTCCCTGGTATTTGCATGCACTAATAGCTGTAGAATGCAGCTTAGGAATTTAAGATTCTTAACGAAAATCTGTGTGGCATTTCTTTAGGTTTCACTGAATTTAAGTCAGCTCTTTAGAGTGCATGTTGTATTCTGTCTTCACTTACTATGTGTAAATAATAAAATTAGACTTTTTTTGTTGTTAGCACATGCACAAATTCATTTGAGACAGCAAACATCATAAAACCTTATGCTTTATTGGTAGATGTCCTTGGCTTTGGCATGGTACAGATATGTTTTTCTGACTTGAAATTGGTTGTAGCTGTTTGCTGGAAAATGAAGTTTGAAGTCTTCCAACTGGAATGCTCCATGTTTCATAGCCTGAGTTTGACTTTCAGTTGATTCTGATTTGAATGTTTTTTCACAGCATTGATAGATGGGGGCTTTTGTTAGAACAGATGCCTGTTCCTTAATTTTAACTTTATTTTTAAATTATTTTATTATTTAGTAATCCTGTAGTCCTTCTTTATTGAAGTAAGCTTCTGCAAGCTGCTTTTGACTTAAAAAAAAAAAAAAAGTCAAGTTCTTGGGAGCCTATCTTTGATCTGACACAGAGAAATTATCACACTTGTTTCTTGAGCAGTAATTACTGAGGAGAACAAACTACTCCCTTTTAAATAAGCCTCTGGTCATCTGTGTTGTAATATTCACTTTCCTCAGTGTTTAGCTACATGTAGCTGCATATTGCATTTGTTTGGTATAGGTATGGTTGTATTTTTTATATTTTTTATAACTTTAACATAGTATATGGAAAAGAATGTTTAATAATATTTTTGACCATGAACTGTTTCATGAGTACCCCAAATACCATCTTAATAGTTCCCTATCAGCTCCTGCTTGATGAGCAATTTTCAGTTCTTGCCCACTTCCCATCTCTGACTCAGAGTGATGTTAACATTCCTCAGACCTATAGAGCCTTTTCAGAGCTAAGACAAGCTCTTGAGGATAAACTGCTTTCAAGGTTTCCAAAACACTTTCTTCAAGGTTTTGGCAGCTGGAAGAAATGTGGCATTATACTGTGGATATTGGGTCTTGATGCTTATGAAACAAGCCTTTTTGCTAAGTGAGAGAATCCAAGTCTATCCTTTGGTTTTAAGGAAAGCCTTCCTGTTTCTTTATACCTAATTGTGGCAGCTTGTGGCTGTGTTCTAGGTGGGATAATAGAAAAGGAGAGGATAAATGTGTTATTTTTAAAAACTAGCAATAGCACTTAAACATTCTGTGTAAAAAAATTCTCTCCAGTATGTTCATCTTATTGTTGTTCATCTTATTGTTTTATTGAACTATTTCCTTATTGTTTGTAATCAAGACTAGCATTCTACAGATTCAAATTAAACTGTGTTACGACTGTCACTTTTAACTAAGAAACATGTATCCTTTTAATATGCCTAATGGAGATAAGCTTTATAACTTCCTTCCTGTTTTAGTCATCTGAAATGACTGAAGTGAAGATCTTAACTCAAACTGTGATGCTCTGTCAACCAAAACAACATGAATCAGGAGCAAAAAAAGGTAAAATACTACATGGGGAGCTGTGTCAGGATTGTATTTTCTGGGTGGAGGACAACTGAACTTTGAAGTGATGTGGGCTGCACTTTATTTATTCTGATCAGCCAGTGTGTTGATAATTTGGAGAGCAATATGAAACTTTTCTGCTTTTCACGTAACACTCTAGAGGAGCCGTAAAATTGACCATAACTGATGTGGAAAACTTCCCCTGGTAGAGTTGCTTTCATATAGGGATATAACTGTCTTAAAAAAAACAACAAACCCAATGAAAAAAACAAACAAGCCACGACCAACCTCCTGATAAAACAGACCCCAAACATAAAAGCAATTCTTCACACAAAATCCTGGGTTTGTATAGATTGCTTGAGTTTGTAGAGCAGATCTGAGTTGCATCCTGTAGCCTGTTGCAGGGCTCAGTTGTGGCATACAGCCTATTGAATGTAATCAAGTTAAGAACTCAGCATTTTGGCTTCCTTGTCCTGCTCTTACTGCAATGGTTCTGAAATATTAGTGGTTAGATATGAATTAATTTTTTTATGATTAATCCTGGATGACTTGTTTTTGTGTCAGTATTGTCCTTAGTGTTTGCTCCTTATGCTTTTCTCTCTGTACTACCTGCCACTGTACTCAGAGATTTGGTAGTTCAACCAAGTCAAAATTTACTCCTTTTTTTTTTCATTAAGGGATAATCTCAGATTTCAAATGCATTCTCACAATACTTCTCTACCCTGCTTCCTACCTAATTCTTCATTCTTAAACATGTCACAGAAACTGCATCAGTGACCCAGGTTAGGTCACCAGTTTATTGAGACAGTTTATTTTGTCTGTGTCTGCCTGTAATCAGGCATCCATCTGTAATCGCCAGTCCTCAAGTAATCTCTGAAGATGTGGTTTGTTCTTTCGCTCTTGGTACTCAAAACCTAAAAGAATTCTATTAAGTTTTAGTGAGACTTTTCTATTTTTGTCAGTCTGGGGTTACCATCTCTCAGGTCCTTGAGCTGAGTTCTGTTCTATTCTGTTGTGTGTTACTGACTTGAAAGTAAGTCTTCCATGTATCTCCTTTCAAGCTCAGGTTCATTTCTTCTATTTTTGAACTCGATAAATAGAAGAGAGTTCTGGTTTCTGGATCTAGTTAGACAACAGACTTGTCAAGTCCTGTCTGTTTGGTGGTGTCTTTCTTATCCTTTCTCATGGATTTTGCTTGTAAGTGGGTAGAGATTGTTTTGTTCTACAAGGTCTTAAACAGCTTCTCATCAGATCCTGGTCTCTTGTATAAGCCAATTGTTTTCAGTGGTTAATTGCTCTGTCATGCCTCCCTGAGTCTATTCCACAATTCTGCACGCTGTCAAACTTTTTCTCACACTTGTTTTCAAAAGGCCTTCTGTTTGTTTGCTGATTTTTGTAATAATTTCCTTCTGATTCAGCTACTGCTTACAAATAAGTCTTTTGTTTTCTTCTTGTTTTTCCTTGCACGGTAAAATTTCTTCTAGAACTCTGTTTATGTTCAGCTGCACTTCAAGTTCCAGATGATATTTTCCATTTGATATCTCTTCAGTGGTACTGTGCTTTCAATTATCTCTCTCAGCAGTTCTTAAGTGCAGCATGGGGTTCCCATGGGCCCACTTCTCGAGCTTCTCCAGGTCTCTTGGATGGTATCCTGTCCTTCAGTTGTGTCACCACTCAGCTTGGTGCTATCTGCAAATTTGCTGAGGGTGCAGTTGATTCCACTGTCTATCATTGATGAAGATACTCAACAGGACTGGTCCAAATATGAAACCCCAAAGAAAACCTCTTGTTACCCACTGATCTACATCCAGACATGACCACTACTCTTTGGATCATAGGATGGTTTGGGTTGTAGGGGATTAAAAGATCAACTTCTAACCCTCTGCTGTGGGCAGGGATTCAAAGCCCCACCCAGCATGGTGTTGAACACTCCCAGAGATGGGGCATCCGTAACTTCTCTGTGCAGTCTTTTCCAGTGCCTCACCATCCTCACAGTAAAGAATTTTGTTTTCATATCTAATCTAAACTTAAGGCCATTCCCCCTTTTCCTATCACTACATGCCTCTGAATAGTCCCTCTCTAACCTTCTTGTAGGGCCACTGTTAGGTACTGCCCAAAAGTCTCTCAAGAGCCTTCTCTTCTCCAGGCTGAACATCTCCAACTATCTAAGCCTGTCTTCACAGGAGAGGCGTTCCAACCCTGTGACCAACTCAGGGACTCTCCTCTGGGCTTGTTCCAACATGAGATCAGATGCAACTGTCCAATCAGTTCCTCATCCAGTCCCCTGATCTAATTCTCATCTCTCCAATTCAGAGAGAAGGATGTGGTAGGAATTGTGTCAGACCTTACAGAAGTCATCATCTTCATAGGTTTTTAATCAAGGGGAGGAAACAACAAGCTCTAAGTTTTCAAGTATGCTCGTATTCTTTAAACTGTTTTTTTTTCAAAGTTACCCATATGCCCTCCCTTAGGTTCACCAGTTACTGCATTGTTTGTGTTCAAGGCAGGAAAAAATTGATGTCATAGTTGATATCAGCTTCCCCCTTTTCAACATCCTGCAGTCTGAGAAATAAAAATTGTTGTCCCTCAGGTGACAGTGTAACAATCTTGCAGGAAGCCCTAAATATATATATATATATATATATATGTAATAATATAAAAATATATATGATTTTTTTCCTAAAGGAATAAGCTTCTTTGTCATCAAGGAGCAGAGATGAAGTTTGTTCCTATGCCTAATTCCTTTTCTCTTATTTCTGCTCATTTTTGAGAATATCAGCTTAAATACAGACATTGCTAGACATACTGTATTCCAAAGCTATGCCATAGTAGAGGTAGTGCTATAAACTCGAATGAGAAATGTTCTGAGCAAAAGCTCTGACTCTTGTTCATTCAGCATAACCCCTCAGAAGTATTTCACTGCTGTTAATCTGTTTGCCATTTTACGTGCAGTGGGTCTCATCATTACTTTTAGGTGTTGAAAGACATTTAACTATTAGCTCCAAGAAAGAGACACCCCATTTTTGTTATCTGTCCCTTAGAAATTGGTGCCACTTTGGAGTGAGTTATAAACAGATTTTCTTGTGGGTTTCAAGACCAGTTTGTGGTGTTCTGCTAATTAGAACAAGATACAGGGAGTCTGTCTGGTGTAAGGCTCGATTCACATTTTTTCTTCTTTTGTGTTGAATTACTGTCAGTTTGAGACAGTTAAAGTGAAATGCTCTGTAATTTACTTCAGATTTCCCTGATGCAAGATAAGACCTAAATTACTTCTATTTCTAAAACTGATTTTTATATTCCACGTTTAGCATTTCTACTGTTCTATAAGTAACCAAATAATTTTTCTGAATTCCCAATCTTAATCCCTTAAACAAGAATGTTGAACTTAGTGATTTTGTATATTCACAGAAAGGATCCAATACAGCAGAGATTTCCTTCTGAAGCTTTCAAATGTTTCTCTCTCTCAGAAGAAACCAGAGTTTCTTCCTGATCACCCAATTGTACTTGAAAAGCCAGTAAGTACATTTTTTTGTAGTAAATGAAGTTAAAAAATCATCCATGGAGGTTTTGATAAGCTGTTTGGTGGAAAACATTTTCCTTCATATTGGCCTGCCAAATTGGTAAAACCTTCAAAGGACAGATTGTGCAGTTCAGCATAATTTTTGTATGTAATTTCTCTGGTTGGTATTTGACATCTTGCCCTGTGTAATACCATATAAAGGGAAAGGGTTTTTAATTTGTTTTCAGGGAAGATCAGATATGTTTCCACATTTCTAAATAGAACAATCTTGATAAATTTCCAGCTTGGCAAAAGTCTTAATCCAGTGTTTGAGTTGTTCACCAGTGTCCGCTACAAAACCATTAATGAGCTCAATGCAGTTTGTATTATCATTATCTTTGGTCTTCGGCTTTGGGGAGAAATTAATAGAAACGAATGATGAATGTGGAGGACATCTATGTGTGCTACTTCATGTTTATGATGAAATAATCATCAAATACTTCATATGCTAGGAGAAAACAGCTACTGGATCACATTCCAGACCCCATCTCTGGGAAAATCTTCCGTGTAAACACCATAACAAATTAGGCTACGTACTAGGTTGTTTTTGAGACCATTTGGATGTAGTTCTGCTAGAAACAGGATTCCTAATATGGAAAAGTATGTCCACATGATTACTGTGTTGGCCATATTTGGAGGCATTTTTAAGCTTTTAAATTTTCTGTCCTTTGAAAAAACAAAAATTAACTAATATACGACCATAATCATCTTTTCCTGATGTTACTTTTTATGCCTATTTGCCCTCAAGATGAAAGCTTTATTTGTTTAAAAACCTGTTTTTTGGAAGTCTCAGCTTTTTAATTTCCTAACTTTCCCCCCTCTCCCACCACCTGTGTTTCTAAAAATGACAAATTTTGATAATCTGTATGCTTTCAGATGTTTACATTCCTGGGAAAAACGAGGGTCCCTACAGAAATCAGTGAGATCACCTAGTTTAGCCAAAATTCCAGCCTTTTGACTGATCACATCATCTGTTTTTCTGCATAGAAACCAGAGGGATTGATGAGATGCACATGTAAATTAAATGAATAATGCTTAAAAGTGGCAGAAGGTGGCCTGCAAATAAATTTCTAATGAAATTAGAAATTTAACCAGGCAATCCTACAGTGTCAGTGAGCTTGTTTATTGGAGCATGTGCATTTCAACAGTTTGCTGCTGAACTGAGTATTCAGACAGTTCATGCCTATCTTAAGACTTTCCTAGTTCTGAATTTTTGAAGCCACTGCTGAAGTATGTGCCCATTTGTGAGTAAAAGTTGTATTTTCAGATGAAGAAAACTTCCTAGAATGACTTTTACAAGGGAGATGCAGTTGCTACAGTTGGTGACTGTGGCGCTGCATTTGTCACAAAGAACACTGGGGTTTTTTTGAAATGTGGA
>WEIU01008364.1:29156-82328 GCA_013389925.1 Aegithalos caudatus
AGAGACGGGAGGGAAGGAAAGGAATTGCAACTGTATCTGAGATGCCAAGCACCTTTAGTAGGGGAGTGTTCTAGGCTATGTAGGTTTCACACTACACAAATTCATTAGCAGACCTTATTTCTTATGTGTGTATCCATAAACACTTCCATTAATGCTATTTTAATGAAAATTACTATTCATGAAGAAAAATGATGAGAAAATACTCAGGAGTCCAATCTGACTTCAGACTATGAGCCCAGTAGTCTCTGAAACACTGGTGGATTAATGCATTTCAGCGCTCAAAAATGCCAATTTAACTATTTATTTTATGGGTTATAGTCTTTTAAGGGTTCAGTGGTTTTGCCTTAGCTTGGTTTCTTTGCTCAAAGGTTCTCTAGAGTCCTCAAGTCCAGATCTTGTATAAAAATGAGACATTCACTGAATGTGAACTGAGTGATTCATGCCACCCTGTTAGATTGGCTGAAGCAACCAGGTGAGTGAACAATTGTACAAGTGGTTATAATTGCTTGTGGTTCCTCTTAACAGATGGTAAATTGATTTTCTTTAAGATAGTATTGGATCAAACAGTTTTGAAAACTTGTCTTCCTGAATCTTTCTTGGCCACGTAAGTGTATCCTTACTAATTTTAGGTAATTGGTAAAGACTTACGGGTTGTAAACTTTAAATGAATCAGATTCAGATTACAATTTGCAATTGATTCTGTTCTTAGCTACCCAATATGTAAAAGAAGTTTGGAAGTTTATCAGCTAGAGAAACTTTCTGTAATTTTGTTTTTAGAATAGAGCCTATCTATGTTCTAATTGCAGACAGGTTTAGGGCTTTTGCTTCTGATTTTACAGAGATATCACTTCTGAGACTCTTGTAAAATGTACTGGTGAGATTGCAGCCATCATTTTTTACTTCAAGATAATTTTCTGTCTTTCAAACACAAATATGATTTGTATAGATCAGTTGTGGGAAGCTCTCCCATGAAGCAGAGTTCAAATCATTGCACGGATTTCTAAATTACAGGTAATGTATAAAATTGTACACAGAACTGTGAATGCATTAATTCCCACTGCCCCCCACCCCAACCCCAGCAAGGAGTGCACAGTGAGTAATGCTGTTTCTATGGTAACTGTCTGCCAAGACAGTGCTGCATACTGAAATCCTTCTTAGCAGGCAGAGTAAATGCTTTAATGAGTACTTGGAATCCAATTTCAGACACTTCCATATTTAGGCACTTAAAAATTATGTTTACATTTTATTTTATGTTAATTGTACTTCGCCCGTGAATAAACTACCTGGAACACTACTGGATCATGTGCAGTATCCTGGACACAGAATTTTGGGAAAAGGCTTCATTGTTTTCTACAATCAAGTTTCTCTTAAATCCAGCAATATCCCAGTAAGATACAAGATTAAGAGATATTCAGTTCATTAACTTCAATCTCCTGATTCTGCAGGAATTTCTGGCATATAATTTTGTGTCCACATCCAGTTCATGAGGTCTGAAGATGTCTTGGCTGGTTTCTTTTAAGGACAAGTCCCAGGTACAGGACTACATTTATTTTTCTACTAAGTGGAAATTTATTATTTTAAATTTGGTCTGTAGTCAGACACATATGAAATTAGGACTCCATTGTAATAGATTTGTGTTCCCTAAAATAAAAAAATTACTATCCTCTCTCTGTAAATATGGGACTGATGGTTTCTTTGCTACATCCTGCCCCTGCACTGTGTCTTTTAACTCTTACTTCTAGGAGAAGGATGTTACATGCTCATTGGTTTGTATTAGGAATAATAATTTGGATCTTTATCACACTGGGTTTTTTTTAACTTAGCATGAAGTGTGTACAACAAATTGGTTAGTAAAGCTCAATTATTAGTAATTAAAGCTCCCTTCAGTCAATGTAAGTAGGAATATATTGAAGTCTTAATCACAAAGCATTTTTTTTCCTTGAAAAGCTTTAATGGGGTCTATTTTACCATTCACAAATAGTATTGTTTATTCTAGATTTTTTTTAATATAGTGAATATTAATGTAACTTCACACTATGTAAAATAAAGCACTGTGGGCTTTCTCCTTGCTGATGCATTTTATATTTATGTAGTTAAAATAAAAACACTTGGAGTCCTTTTCTCATCTTACCAAAGAAGATCTAAATAAGGGTGATATTATGCAATGGTCTTGCATATGGAACACACTAATAGAACCTTTCACATGGAACAAAAAAAAAAAAAAAAAGTGAAAAGTTGATATTTACCAGGGACTAGCATTGTTGTGATGAGCTCTGGAGTTTCCAAGAAATCCACGTTACTTCTTTGGAATGCCTTGCTGTAATTCATTTGAAGGTGGCTAAATAATTGTAAAAAATAAAAATGTAGCTGGTGTTTTAAGGGGTTCAATTTTTTTTATGAGCATTAGAAATTTCACAATTAATGCTGTACAGAGATTCTGTGCTTCAAAACTTGCAGTGGTGGTGGGAAAGGAGAGCAGATAAGCCATGAAGTGCCTGCATGTTATATTAAACACAGGTTTTCTTCTGTGCAGCTCGCTGTCAGGCTGATGCTCATCTCTTGGTTGTGACCCAGTAAAGTGTTGACATGTGTTATCAGTGTTCTTGAGTCTTTGTGATAGGAAACCCAGCAAAACTGAGGTTTTGTTTGAAAGGAAAGCAACAAAGCTGCAAGAGACTTCTCCATCTCCCTAAGAACGGGTTTGTCTCTACAGATTTAGAATCATAGGGTAGGTTTATTTGAGTGTTTTAACTAAATGTAGGTAAGGACAATCCTTTTGTCTCTACTTAATTCCATAGTCATCTGCCTGCCAGAGGCTAGAACTTAGCTGGTAGGATGTTTGATAATTTCTATTTTGGGCCCAAAAGAGACACTCTGAGAGTCTGTCAGATGGGCTCCTGTGATGTGGATTGGGAAGTTTTGGGGGAGCTCCCTATGCGTTACTACTTGCATGCTGAAGTGCGCTGCAGGCTGGCACACCTTCTGTTTCAATAATTGTGTCTTTTTGTTTCTTCTTTACTGTGAAACTGGTGATATTGCTGTCTTCCTAGTTTTCTGTCTCTGATGAACTAACATCCATCCAACACCATATCTTAATGTACTCGCTTTTGGACTTTTTCTGTTTGCAATAATCACCATTGTCTTGCTGGCATTTTTATTTATGTTTCAGTATATTCAAGTCTTTAGCAATGAAAGTATTGTTCTGAAGTATTATTTGTGATATATTTAGAAAAAGATCAGTTTGCAGTATTTAAAGTAATTTGTACTCAGTCTTTGTACACAATTGATTTCAAACCTTCAAAACTTAATGTATTACCAAAAAAAAAAAAAAAAAAAAGCTACCAAACTTCTGACACTTACCTGTTCCAGGCATTGCTGTTTTCCCAGAACTCATAAACAATGAAGTGGAAATTACTTGGTAGCTTCTGTATGGAAACACTAAAAATTTCACAATAGAACTAATTTAATGAAACAAAACAAAGTCATTTGACATAGACATTTTATTCCAAACTGCTTATGAGTAGGAAAAAATGCAGTGATTTTTGAAAAAGACCCCAGAGAACAAAACAAGAAAACCAAACACAAAGCCAACCCAATCAATAAACTTAACAAACAGGTGATCATAGTGATTGTATACTGCAAATTATCTGAGCTTTTAAAAAATAAAAACCTTTGTATATTTAGTTTTATTAATTAATATTTTTTATGAAACTCATTTTTTGTATTGCTCCAATAGTGTATTTTATATAAACAAATTATAAACAGAAAATTAATCAAACAGCTGTTCAGGGAACATAATCTAATAAGTAAACATTATCCTTTTGTATGACAGATGCATTCAAGTGTCATAGAATTTAGGTGCTTTGAAAGCACATGGAGTAAGAGAAGTATAGGTATAATAGAGTGTAAAGCCAGATAGGCTTTATACTTTATTATATCTGCTGCAGATATGCTTTTAAAATAATATTTTGTGTACTAGTTACTTGTTCTTAAGTTATTCAAGTAACAGCTTCTCAAGAGTGAAAAATGACCCACAGAATATCTGTTGATCCTCTACACAGAATCATCCTGCTTACTATCCTGAGCATAAAAGCTTTATAGAGTGTAGGGTACTTACTCACTTGGGTACTCAAATTAATGTTTAGATAAATAGCACAGAAAGTATATATACAGATCTTTTCTTGTGCCCAAGTGTGAGATTGCTGACCTCACTAATGATGTACTTGAAAACTGGTCTCAGCATATGCTTCATACTTCAGCAATGTTTTATGATTTATTGGTTTTCTCCTGTGTGTGAAAGTTCATGGTAAAATGGCAAAAATGGCAAAAAATGGCAGAAATACCTAAATATCAAACATCAAAAGGCTGTTGGAAAAAACAAGTCACTGTCAATTATAGTTACAGCAAAACCCATCCGTTAGGTGGCATTACAGACTTATCAAATGCCTGTAAACTTGGGAAAGAAAGGAATTTTCTGCCACCATTGTTAACTTGCATTCTGAAGTCATATAATCTCCCTTTCCTGACAAGTTTGCAGTCACTAGAGTGTTTTGCTGGATGTTCTTTTCTGGGAGCAGACCAGAAGCTTTTTTTTTTTTCTTTTTCTTTTTCTTTTTTTTTTTTCTTCCCCATCTCTTGGCCAACAAGAGAATTTTATTTTCCTCATCAGTCTGCCTTAACAAGTGAACCACTGCACAAAAATCACTCTTCTTCCAGCTTAATTTTTCTGGTCTATGTGAACACTACTGATACAATCCTAAATATGATAATCTCATAGCAGCAAGACTCATAAATTAGGGTCTGATATGCAGTTTTTGAAGCCCTTGAATATATAAGAAGATTCTGTATTGTGTACACATTTAAAAAAACAATGGTCTGTAGTATGTATGATGGTAGATCTCTCCACTTTGTTAATTCAGAAATTAAGTACAGTAGTAAACCACTGAAATTTATTCTTAACCCAGCTCTAATATTTTATTAATTCTAAAGGGAGCAAAGCAGAAACACAGTTTCCTTGAAAATTTTGCTTTTCAATTTTTCCAGTTCTTTATTATGAAACATAATAATATTAATATGAAATTATTAAAATTTCACAGTGACAGCCTAAAGGGAAGATTCTGAAAACTTCCAAGCAGAGGACTGGCAAACAAGTTGATAAGTTGCTCCTTTGCCAGGTGAGCACAAATGAAGGATGGCAAATGAGTTTTCCAATAAAGAATGTCAGCCTAGGAGCTTCCAGAAGTCCTGAATTGATGACCTGCAGAGCTAACAAGCCTGAAAAGATTGTTTAGCATCTTTGGATGTACTGTCATTTTGTGATAGTACCTAAAATCTGCAGATTCTGACATCTCTTTCTAGTTCTAGGTGTCTTTGAAAAGCTCTGTCTTACACACACACATAACCCACCAAGAAAGGTGTCACAGTTTCTCTCTTCACAAATAATCAGGTATTAAAGAAAAAAGACTGCATTTCTTCCTTCAGCCCAAGGACAATAACATTGTACTTACTGCAAGCAGCCACCTTGAGCAGAAGCAGATTCCACGTATTGCTTCAGAGCAAGACGGAATTCCTCCACTTTCTCTTCTATCACAGACATTTGGTGCTGAACAATCATTATGTGCTGACACAAAACCATTACAATATTACTGCCACATCTTCCTCTGAATTCCTTGTACTTTAAACTCAGAAAAGTCTTGAAACAATACATGAAACAATACAAGCCACAGTCATAAAAGAAAACACACAAAAGTTCCCTTGAAGTTTGCAGTCCCTGTTTTGGTGATCTGGAGTGGAGAAGTAGAAATACTCAAGCATCAAGGCTTTTATGTCTAGGCATGAGTGTCCACTTCAGACAGTTGTCCTAACTCTGGAGCAGAGAGTCTTTTCAGAAGAAGGCAATGCAAAGATTGATCTCTGAGATGTTCAGTAATAAAGTAATAAAGTCAGTGTTTCCTTGGATGAATCTGTATGCCAGCAGGTATGAGGTTTGGGATAAGAACCTATGCCCAAAATCTGCCCTGGATGCATTGTTGCTTTTGTTAAAGTGCTTTCATAGTTATTACCTTTTTAGAGCCCTGACTCACCTGAGTGAGATGCCTAAGATAGCCCAGGTTAAGTGATGAATAGGGAGGGGGTTTTCTCTGCATAATTCTGCAGGAAAATGAACAGTCTTTTTAAACAGGACTATGGAAACAGTCAGCAGTGCAGAAGACCTATTTATCCTGAATTAATATAATTATCATTTAGCCCTTTCAAGTAGTTTATTTATTGATTAATCTATTGAAGCTTGTCAACTTTACTAATGGAATATTTAAAGCAACACTATGTGCTCCTTAATTAATACAACTTAATTTAATGTACAGGTTTTTGACTTGTTTCTGCCTTGATTATGAATACTATTATATTATGGATTATAAACAGTCTGTGTAATACTGCATAATCTCATTTAAAAAATCTAACACATCTCTGATTAAATAGATTTTCATGTGTATTTGATTTACATTTTGTTTTGTTCTAATGAATGAATATTAGGTTCATGATTTTAGGAGTGCTAGTATATTGATTTTGAGACATAAACTTAACAGTAAGTTTATTTCTGGTCACAATTTTGCTTTTGTAGGTTGCAATGAACATGAGATATTCTTTCAGTTTTCCTCCTAAGATTTCCTATAGCACTTTTGGGAGGGCTGTACAGCAATGGGTAAAGCATGCATGTAGCATTTGGAGCAGAGAAGCTACCACCCCATAAACATTGCTGCCAAATTTGACAAATCTTGTTAATGACCCTTTTTTCTCCTTATATGTCTTAAGGTTTTGGCTCACTCTATCCTTTGAAAACAATTCAAAAAATTATATATAAAAGTTTTGCCCCCATATTCTAAGATTTGTTCTATTGCCTTTTGCACAGTGTATTGTGCTAACTAAAATGGATTCTTATCACTGGAAAAAGTGATGATAAGGATTTTTTAGATTATTTGTTAACAAAAGACCAGGTGTGGTCTCAATGCCTGGTGTTTAAAATAAAATGTCAAAATCATTATCTTGAATGGTACTTACAGATCTTGCATTTTCTTCCAAAACTTCCTCTTCAAGTGGCTCAAGCTTTAGGTCCTTTGAGGCAATTGAAAAGAAAATAGAAATTGTAGGAAGAGTCAAGGGCTGTATTCTGCTCTTACATTTTTAACGAACTATACCAATAATTAGATTCTGTTCTACCTCAAGAATTTAAATCCCTTCTTTATTAGTTCTAAGTCAAACACAAGTGTCAGTGGTTAATTCCATACCAGGTTGTCTTGTGAAGTTTTACTTATAGTGCTTGGAAGGTGATTTTTCATTTTAACTAATCTGCTTGCTCCCAAATGTCTGTTGGACTAAATTGAGAAAAGACAGACATCCTCTTGAATTGTCACATGGACTGTGGAGATGAGCAAGAATGGTAATTTGAAATGAACTATCAGCTACTATTGTGCAATCATAAAACTTTACACAGAAGAAACTTCTGTGCTGGGAATCTGTGGTTGCAAGGGGCTGTTTTCTATCACTGAAAGAGATGTGTGTGATGGTCCAAGACAGGTTTCTGAACTGCTGCCCTTGCTGTAAGGATGAGCTGGGCAGCAGCAGAGAGATGTGTCTGTGAGTACACCTGGTACTGGATGTGCTCTTCAGGAATCAGTGATTCACACAGACACCAAACAGTAGCACACACAAAATCACTCTTTACTTGCCAGGCACATGCAGTACCTCCTAACCTAGTGCCATTATGATATTCTGAAAAATATTGATATGCCTGAAGAAAAAAAGATTGATTTGCAATAAGCAGCTGGAGCAAAACACACTCTGCTAGTGGTGCTTCACTTCTCACTGAACACAGTTCTTGTGCAACAAAGAGAAAAACCTTCTTCCACTCCCAGCATGGGTGAGGATTGATTAACCTCAGGTAGCAGCTGTTCTGCCAGCACAGATACTGTACTCGCTGAAAAGCCAACAGGAGATGTGCAGGTAGAATTCAAATGAACAGAGGACCTCCACCAGCAGCAGGTGGCAGAGCAAGGCAGGAGTGAAGTATTCAGAAATTGCTGTGTAGTTAAAGTCATGAAACGTGTGTGAAAAGAAAGACAGCCAGCTTTATTGTCAGTACAGACACTTCAGATAAAAAAAAAACTGACAGAAAAATGTGTATTCCTGAAGTAAAATTTCACTTTCACTGCCATTTTTTTTCTCAGGAAACATATGGAAAAAGAGAGGAAAGGAATGAATCAAGGAAGTACTGCAAAGTTTCTCTAAATGTAGCAAGAAAATAATTGTTTTCCTTGCCAGTATATGTAAATGTAGAACTTGAGTGAAAATAGACAAATTACAGGACTGATTCTTGGTCAAATTCCCCTTTGACAGACCACAGCAGAAGACTTAGCACTAAGTCTACCCTTCACCAGGTAGCTTTCCAGTAGGAACGCTGACTCATAATGTGCTAGCCCCATCTAGGAGTTAAAAATAATCTCTGGTAGTTCTTCAGTGATGTTGTGTCATCAGGCAGAGCTGCACAGGTGGGGTGGGTGTGCACAGCCGATGTGTGCCCCCGATGTGTGAGCACTCGGTCCCCAGCCGTGGGGGAAGAGGGCTCCTGCACTGCTGCCTTGGCTCCTGAGCCTCGTGGGAGCAGCTCAGTGTGCAGAACAGAGCTCCTGCCAGCCCAGTACCATGCAGCCTGGAAATAAAAAGGATGCAGCTCAGAGCTAGGGCTTGAAAATGCCTTTGCAATCCTACCTCACCTCAGCTGAGATGTGGTGGCTTCTGAAATTGCCTTTTAGCATGATTGTGCAACTCTAATTTGTTTCAGGGCAAAGTAAAAAAAAAAAAAGGGCTTTTAACACCTGCTGAAAGGCAGCTGATATTTAACGTGAGATACAAATCAAGCAGAGACAGTTAGGCAAAGATGGATATAGATAGGTTGTCTACTAGAAAAATTAGACTTTTGTAATTGCTATGTTTTATTAATCAAGTTTGGTATTAACAAGGAGGTAATTATGGGAGGCCTATGCCCTGCCACTGTTCCCCTTTGGCACTGAGCTCCTTTTTAGACTGAAATTCTCTATTCATCTGTAGGAAATTTGATTATTTTAAAACATCTTTGTTGTAAGTTTATATTTACCACAAAATGTTTGGCTTCTTTCTGTAATATTTGCATTGCATCATTGCTGAATGCCAGATTTTTTTTTTTTTAAGGAATATCCTTTTAAATGTTTTCTTTTGGCCTCAGTCCATGTCAGGTGATGACCTGTGGCAGGGCAGTGAGCTGCTGTTTCCAAAGCAGAGTGGAGAGTAAAGCCACACTTACCTTTCATGGTGGACTTTGACATTTCAAAATCCAGTTTATATCTATTCAGGGAAAGATCAAGTTGCTACTAAAATGTCATTAATGTGGCAACTGCTGTGTAATTGCCTTTCCCATGCAGAAATGACCTCTGGGAGGAAGCAGTTGGATAGAGGCTCATGGGTATTCCCTGGCAGAGCAGACCATGAGGAGCTGCAGAGCATGGCAAGGAGCAGAGTGAGAAGCTGACAGAAGTCATGGACAGTGCCACAAGGAATGGCCAAATTTCACAGCTGGATAAGGAGAAGTGATGCGAGAGACTGTCAGACTGCAGGGATAACCAAAGGGAATATTGGGCTCCTTTTGAAGCAAGGCCAGCAGCTCTGAGGGTGGCCATATGCAGCTAATAGGGCTGAGATAACAGAAATACCAAACTGGGACCAAAGGGGAAAAGTAATTAGGGGCAGTTTTTTCATTTGGGAGGGAGAAACAGCAAAGAAAGGTCAGTATGCTTCTCTTGCTGAGCCCTGTGCCAAGTCACCACTACTTATTTGGGCTTTTTTGTTAAATCTCTTAACTATTTTCTGTGTGTGTAACTTGCTACTGAACTCAAGTTGGACTAGTGGCTAACAGGAGACATTTTTGTGCCATGACCCAAGGTCTGAGCCAGTGCCTGGATAAGGGACATGAGTCTAACCACAAAATACTAGATGACAATATTCACAGGGGAATATGCCAATCAGCTAGAAAGAAAGAACAAAATCAGGTTGTTTCCTGTCCCTGTGAGTGCTGCCTGTGTGTGGGTTCTGGTGAAGAGACCCATGCCAGTGTCTCTGGAGTACAGGCACAGTCTGACTGCTGGTGAGCACTGACCTGTGGGGAGGAACAGCATCAGCTGCACTGCGACTGGAGATACTCCTGAGTCTGAGAGCACTTCAACCCAAAACCTCACCTCTAGTGGTCAAGGAGGAAGAAACACCCTGGGTCTCAAAATCGACTGAATTCAGCCACCCCCCTAGTGCCTATCTGAAATTGTCTGTCTGTCCTTCCATAGGGAAACTAAATGCAGAAACAACTCAGGCATTTTATAACCTTACTTCTTCCTCTGCTGTTCTTTCTTCTCAAAAAAAAAAAAAAAAAAAAAAAAAAAAAAAAAAAAAAAAAAAGAAATCATCACACACAGATTATAAAACAACTTTTGAACACCAGGGTAGCAATCAAGTCTGAGTAAAAATCCAGAAAAATAGATAGTTTCTGTACTGACAGATGTGGCTCAGGATTTTACATGCACTTGGAAGCCCTGGCATTGTTGGATCAGATGGGTCATTTGTCACACTCCTGGAGGGCTCTGCTTTGGTGTGGACACCACAGGTGGTTTCTGGGCTCTGGGGGCTGCAGCAGCTGGCTCCCAAGAAGGATTTGCATCAGATTTTGGTAGAACTGTACTGACAAGAAAAGCACTTTAATCTCTATAGATGAGTATTCTCTGATAGGAAAGGAGGAAACAAAACTTTCTGTCAAGCTTTCATGGGAAAACTTTGAAGAGGAAGAGGAAAATATCAGATCCTAAAAGGGGAAGGTTGTAGCATGTTCCCCCAGACAAGCATAACTAACAACCTACAACATCCTCCAGTCACAGAATAATACAGTTTTTCACATCTTTATGAAATGTTCAATCTGTGGTGATGGGAGGGGGAATGGGAAGCATGGAAAAACAATGGCATGAATAGGAAAGAGGAAGGTGGAATAAAAATGTAGGCATATAGTGACTGTTAGCTCTCTTAGGTAATGTTGCGGCTGGAGCATTGAAAACATTTGTGTTTTAAGAATTGCTTTACTGAAAGTGAAAGAAGAAACAAGTGAAAAAGCCCCCACACCTTCTTTTCCAGTTTATCAATTAGCTTCTGGAGTCTGTTTATTTGGATCACCCATTGGCTGTCTTCCTCAATCCAACCTTTGGAAAAGATAAATGATAAACATTTATAAAATGTTACTAAGTTGATGGTACGTATTCTTGTTTTTTATTTAAAAAAAATACCCTGCAATTTATTTGCCTTCTCAAAGGTTGTGCTGCAACTAGTTCAGTGTTCATTTAGGGGAAACTAAAGGAAAGCATGATTTGACTCTGAATGATTTTCTTCATGCCTTGATTCTAGGACATGCTGCTAAGCACGGATATATCTTCACTGCAGCCTCATGCTTAATGTCACTGCTTCCAAAGAATCCCATTTACCAGAGTACTCTATCCTTTTCCAAAGAAGAAATGCTGCTGCAGAATTTTCTTCATATTATCTTAAATGAAATACTATTTTCTTTCACGTTTTGTATTTTCCCTTTCTGTTTATTATTTATTCCCCTCAGCTGAGGTGTGAGTCATAGCAGAGAATTTGTTTGTTATAGCCTTTTCATTCATATCTGCAGGCAATAAAGATTACCTAAAAAATGTTGAATCAATCCAAAACACACAGTTTGGTCCACAGTTAAGTTTTTATCGTTTATAATTTCAGTTCTATGGATATGCAGTAATTTTCCTCAGTTTCCTAAGTTTTCAGGTAATACCTTCTATAAATTGTCTTCTGTCAGTAAAGTATCTGAGTTAGTTACATCTAAACTGATTTTTGAAAGGAGGATATGTGTACATTTTTCTGTACATGTGTGTATGCACGTGTTTTAAATATCTTTAAAATGTGAAACGCTATACCTGTGCTAGAATAAGGGTTATTTGATGACAGGCTGTTGTTCCTCTGAAGCCTTCGAGCTAAGCGTTTTCCTGGCCACTGAACTGAGAGCACTTCTGGTTTTGTTGGATCTTTCCTGCACAGAAAAACAGGAGACTTTTTAAGGAAAAATATGTGGGAGAGTTCTTCTCTCTCTCTGTTCTCAAAAAATGTGCTTCTATGTTCCCTTTGGAATTAAATAAAAAGAAACACCTATTGGGAGCACTGAATTATTTTCTGGATTTTCACTATAACTCATAGTTTTGATTAGGCCATTAAAAGAAAAAGAAGAGGATTAAGCTGGCATAGATCTAAATCTTTGAGGGGCACAAATCACAAGTCCACAATGTGGTTCTGACCTGACCTAAGTAATCAATCACAGTTTCTTCATTTACAGGATTTTTGTAGCTTCACTGCAGGGGAACTGGCATGAATAGAGGTACACAGACATTGTACATGCTCGGTGCACCCTCAGATTTTCAAAACCTGCTTGATTCCTACAGTGAAGGTGCTGGCACAAAACCAGAGTATCAGTCCTGTACTTCAGGGATCTCAAACCCAACAGCAAAACAAACAAGAAAATGACATTTCTAACAGAAAAGGAAAATCATATTTCCAACAGAAAGGCCTTAAATTCTTCTTTATCCATAAAATACAAAATTTTGTATTTTGCTTTCCCTATTGTATTTAACAATAGCATACTGAGGAAAAAAATTCCATATAGCCAAGTAACTTTGCAAAAAAATTTTTATCCTTCATTCTACAAACCCTCATCATGGGGAACATTGTACTAAATTCAGCTAAAAGCCTTGTATATGTAATGGCTACCCAGGTGATTGAGAGTTTATAGAGATGGATATTAATCAAGAATACAGCCATATATTCTAGGAAGAAGCTGTGACAAGCAAAAGTCTGGCTATTTCTTCTTTTAACATGGGGATTATTGTGCATGAAAAATAAAATCATAAAGCAGGGAAAAAACCAAACAAAACAGTCAGTCATCCTAGTAATTTCAGAGCTCTTTATATTGCAGTGCTTTGGTTTTTACATTTGATATTAAACTCTTCAGGGATTTAAAAACAAGTCAGCAGAGCCTATCATGTACCAAAATAATTTTCCTACGGGCAGCCCACCACAGGATCAGATGCATTCAATTTCAGCAAAACTTCTATTAGTGGGTTCCTACAGGGAATAAAAAGCATATCCTTATTTCTCCTATTATTCCCTCTATCAGATTTCTGGGTGAAATGTAAAGTGGTTGTGGAGGTTGGTGGTGACCTCACTCCTCACCCCCTTCCCTGCAGCTGAAGGGGGATTTGCTCACCTCTCCTGGCGGGTCTGCTCCTCCGTGGTTTCCATGGCACACTCCAGGGAGCTCTGGAGGGATTGCAGCTGGTTCAGGGTCTCCTTCAAAAGAAAGCGAGTCACAAACTGCTCCAAATTGGAAGCTTCCTGATAGTCCTAAGAATGACAGGAAAAAAACCAAGCAAAAGGTCACGGTTTGCTTACTAAGTTAGAAATACACGAGGGAAGGTTCAGATTTCATTCAGAAAAGAAGCAGGTTGGATGTTTGCATCTTTATGCATGTAAACCATTTAAGCAACCTTTGCTGATGGACAAAAAGACCTCTGAATTTCCAGGTGTAGACACAACTCCCACTCAAACTGGGAGGCCCAAGTACACAGTGACACAAGACAGTTTCTACTCAAAAAGCCCCTCTTCTTTACATCATTAACTCCAGTTGATGGCAGCACCACATTACTTCTGAAGTGTGGAAAAGCCAAAATAAGGTTGACAGCTGCAGAACTGAATTTAAAGTTTTAATTCAGATCCACTCTTGTGAAAAGATGATTCTCAATCCCACTGGCCTGTCTCAGACACTGATTATGGGAATAATCTTTGAACAGGGCACGTTTAGGATACTCCCCTGAAAAATCCCACTAGCAGTTGGCTGAAAGACTGTGAGAGAGGTTGCCTTCTGAATTTGACACTCTTTGACTGATTTTTGTTCCTTTAATTTGCTTAATTATTTTTGAAACCATATATCTGTATATTTCACAATTCCATTAAATGCATCTAAATGTTATTTAGACTAGAGTTTGGTTATTATAAAACTTTGCACCTTGTAATGGTTCTTTGAATAATTACATTTGCAATGTGTTGTATGTATCAAAAACTATTTATGCTTTTCTTGGTGTAGATAATTTCAGAAATCAATCTTTATGCCTGTTGTCTCCCTAGCCCAATAAATCATATTTCCATGATCAAATTTGACGTTTCTGGCAAGCCCAGATCTGCAAGAACCCACTGTATTCCCTTCCAACTGCACCCATTATGTGATTCTGTGATTTGGCAGCTCTGCAGTAACATGTAGGCAATGCTTTGTGAGGGGGGTCACCTTTACAATAATATAAACACCCTCTTTCTTTTTTTCTCATTAATAAATGTAACAGAGAGGATAGAACAGACACGTACAGACTCTACTTACTGTGTTGAGGTTACACCAGGAACAGAGACAGAAAACAGATTTACATCTCTTAAGCTCTGAATGAATTTGTTGGCTCTTCACTCAGCTGATCTTGAAAACCTTTGGGCACAATTCCATCTAAAACTAAAATATGAGGTGCTTTCAATGAGAGATTTCTTTAGTCACCACATCTGAAGAGAGATGATGGTCCCCTACCTCCAAGCTTTAAAGAACACCTGTCACTTCAATGGCATTGCCTCCTACGCTATCTAAGAACCCATTTGAGTATTTTTGGCAATGCATATGGGGTATTTTTAAGGTATTCCATGTTCTTTCCAATGTGAATTACAGCTGAAGTGTCTTTCTGATTTTTAGACTTCTCTTAGAATTTTTTCATATTTGTGCTTGCAATCAGAACACGAATACGAGATGTTTAGAAATTCGAATGTAAAATGAAAGATTGTCAGATAATAGCTTTAAAAGCATTTTGCTCTCAAATGAGTGCAATCTTTTCACAATATATGTTAGAAAGTTAGTTTCTGTCAGAAGACTTGTGCCACAGAAATCTCAGCAGTGGTGTTAAACCCCCCATGAATCATCAGAAGTTACTTATGTAGCCAGAAGCTTCATGGTCTTCTACATTTACTTCTTCAGGCTTCACATTAATCAGCTGTGAGTCACTTTCCAACAAATAATTTTTCATTGATACAATTTTAAAATAGATGCTCATGACAGATTGTCTGTCTATCTGAGGGACTCACACCAGTCCACAAATAATGTTTATGGCAACCTTTAATGACTACTTAATCTTTTTGTGCAATAGGAAAGCTGTTATTTTATTCTTCTTCTTCTAAACTGTCTCCATTGTAATTGATTTAAAACTTCAGTGAACCTGAAAGATCATTTAATTTCCAAAAATGTTTATTCTCTGTTAGAAGAACATGTGTGAATCTGTGCAGACTAATAATAATAGCAGCAGATAATTAAAACCCATCTGCAGAAATCCAGGGTATATTTTCTTTTTTTTTTTTCAGCTTTTCCCATTACTCCTGGAAATAAGTGAACAAATTATTACAGAGCTGACCATTTCTTGTAAGTTTTTGAACTGTGATTTAAAATTCTGGGCATCCAGAAAGTAAATGTTGCAGCTATCTCCCTATTGCTTCCTGTTGATATTCATGGTAAATCTGATACAGGCATGCTGAATGACAACATAAATGTACATCAGTATTGTTTCATTTAGCAAACTGTTCAGGTGGGCTCTCACAGATAGATTATTTTATCATATAAACATTAGCTGTGTAATACTTGCTGCTGAGGCTACTGCTTTCTAACTCCTTCAGAAAAAAAAAAAATTACCTAGAAAAGCTTTCTTGCATCTGAAAGTTAATAAGATTTTTTCATTAGAACTGCTCCAAGTTTTTACATTGCACTGGGATTTACTCTTTTTTTCTTTATATTCCTGACCCATAGTTTCTATATTTAAAGGCTTCCCTATGGAAAAGGTCCTTGTGATCTTTAGATATGTCTTAGAATTACCTATCAGATTTACAGAGTTATTTTTGTAAAGATGGGAAAGGCAGGCAGGATCCTAACATCATCTGTGGCAGTGTAGAATTATCAAAGACTCTTTCCTTATATATATTTTACCCAAGTATTAGTGCTTACAACTATTCTATGTGGAATTATTTAACTGTCTTAATGCACATGGTTGAGCAAATAATTACAAATTATTTACTATTTTCTTTAAAGAATTGTTGAGTCAAGAAATTCTGAGCTCTGCCAATGTTGGGCAGCTTCAACTCCTGCCCAGTGAAAAATAACTAATACCTGTCTTTCTAAAAGATCTTTCTTCAAAGATCACAGAAGAAGATATTCAGCATATATAAATGATCTAAATAAATGTGATTTAAGTCACGAGGGGAAAAAAAGATTGTCCATTACAATTCAATTTAAACCTCAAGCCCAGCTCTCAGCACTGAGGAATTAGTATCCATACTTTGGTATCATTTCACCACTCTGTTTCCTTCAAAAATACCTTCTTTTGTATTTTACTAAAGGCACACTGGTACAACATTTTTGTAGCAATTTATTAAGTTTATATTATGGTAAAACCAGCTTAATTGGCATGCCCAGCATTTGTATTGCCAGTGCATCATGCCACCAATCAGTAATGGGGCCCATGGATGGTGTCTGCACATAAAGTAGAAAAATGGCCCATTTCTTGAATTTCATTAGCTATAGGTTACTGTTCATTAACATACACATTACACTGCACCACAGTTTGGGCAGTCCAGGTGAAATGAGTCTGTGTTAACATATAGTTCTACTTGTTAGTTTTACTGAGTGTGAAAGAATGAGGGTAATTTTCCACATCTTCCTCATCAAGAGGCAACTGTGACCTTTGTGAGCAGCAAAGACTTGTGTTTCTTTTAATGCAATGAAAATGCACATAATTAGTGATTTTGCTGTGGAAAAGGTCACTGTGGTCTTTAGAAGTGTCTAAAGGCTATCTTTAAAAGTGCAGAAGAGGCTGTCCTTTTCTAAAGGCAGAGGAGGCAGGGTTTAGGAATCTCCCAGTGCAGTTCCCCTTTCAGGTTACCAGGGTTCAGCAACTCTTGATCCTCTCAGTCTCTGGTGCCAGCCTCAGCCCTCTCCCCTGGGTGACTTGACCATGCTGCTCCGCTTATCAGAAGAGTAGCTCCTTGGGATGGAGAAGGACTGGGATACTTCTTACTGACATATTACTTAACAATTTTCTGTTTCCTATCTATGTGTCATATTAAACATAATTTCATGAAAGTATTTATGCTTATCTTTACAGAAAACACTCAAGTCAACAGAAAAGCAGTTATCACTGAGTAGAACTCAGTAAGGAATAATCTATTTAAATTCCCCTTTATCATGGAATGTCCCCTGCCCTGTATGTTTAGATCCCAAATTAGAGGGACAATGCCTTGGATTACAACTTTAAATTGAGGATATAAAATTAGTCAAAATAACTTCACTAAATGAAATCCCTATGATCTAGTTCTTCAGACTGCAGGAAGAAATCAAAACAACATCAGAAAAAAAATCATAATTTCATCAGAAGCCATAATGAGAGATGCTCAGTATATTGATGTCACACACATGTACCCTTTACAGCATCCTCACTGCAAAAGTGATCAAATGCAGGATGTGCCCAATTACCAGCTTCAACTTTGAATATGGCACAAGTTTTACAAGTTTATCCAAGCATAAATTACGTGTTTAAATTCTACCTAGAGAATTGGAACAGTGACAATTTCTACTAACCATCTGCAGTGTTGACATAACAGCAATGAGATAAAATAGGCAGCCATGGCTGATTAGAAAGAAGATCCTCACACATTTGTAACAGCACCTCTCAGAGCAGTCTATTCTGTACTGGGATTACTGAGGGAGTAATACACTATTGATGCAGTAATAGTATGCACAAAATCCATGCATGGATAAAATCTCCTGTTTAAGTGCTATTAGGTGCATCACATAGCTTAGAGACAAGGAACTCTCTTGGCTGTGTTTGATATTAGCAGGTAGCAGGGAAATGTGTAAAGCCATTGCTCCAGGGAGAAGTTTGCAACAATACATAGAAAACATCAAAGCCACTGGTGGTTTTGATAGGTATCAACAGGAGAATGGCTAGTCAAATGTTTATTTTTCTGCTGTGAAGTAATTTCTACTTAGAAGCATAAATATTAAATTTAGGGGGTTTTAATTTTATCTTCATTTCTGACTAAACACATCTCTGCTACTGGCAAAAATTTAAGCATTGTGTCTTTCTGATGCAATAGGTGTAAAACTTCCACAAAAAAGATCAAAAAAGTTCCCAAGAGTTTTCATTACTCTGATAAGGAGCTAGAAGAGGAAAGGCATGAATCTCTGGAATATCCTTGCATGACTCCTCAGAATAAATTGCTTGCAACTCTTTGAATTCATCTTAGTTTGATTTAACTTGCACAGACAGTCATAATTTTCAAAATAATAAAAAAAAAATTCCAAACCATAATTTAATAATGTTCCCAGATAAAAATAACATTTATTTGTAGGGTCCCCTCTGCCTTGTAGCAGAGTGAAACTGGTGATATATTTAGCATTATCACCAGCATTTCTCTCTTCAGTTGAGAGACAGTCAATTCAGTTACTGACTGGAACAGGCTTCTCAGGGAAGTGGTGGAGTCATCATGTTTGGAAGTATTTAAAAGATGTGTAGATGTGGAAATTGGGGACATGGTTGAGTGATGGATTTGTCAGTGTCAGGAGGTTAATGGCTGGAACTGATGAATTTAAGGATTTTTTCCAACTGGAATGATTCTAAACCTTAATGATTCTGTGATTTTTGGTTGACAGAAAAAAAAAAATTAGTGATAAATCTAAAGGAACAAATGAACTGTTTTCCAAGTCAGTGCATGAAAATTAATACTCAGGATAAACTGAGCAGTACCTGTTATTCTTGTACATCAGCTATTCATTGCTTTAATTCTGTGAAAGGCACATTTGTAAAAAGTGCAATTTCAAAGAGAACCAGACTAGATTCTGTGAAAAATGTCAATAAATTCTAACCTCATGGAAAAATGGGTGCCAGCCAATTTAATACAGTTTTTGTGAAAACAAAAAAGCAATTTAAAACTTCATTTTTGCTCAAATAGAATGTTAGTTCTGGAACACCATTGTCAACAAATGTTTATCTGACTTTCTTCACGGATAATTTGTTTTGATATAAAATTTACATAAATGCTACTGGTGCTATTAGTCAAATATGCAAGTAAAAAAATCTAGGTATTCAGGTTTATAATGGCTATCAATTCTCAGGATTGCAGTGATTTACATAATTACCATAAATGTAACTAAATTTCAAACCCTGTT
Organism: Aegithalos caudatus; assembly: GCA_013389925.1. Lineage (NCBI taxonomy): Eukaryota > Metazoa > Chordata > Aves > Passeriformes > Aegithalidae > Aegithalos > Aegithalos caudatus. Next base: position 48,538 of record WEIU01008364.1, read on the forward strand.
ACTCTCTTAGCTCCTATAATATTCTCTTTTACTTTACTGGCTCCTATTTTTAAACTATTCAAGAAATTTTCAAGTAATAATAAGGCTGCACTGACTTTGCTTAGCTTTGGGGTTTTTTGAGCAAAGCAGAAAAATTAATGGTTTCATAGAAGCAGATAATTAGACTTGCTGTTCTGATCCAGTATCTTGCTGTTGCACCCCCCTTTCTATGTTTTTGCAAGCAATACATAAAAAGAAGTTAAGGTTTTTTTCCACCCAAAAGACTTGGAAGGCTATTCAAGAACTTCATAGCTCCACTGAAGAAGTGTCTTGTTTTCATCTTGAAGAATTGCCTTGTTTTCATCCTAAAATTAATGCTTATGTTTTGCATATGTAAATGCTGCATGAAAACCAGTTTTAAATAAATCAGTTTTGATAACTACTGCTCAAATGCATTTTTCCTAGCTCACCTATTCTGGTCCTTTGCTATCACAGGTAGATCATTAGGTGTCTTTCATAAAAGAGCTCCAAAGGAGGGAAGAAAGTTGCTCCAAAGCAAAGAATCAGACTTTGCAGAGTCTGAAAAGGAGAAAATTTGTAGTGCCCCATCCCTCTTTTCCCGTGCTGTCTGCCATTCCTTTCCATGCAAGCCTGCTGTGCTTCTGTCTCCAAAAGAAGAACTGTACCTCAGTATTTACAGGAGTACTGTGCACTCAGAAGTTATCAATTTGAAAAAGTGTGCATTAACTGCTGTAGCCAAAGCACCTTCTGGCTTTAATCTGTGGAAAAAAGAAAGCTTTTCCATTGACTGTTCAAAAGTCCTGCCCAAGTCTATCCAGGAGATTGCTGTTGCATCGTAGTCATTGGATTTGCACTTGAGATAAAAAGTTATAGCAGGTCAAGCTACACTCTTACTTACTGGATCAAAGTTTCACCTTTATTAGCAGTGGTAACCAAAAAGACCAGTTTCAGGTTTTTTGTTGCTTTCTTTTTTTTCTTAGAATCTACAGCACTAATTCCTTTTGAAATTAAAATACACTATCTAATAAATATAATCAATATCATCTAAGTAGCAGCTCAGATATGAAGCTTTTTCTTGCTGGAGACTGGATCACATTTACAATAGCTGTGATTGTCTTAAGTCCCTTTTGAGGCAGGTCACAGATTGAGTGAATGTGAATGCTAAACAGACCCTGCACTTGCAATGAAAAGAAACAACTGCATGGTCACCTAGTGCTGCTCTCCTGAGCAGTTCTGCCCCATTCAGTCACTCCCAGTGATTCCCAATTCCCACCACTTTGCCATTGTGGCAGTGCAAACAGTCTCAGTCCCAGCTGTTGCTCCAGTAAGTTAAGAGCTGATTCTCTCTAAAGTAAGACCATTGTCAGCTCCACAACAGACTAGTAGGTAAGGCTCAAGCCAACAGGCACTGAAATCATGGAGCAGGGAGCATGTTCCATCCTGAAATCCCCCTGGCACAGTCACTTGGCCACCAGCCCACTGTGGTTAGACTTCTACCAACACTGAAATTGAAGGCAGGAGTCAGGTAGAGAGGGGGCTCCTCTTCAGCCAACAAAAAAGTGAACTTCAAATGTGCAATGACTGATAAAAGATACTGTTGTATCAGGGTAAGTATCATCTGCTCTTCCTCTGAGAGACCTTCAGGGAAAAAGCCCTTCAGAGACCTCAGAGCTATTCAAGTATCTAAACTGGAGTTGGTGCCCTACAAAGATCCACCTGATTTCCAGCTACTGCCCCAGAGGAGGTCACATCCTGCCCCTGGGTCTCCTAGAGATCCTGTGCGGTATTTATCAGGCCTGTGGAGACATCTCGTACATCCCTGAATATCCCAGATCTTCTAAAATACCTTTCGATAACTGTTTAAACCCCTGAATACTTTTATATTGTCAATTTTGATTTCATAAGAAAATTAGAGTTTTGGTTATTAAATGAGCTTTTTCTATGTTATTGAGTACAAAACAGCTCACCATCAGCAGAAGGTTGCATTTGCAATAAATTATAGCAATACCAGAAAGCAAAATGATAGAGAAAAACTTGTTCTTACCAAATATCTGACAAACAGCAACAATCTTACAGCTTGGTAACTTAGGGAATACATGTTCTCTAAGTTTCTGATTTTCAGTATTCATGAGTCAACAGAACTGAGATGTCAAGCACCTTTAACAGACAGTCTATTTTACCTATCTACATCATTACTCAGTGACATTTTATTTTCAGGGCTGTGGGTTGCAAAATGTTTCTCTAATTATATTTATATGTGACTGCAAGCTTGAGAATGTAATAAAAATGCAGGTTGCTGAAAGTGTTATGTTCATGTGGATAATAAAAAAGATTAAGTATTTTAACTCAATATGCTTTAAAAAGATATCAGAAAAAAAGGCCTAAAGAATGCACTTGTAAAGTTTTGCTGAGTGTTTAATTTTTAATACTTCCTGTATATAGGAAGAAGAAGAAATGCAATAAACAGAGAGAGTACTTTTATCTGGAAAATATCAACTTGGGAGGAGCAAGAAAATCAAGGGACACCAAAGATTAACCTGTCCTCAGCACTCTGGTATAATCAACTCATGCAGACTCTCCATCCTAAGGAGAGAAATTATCAAATATCAAATGCCAGAAATCCCTCTAAAACTCCTCAGGTTTTCCCTTCCTGCTGTAAGGATAAAACACAGGAAAACAGTACCAGAACAGAAAGACTGGAGCTCCACTACCATCTTCTGGTTTGATGGGATTTGTATTGAAGTATACTCAGTCTTTTCCCTGCTGAAATATGTTCTTGGGAGAAATCTACTTCTCTGCAGAATATCACCTATATCTCTTTAGCATATCACCTTCCCATCAAGCAATGGAGCACCAATGGTTCCTACACTCCCAAGGGCTTCCTGTCTTCCCAGATGCTGTTTAGTTTGGTTTGGCAGGAGGGATTTGGCCCCAGAACAGTAAAAGGAAGTCAAAGCTTCTTGAACCTGCTAACACACTGGAATGTTTTCTGCCACAGATGATGATGGTTTCACTTTCAGATAGCAAAGGACTGGAAGGCTTGAGAAAACTCAGTTCAAGGGAGCTGTGCTGACAGCTCTCTCAAACTAGAGAGGGCAATAAAGTACACAGAAATCATGCTGAGACTGGGAGCAAGGCTCCTGCTAATCTGTTGGGGAAAAATATCTACACATGGAAATAATTTGGAGTAATGGGAACAATTTGGTTGACCTTGATTTAAATTCAGGAGTCTATAGCCAAGCTAAGTTCCAGCTGCTCTTGGTGGGATATTGTATTCAGGTTTTTTGGCAAGGTTTGAGGGAGGGGAAGGGAGGGACTGCAAGGATGTTTTTTGTGAGGAGCTGTGATTGATAGAGCCAATGGCAGCTGGCTCCAAGTTGGACGTGCCACTGGCCAAGGCTGAGCCCAGCAGGGCTGCTGGTGTTGCCTCTGGGATAACAGATATAAGAGGGAACAAGTTACTGCAGAGAAACAAATTACAGGCAGAGAAGAGAGGAGTGGGAATATGTCAGAGGAAGAGCTATGCAGACATCCAGGTCAGTGCAGAAGGGGGGGCAGGAGGCGCTCCAGGCACGGGAGCTGAATTCCCACGCAGCCCCTGGTGCATGCCATGGTGAAGCAGCCGTGCCCCTGCAGCCCATGGATGTGCACAATGGAGCAGAGATTGACCTGCATCCCCTGGAGGAGACCCACACCAGAGCAGGTGGATGTGCCCAAAGGATGCTTTGATCCTGTGGGAAGCCTGCACAGGTGGGACCTGTGGCCCCATGGAGAGCAGCCCATGCTGGAGCAGGTTTGCTGGCAGGACTCATGACCCTGCAGTGTACCCATGCTGAAGCAGCCTGTTCCTGAAGGATTGCACCCTGCGATAGATTAGGGATTTAGATTTCTCAGACATGCCAATCCATACTTTTCATTGAAGACTGACACATCTTCCTTCTTAAGGGTTTCCTTGAAAACTGGAGCTGAAGAATTTTTCTAGGGCTTCAATTCTGCAGCTGCCTCTTGAGCAAAGTATTTATGAATATGGCAACTTTAACTGATTGGGATTTTCTATAGGAAAGACTAAGTGGTGGTTTTATGTCTGATTCTAAAATCAATAAATCAATAAAATACCAAGTTGCTCCTTTGCCCACTAAATATTTAGGAAGAATGAGCTCTCCACATGAAGTGGAACACGCTCTGAAGTTTAGCAGAGACTGATAGTTAGAGGTGCTGAGTTTTGATCAATCCATGAAATCAGAGGGGATGGAAAGCTCATGGCAACTCTGAGGACTGGGACTGTAATCAGTCCCATGCTTTGCAGGATAGAGATTCAATGTTGGTAGTCTTTACTCTTGGTTTTTAATAGGACAATTTAATCCTTAGATATTTGGTCTGGGTCATTGGAGACTGACTTAGCCACTGTAGATACACTGTGTGCTGCTGGGTCTCACAGTGTAGGTCTTCAATTCCAGACTTCTCTTCTATATATGAATTTTCCAATTAGGGTATCACTAAATTCTGCTACTACTCAGTGACTGTTTGAAGGACTCAGTGGCTGCAGTGGCAGAATGGTGACAAAGTTTTATGCTGCACTGGGAGAGGAAACCCAAGTCTTGCCTGGGATGCACGATGACGGCCATTTAAATAAAACCAGACCAACCACTTCTGAGCACCTGTTTGCATGAGCAGAGAGTCAGCCTGAGCTATGAGCTGCCTCACATCTTGTGTCACTGGTGATGAACATCATTTATTATGCTATCTCAATGTGCTAACTAATTTTTGCTGCACCTCCAGCTCTGATTTTAGATGGCTGTATTCCAGATTTTAGATCACAAACTTAAGTAAAACTTGAACTATTTAAGATAGAAATTTTAATATTTGCACTCCAATGATTTATCAGGTAATGAGATCACATAACGTATCTGTTTCCTGAGAACTGAGTTCCTTTTGAAAACAATCCAAATTTTGAATTGCAAATTCAATTTCCATGCAAAGCTGTAGTGGCTGAGCTTATCCTTAACAGAAAGCTCTATTTTAGAATATTTGAGGACACCTCTTTTGTTTGACTGTGTCCACACACAGTTTCTACTAAATGGAATTAAAAGTGTTTTTCCAATGTTAATCTTCCTCTATTTCTGCCATCTCTAACAAAGAGTCAGCTGAAGTATTCTTGAAAGACAGAAAACCCATGAGGCTTGAATCTTCATCTAAGAAAATAAAATTCAAAGAAATTGTGGCTTGGTTGTATTTTAGATGGGTTCTTCAAGTAGACAAATGAAACACTTATTAATATTGCAGATTTTCTTATCCATATTTCTATTCAGGCCAGCACATATATTTTAAAATCTCATTACTCTGCTGGGACTCCTCCTTATAATTAACTTCTGAAGTAATTCTTAAATGCTCTCTTTTATTTACTTCCAGTTGTTATGGGATAACGTCCTGCCCTTCAGCAGCAATTTTTTAGACAGATGGCTGGTTTTTTTAAAATTATGCATAGTTCAAGTGAACCAATCTGTTGCTTTTTAATATCCAGCTCAACAAGACAGTGAGTCACCGCCCATTCACTTCATTAGGAGTGGAAGATGCACAGCATGAATGAAGAGAGATTCAGCTTCCTGGCTCAAGCTCTAAATAAATAAACTACACTTTTGGGTTTTTATTTTGGCAGGTTATGTAAAATGTATGAGTACTTTACTCCTGCAAACACCCAAATACCAAAGATAACAGCTTCACTAAAGAAGGACAGCTTTCTCCACATTGATCTCTTCACTGATTGACTAAAAAAAACCAAAAACAAAAGGAGGGTTTTTGACCCCACAGGATCTCACAGAATGATTCTGGCTGGAATTTCTGGGTTTGATGATTAGCCTGGTGTGGATCTGTGGCTAGGTTTAGAGGATCTGGGTTCATTTCCTTGGTTTGTGCTTTCCCTCACCTTTTGAAGCTGTTCCACCTTGCACAGGATGTTTAACAATTCAGCCAGGGAAGAGAAGTGAATCCCCCAACGTACCGAGGCACTTTTGGTCAGATGCACAGCTGGGATGTAGTCTGAACACAGGAGCAGGTACAACCAGTGTGAATTGGGTGCCAGGTGGATCTGCTGCCTGGCATGTCCAGCAGCACGGCCACATTCCCGGTCAGATGTGCGGGTGGAAAAACCAACCTCCTCCCCCTGAGAAACCTCTCCTCTCTCCAGGGTAAAGGGCTGCTTGCTGTGCTGGTGGGCAACAGCCCTAACACCTGCTCTTGGCAGGCCCTGTGACCACTGCTTTTGTTTAAAATGCCTCAAATGGAAATGAAATCTTCTTCTTGGCCAGGAGCTTTCTCTCAATCCACCACGGTTTTGTATTTCTCAAATTTGGTCTATTTCCAAATGTTGTTGTTGATACTCACCCATGTTTGGCAGGGGACATAGAACCCTCTTTGTACAACAATGTAAAGAACATTCTTCAGACTGTTCACAAAGAGAAATTTGGCTATATCCAAACTATTATAGTTTGCAGACAGGACTTTAAAGATTTCACATACAACCATTTTGACAAGCCTTTATATACTGGATTTTGCTACAAATTTGGAAGAACTTAAATATGAATTAGTGAATTCAGATAAGAAAACTAACAGAAATACTCCAAACAAACAAAATACACAATGTAAAGAAAATGTCACAATTTTTACCTACTTTCTTTGTTTTGTCCATTGCCTTCAGTATGGTTATGTTTAAGTCTTCCAAGACAGATAGAACATTTTCATATTCTCCTAAGTGCTTTGAAAAATAATCTGAAAGAAGACAAAATCCCACATTACCTACAAATGGCTTGAAAAAACAGTATTCCATTGAACATCAGCTTTATTCTGAATTCAGTTACGGCATTATTAAATATCTAAATACAAAATGGAAAGGAATGACAATGAAAAGAATAACTTTCTTTTTAAACTTTGTACTTTTTCTCTGCAAAACATTCCTTCTGTACTTAAAATACCTAAATCAGTATTTCAAAACATTTTCTTTCAATAAAGAGTTGACAAATTTACAAAAAATGTAAATATCAATTTGACAGCTGAAAAAAACTTATTTTCAAAATGTCTACATCTTCTTTGTAAACTGAATTTTCAGTCTGATAGTCTACAGTTACTAGCAGGAAATTAAGTTTTCATATGTATGAGGTGAATTTGATTATATTGACACAAAAATGAATAATTCTGGTAAAGCCCTTAGAGCAGATAATACCGAGTGGGGGCTGTTGTGAGGCAGGGTTGGTTGAGGGAAGTTGTTTCTTTGAGAAATTAAGAGACCACGAGTAGGCCAGATAAGCTGGTAGTCCCAGGTGCTGTGATATTTTCAACAAATGTGGTGCATGCAAAATTCTTTTTAATAAAAATCACGGAAATAACAAATTGGAGGATGTCCTTGTGTAGCTTCTCAAAACAAAGGGCTTTTTAACAGAAGGAGCTGATGTAAAATCAGATGGATTACAGCAAAAAGAGGAAGCAAACCTGGAAAATCATGACCAGAGTTCCCATTTAGTTGATGTGGTGAAATACAATAGAGGGAAGCACAGGAAGGAAAATGTGTGAAAAAGAAATAAATAAAATTATGTTAAAGCTTAGAGACCGTGTTAGACAAAGTATTCAGACATCAGATCTACTGGAAGAGCAGAAAAATCAACATCTAAATGGCAGACAGGAAGAACAAGATTAGCTAGGAGCTTTTTGTAATAATAAATAGCAACCCTTTGGGGCTTTTAAGAGGTCAGCATGAGCTTCTCAGGAGAATCATGAAAACATAGGTTACTAGGAACACTGTAAAATGACCTGCTACTGCTGAGAGGTTGAATGAAATTATTTAGGATGAAAACCTATTATGAATAAGTACACTGAATATTTTTATTTTCATTTCTGAGGTGAACTGATGTAACTCAGAGCTGTATAATGACAAGCTTAAACATGTGTTGAATAAACTCAGTACCAGAATCATGGATGAGAAACATCCTGGTGGCACCATTTGAAAGATATAAAAGGCATTTGAAGCAGCCTGTATTTAATTAAAACAGACAGTAGACAGAGTCAGTGCTGGACTGACACCCCCTCAGCCAGCAAGCCTGTGTGCCTCCAGTGCAACACCCATGTAGTAAATCCCATGGGGAACAAAACCACCTCTCTTCCTCAGCCAGGTTTACACAGTTTTGGCCAGATGCTCAACCAGCAGAAGTTGTCACAGCCCAGTTCACTTCAGATGAGCCTCTTTTCATATATTTATAAGCCACAGGATGAGGTGCCTTTTAGTGGGTTCTTGGTCATCACCCTGTGGGTGAGCAAACAAGTCGGTATTCGACTTTGACAATATATTCAGTTTTTAAAGGTCTTAAACATTGTTGACCATTGGAAAACTTCTCAGGCTGCCATCTTTCCCTCAGAAATTGGCTGGTGTTGACAAGTGTGATATTTTTTCTGACATTTTGGGGGAGAACCTGCAAAAACATTTGTAAATTGTTTTCTGCTGAAAGAAGCACTCTTAAATCAGGTGCTGTAAGATAAGCTGGGGAGCAAACAGGGTGTTGGAGAAATGACTCACAGCTCAGAATGAGGCACAAAAATGGGTAACTGGGCCAAAATCTAGGCCTTGCAGGAGTTTTATTGTGACAAAGGATCATAGAACTTGTCAAACTTGCTGTTCTCCCTGGCTCAAGTAGGAGGAAAGTAATGAATTTTCTTTTAGTGGGGTATATGACAAGTGTTGAAGTAAGAAACTAACCCGAAAAAATATCTCACACTAAAGGGAAATAAAATACAAGTCATTTATCATCTATCTATCTATCTATATGTCAGAAGAGATCTTGAATCTCAGAGAGTGTGAAATACTGATTAGGAAAAATATTTTCAAAGTAAATTCTGCACATAGGGATGACAGAGTGTGGAAAGATTATAAGCCATCTGCATTTTCCCAGGAGTTCTCTGAGTGGAAATTATTTTCTGTTTGAGCTACGAAGATTAAAAAGAAAAAAAAAAACAAAAAAAACAAAAAAAACAAACCCAAAAAAAATCACACGGCATGTTTATTTGCACAGGGCTGCTGCAGGCATAGATTATGGTCTTTTCCAAAAAAGAACTTACCACAGAGCTCCTCTGTGTCAAGATTTCTGGAAAGATAAAAGTATAAAAGGTTAGTGAGGTTGGTAATGGCTTTTTTTGTTGTTGTTGCATTGGTAAATAGTGCAACTCAAATATTAGCCTGACTGGGATATGAAGCCCCCCTGCTTGGGCTGCAGCAGGAGATGCAAATGCCTGGCTCTTGCTGGCCTTGGTCTGCTGTCTTAGGGCAGAAGGCTTCAGCCTTTCTGGAGCTGGCTGCAGGTGCAGCCTCTGTTCCTGAGCACATTCCCACTGGCACCTTCCTACCCACTGCAAACTCACTGAAGTTCAGCCTTTGTGCACCGTGATGCAGTCACGGCTCCTCAGACCTTACACATTTGTCCCAGTTCTGTCAGGAATCCATCTAAACATCAAAAATGTTTGGTTTTGAGTTTCTTTCCTCCACCTTTCTGCCTGTGTTCCTCTTCTGCTGTCATGCTGGACAGCAAGGCTCAGAGAGCTTGGCCTCCCATGCTAAAGAAGAAAAAACCCAACAACTTTCTCCTGTTTGCAATCCTTGCTGTGCAATAGTGTTCTGTGGGAGAGACAGTACAGAAGGAGGATAAAACCAGACATAGCCCATGAGCACACATAATTCCTAAGACTTTCTGGCCATGCAAGGCCATTCACCACCACTAGCTTTGGCAAAATAAGTGGTGTGAAAAGTATAAATGTACTGCCACATTCCCGTGCCAACATTATATAAATGCATAAATGCAGGTAAGTATCTATTCCATTCAAACCTGTTTGCTTGAAGCAGATTTCATCTTGATCAACTTTAAAGTTATATTTTCTCGCATAAGCAAGGCCTTAATAGCTAAAAGAAAAAAAAAAAAATTGACCTACAGCTCATTACTGAAAGTTAGCATATTGCCTTTCTTCCAAGGAGGAAAAGAAACAGATTATTAAAGAAACTTAAAAGCATGAATGTCCTCTTTGAATCATTCTGAGGGGTGAATATTGAATGGCTGATTGCACTTAGTATTTTTTCACTTCTCTTTTTAATAGAATTTTTAATTGACCTTTTAATAAAATGATGACACAGTACTATCTTAAAATCACTTTCTCCACTGCTAACTTCCATACATCTGGCTTTTATTTCACAAGGGAGAGAAACTTATAGAAATTGCAGGATCCTGGATTATCACAAACTTGCACACTCAGGACTATAAAATCTTCTGAACACTTTTAATTGATAACATAAATGAGATTTTCACACAACATTTGTTAATTGACCATGATTCTTATCTGCATTCAAACAGGCCAAGTTAGATGGCTGCAAATGAGACTTGCACCTGATTTCTCCAATGACCTTGGTGGCAGGTATAAAGGAATTCACAGTCTGTAAGAACAGGTGCTGAAGCTGTGAAACTCAACTCTTAGGTAAACAAGCTGTGTGATGGGGAAAAGTGTCTGCAACTCCTTAAGGCTGTTTACCACAGATCACTGCAGTATCTATGATCAAATGTGTCTGGCCAGCACTTCTGCCGTTCAGCAGTCAATTTTGGAACAGTCCTCTTAAATGCAAACTGAAACCCTGAAAGCTGGAAAATTGCCTAAGTCAAAGAGCCTTGACAGGATATGATGTGGTTAAATGACAGGAGTTTGCTGTTATAATGCCTCCTCTTTTTTCATCATCCCTGCATTTTCTGCTGCTCCTTCACATCATCTGCCCTAATAACTTTATGAAAAAGACACATGCATTTTTTAGTGCACAGCTTGATAACTCTGTTTAAAACAGCCTTTCACATTGTTAATCAGTCAAATTAATGGTCTCTTTAAAAAAAATATATTTAAATCCATTCTGGTCTGTCTTCTTTTGCAACATTCTCAGCACCATGTTAGTGACATAGGGAGTGGCTCAGAAGCTTTCAGCATCCCTGTTTTCAACAGGCTGTTTGTACTGTTGACAGGAGTGGCACAGCTGCAAATGGACTACCAGTGAAAATGGAAAAGTATTCAGGTGCTGAATTAATTTTCAGTTAGAATATGTCACCTGAATAACCAGAAAATATTATCCAAAACATTTTGTGAAGCCAGTGAAAAAACACAGAAAAGACATAAAGAACATGGATTTCTGTCTAGCATACTCAGTATTTCCTTCTGTTATAAATACCCTTGGAGGCTTCATTGTTCTTAGCATCCTGTTTGAAGGGGATACTGTCCTAGGCAGGGAAGCTATAATTATGTGTCAGTTATTATTTTGTTCTCTCAGAAATAATGACATGCTGCTTCAAAAACAGTTGTGAACAAACCTAGGAATTCTTTTGCTGCATACAAACAATTTTGAGTTCTCTGAAAGATACTACAGAGATAATTAAAGTTTGGCAAGTGTGTAATGGTACAAGAGTAAGGTGCACTCCAGAGGGCTGTTTCTGTAACTCAGTACTCAGATTTACAGCAGGCACCTGTTCCTCATTTCAAGGATGCTTCTGCTTAGACCTATAATCTGGCAATGCTGAACATGTTGTTAACAATATTTGCTGGATGACTCACATCTAGGCACCAGCCCTCCTCTCATGACAAGCAAACAAAGCATAGAGTGAGGCAAATGAATTCACATTGTGTCAGAATGATAATTCTCAATCTGCTTTCTGACCACTAGATGCAGTTCTTCCTCATGTCCATGTCTAAAATGTTCTGTAGCTAAAAACATGAGCTATGTTTAAAGGACTATTACACCAAGCAGTCCTGATCACTGAAAAGTCAATTGTATTTATTGGTTAGTGACAGAAAAATAAGCAAATTCATTTGAATGAATGGTAGCAAAAGTGCTTGTTCTTAGTAACTCTGGAAATGGTCCAAAATGTAGAACTGCAAAGCAGCTGTGCTCTTGTTCTGCCCGTTACAGTTAACCATGGTCTGGGGGAAGCCAGGGAGGAGAGAAGGTTAAAGTTATTCCACTCATCCACTGCTGTGGGTCTGTGGATGCATCCACTGACCTGACACACACTGTTCTATGGTACAAAAGGCACCACTAGGCAGAAGAACCAGGAGATCTACATATTTTCCCTGGACAACAAGAAGAGGCAATATCTTACAGAGCATGGAGTCTGAAATATAGAGCAGTTACTTTATTGAAGAATCCAATACTATATGAAAGACTTTATGGACTAAATTTAGGAAAATCATTGCCATAAATTACAGCCGAAGAAGGACAACTCTTCTTCAGCTCTCTCTTCATTCTCAGATATCAGAAGGATTTATTTTAAATGCTTGAACTAACTATCTTTTCAGTCCCATTCGTGTGTCTTTTTGCTAAATTTGGTTTTAGGGATGAAAGTTTGAAGCTAGTATAACCTTTTCTTAAGTAGAAGCATATGCTTTGTGAGTAAAAGGAATTAAGTGTTAAACTATGCCAGGGTAGCTGAACAGACATCCATGGACAATCTCAGCCAAAAAGCTGTAAGGTCTTTGTAACATGAAAGCCTGTGTACCATCTCACTTTAAAAATGTAAGTAACTGCTCCAACACTACTGAGGGTGTTTTTAAATGGGTCCTATGTGTGCACTTCCATTTTAAGGATTTTCTGCCTCACAGCTCCTTTGCAACAGCAAACAAACAACACCTTTTGTTCAGGTTTGTTCAAGGTTTCTTACCAGTGGAGGCAAAACTGCTTCCAGTAGGATGCAGTGCTGCAAGAAGCTCAGGAGTTGGCCTCTGGCCACAGAAAAAGGAGAGGAGGAAGAGGGGCCAGAAGTGGGACAAAGCTTCTGTCCCTGGTGAGACAAACTTGCTGCTGCCCTGAGGACACTGCTGCTCTTCAACCCCAGATCCATCTGGCCTATGCACCCTCTGGCTCCAAAAGGCAGCGCCAGCTTGGCTGGCTCTCCCGGATCTGACATTGGCAGCGGGGTCACAGCTCTTTTGTTAGCCCGCATTTTTTTTCACTAAATAATTGCCTAGTTTGCTTAGCTCCAGGCTAAGTGATAACTTAGGAATCATCACTGCTCTGCCTGTGACAGGACTGAAGGAGTGAATAAAGGTTGTTTTTTTTTTCCTGACTAAGAACTCATCAAAAAAAACAACCCTCTAGTCCTTTGCATTCAGCAGTGATTCACAGGCGTGCAATGACTACATAGCTGACAAGTCACCTTAATCATGCCATCTATAACAGCCTCTGTGTTGCTAAAAGAGGCTTAATAATGCTATTAGAACTTGTGGTGTATGCCAAAATTTGTAGTGCACTGTACAAGGGCTGCAGAGCTATGATTTTTTTTTTGCAGAGTCTGAATGACACAAACCTAAATGAGGAATTAAGATGCAGCATCACAGTGGCTCTTTTGCCACAGAGAGCAAATTTCAGAGCTTTCACCCCATAGGAGGGGATAATGTTGCAATTTCTGGTTTTGTCACAAAATGATTTCTAAAAAAAAAAACCCAAAATCCCAAGATTAAATAATTTATTCTTATACAAAATAAAATATTTACTTTGGTTTCTTATACTCCTTGGAAAATGCAAAGGAGCAGATAATTACAAAATGTCAGAAATCAAGCAGACAAGGCAGAAGGTCAGCTTTGCTGAACAGGCATCTTCTTTTGGAAAGGAGAGTGTATGCCTAGTGTAAGCAAGGTCAGGTGACCTGGAAAAATAGAGAGATGCAGCTTGCCAGTGTAGGATGAAAATTCACACAGCCAAAGATCAACTGGAGTTGAAGCTGTCCAGAAATGTGTGAGAAAATAAAAAGTTATTTCAAATACATTAATGACAAAAAGCAGCATAGTAAAAACATCAGCCTGTCACGGAATGAGGATGGGCACCTCACAAACAGCGATATGGATAAGGCAGAGGTGTTTAATGCATTCTTTGCCTCTGTCTTCAACACAGATGATGGACCAAGGGGGTGTCACTGCCCTGAGCTAGAGGATCATGGCTGTGAGAATGTTTGACTCCCAGTAGACCCTGAAATGGTGCAGGATCTGCTGCTTCAGTCGGATCCCTTCAAATCTATGGGGCCTGGTGGGACTCATCTGAGAATCCTCAGAGCTCCCTGACGTAATTGTAAAACCTCTCTTGGTGACTTCTGAGTGCTATTAAAACCCTTGTGGTTCTCTGGGAGAGCCAGATTATGGAAGGGACGAGGCCTCCAAACAACAGCTATCATTAAGCAACGAGCTTACTGCAGGGAAGCCAATGTTATCTACTGCAGAACTGAAATGAAGCACTTTAAGTCAGCTCCATTTAGTTACAGGCAACTGAAAATAGTCATTACTGTTTGATTTTTTTCACTGAGAGGGCTTGCCATTTGTTTCTGCAGAAAGCTGAATTTCCCATTAAAGATAACCACTCATATGGAAAATTTCCAAGCAAAAATTCTATTTGCAGCTTGTCTGTCCGACCAGAGGATCTGTTAGCATCAGGATTTTGTAAATCATTCTTGGTGAACTTGTTTTGATCAGTTGTGAAATACTAAAACATATAATCAGCTCACTCTGAACAGTATCTTGCCTTTGTCTATGTGCTTAATTTCCAAACTGATTTCTGTAACTATGGCCTTGAGAGATCTCTGTTAAAGCAAATAGCTGCAATTACATGTCTTAAATATTAGCAAACACACCTTTCTGATGCCAATGCTGCACCATGTACCTGAAATTCTAATTTAAGTTAAAGAACAAGTTTTTAAAAAATGGTCAAACCCCAGTATATTATTTTCCTCTTGCAAATTTGCATTCAAAAATTCCTTAAAAAAATTACTAACCTGCAGTCACCTAATTAAAGATCCTGTCTGTATGTCATATTGTTCTTAATAATTTTTTATTTTCTTTGTTTTACTTAGAAGTTAATTATTTTTTTCCGTGTACTTGTATTGAACTGTGAAAGATCAGCAATAGCATGAGACTGAAATATGCCTTTCAACTAAAAAAAAGGAGAGGTAGAGATAATTAGCACACTTACAGTACCCTTAAACTACTGAGGACTTGTCATTATTAAGTTTATTAGCAGACCCCTGAAGGAGGCATTCTGGTCCACACAAACATGCCTTTCATTTTAGTTTCAGTGCACAGTGCTGGGCCCCAGGCTCACGGGTTCCCAGGACTGCAGGGATTGCTCACCAGCCTCTCACTCTCAACATCCAACTGTCACCTTTTGGAGTTTGCTGCTAGGGCAAATCATCTCAGCATTTCTCTTTTGACCCAAGGTAGGAACTAGGCCTCTCCTAATGAAGACCTGGGCAGGTGGGAGGAAGGTTTATTTACTTTGGGAATGAGCCCTAAATGTTGATGTGTGTATGTGCACCGGCTGTCCAACCTCCCCTGCCAGGCAAAAGAGCCCCAGTGTATTCAGTGGAGTTGAGAGGGTTTAATAGACCAGCTGGGAGGAGACTCAGAAGTAATTTGATATAACACAGGCTTCTATTGTTGCTTCAGCTGCTCTAGCATTTCTCCCACCCCCCTGTCCCAACTACTTCTCCTGTGTTATCCTTTCCACCTTGAGTTGATTTACAAATGTGAGCATCTTAAATGCCTAATGCCTGGGCAGCTGAGCTGAAGCCCATGTGAGCAGTATGATGTCTTAGGTGCCAGTGACCTCCCTGCCCATGAGGGAGCCTTAGACACTCTGCTGACACACAGGCATGCAAGTGTAGATGTGTCTCCATAGTGCCATGGCCCATCCCTACACCTGCTGTGCGTGCAGCTTGGCACACCCAGGTTATGCCCAGCATAAACTCAGTGCTGCAGATGAACAAGGCTTTCAGACCCTCACCAAACTCATCTCTGGCTTGTGTGCAGTTTAACTTATGCCACACACAAAGGTTTAATGGGACCTCCCTACATCTGGGAGGTTGCCTATGCCCCAGGCCCTCAACAGTTCTAGCTTCCCTCCTACCTTCTAACTAGGGTCCTGACTAAGGACTTCATTTTACCAATGAGTAAAGAGAGAAAAAATAGTCTGATTCCCCACAGACTCCTGTGAGTCAGTAATCAGTGAAGCATTTATTGCACTATCTCTCTGGCTGTGCTGCAAACTAAATCCCCTTGAGACTGTCTGTATATCTCCTAGTTCGTAACTTTGCTAAATATTCTCATTATCTTCTGACACCTTTTCCCAGAGGATGCCATTATGCTAAAACAATTTCCCTGGAAGTCATGATGAGGGGGAAGGAAGGGTAAAGGATAAGAGTAAAAGCAAGGTTACATTTGCAATGTGAAGACTTTTGTGAAGACTTGTTCGCTAAACCATGAACCATGTCAAGGATTCTTGCTCTGCTGAAACACGAGCTCATCAGGGTTGACATTAAAATTAAGTAGGAAATGATTTACCAAAGAAATTAGTTGTAATAGCCTTCACCCCTTAAACCACTAATTTCAAACTTTTCCTGTATATTTCTCTCCATATGCTTCTGATACCTTTCTCTATTTTCAGTACAATTATTCATGCAATGACACACATAAACAAAACACTATTTCTGCAAAGCTTCCTCAACTGTGCTTCAACACTCTTTTACATGAAGGATGTTTTGGATTCAGTTAATAACCAGAATGCTCTGAGACATTAGAGTATGTGGGTCTTCAGTTCTGAAATTACTTCAGCTCCAAAATTACTACAACCTACAGACCATGTTCTCCATGACCCTCCTTTCCAGCACAAAGAAAGTCTTCAGGTGTCTTTACAGCACTTGCATTTACTCCAACACCCTTCCCATTGCTTCTACCAGCCCTGCAGAGCCTCACTGAGCACTGTGGAGCTTGGAGCTCAGACTGGGGGAGGAGAGAGGGGTGAGGAAATACACTGGGTTTCCTTCATCCTCACAAACCTCCTAAAAGGTTAACACAGATTTCAAATACAGTACATTGAGATTTTTTGAGGTGTTAGGACAAGCACTGAGCAGGTCCAAACTGACATTACAGATGTATAACATGGACGTCATGTCAAATATATGTCAAATGAGGACACAAAGATAAGCTCTTCCCCTTGCCCCTTCCCTGCTCACAGACATGCACTCATGTTGGTCTAACTCATACTCTGGCCTCCTGAAAACTTGAAAAGAACCTAAGATATTGTTCAGATGCTTAGACTGTGTTTATACTGGGGCTACCAGCAAAACACTTAAACCATTATGAGAAAGGGGAGGAAAATCACTGTACCAACTCCAGGAAAGCTTAAGTCACTGCTCTTGATTTCTTGCCTATATTTGTTTGGTTCATTTTTTTTAAAGTTCTTTAAATACAAGACACTACTTTGCAGTAGAAGAAAATGCACACTAGAAAACAAGAACCTGGAGATGTGGCTGTAACAGCCTAGACCTGATCCCTTCTGCATCACTGCAAAGCCTTTCCTCCCACTGGCAGAGTGAGGGCACCTGAGTGTAGACCCTCTGTAACTGCTTCTTTATACCATTTAATGGTGTGTCATTGCCCAAAGGTTTAATGAGATCCTGGAAAGCACAAATTGAAGTGACTTAGTGGCAGTCAAATGCCTAACTGGCTTTCAGCCTCACTCTGAAATAATGACAATACTGGAAACTGCACTTACAGAAGGATGGCTAACTGCAACCCCCCTAAAGCTGTCACCTTGTACTAATTACATGTCAGGAATGCTCACTGTATGGCCTAATCAAAGCTTACCTTCAAGAAAGGTAAAATATCACAACAGTACTAAAAGATGGGAAAATAAATTCCTTTTCCCATGGATACACTATTTCACTACATCTCTACATCACTATTTCATTTTGCATGGATACTCTACCTAACTTGATTGTCTTATGCATTTGTTTCTGGCTGTATCCAAAAGAAAAAGGAAGAGGAGTTAAAAAATTTAGGCAATAAATTTGTGCACTGTGTCTTTAGTGGTATTTATTTAATATTTCAAATGTTGTAAAAAAGTAAAGTAGATTTTTTTAAATAGAAAGAAAAAATAGTACACATGTAAGTGCATTCATAAACTGCAAAATATATGTCCAAGTTACATACTGGGGAAATACCCTTAGCTAATGCAAATTTTCAGTAAAAACAATGATCTGTCCCGAATGAATAACCTGTACTTTAGGGTCTAGAAAAATTGTACATTTAAATTCATCCTGTCATAACACACTTTTATTCAACCTATGTCTTGGAAACTTTATGAGGAAGTAACTAATTCTTACTCATCTGCTTTTCCTACTGATTATGCACTAATTGACTCTTTTTTACTTTGTAACAAGAGAACACCTGACTGCTTCAAATACCAAGGTGCAGAGATCCTAGTCAGTCAGGCAGACACAACCTGAAATACTGGGAAGTTAAACTCTGTTATTTGCCCTGCTATCACACTGGAAATGGTAATTACTCATTTCAGCAATCTTCCACAGCCTATCTGCTTTGTGACAAGCATCTTGCATTAGCTTGGATTGGATTGGTCTTTTAAAAAGTTAATAATCTAAATCTCACTTCAACAAGACTGACATTAGGGCCTGTGTAATAGTGGGGTTTAATACCTGCTTAATTTAGTTCCCTTAGAAGTGTTAAGCCAGTGTAAGCCTTTCATGCTTTGAATATTTTAATGAAAAATTGCTGCAGGATAGCTGAGAAGGGAATTCAAATTGCCTGAGTTTGTGGTGCATGGCTATCACCCCAAGGCCACATCTCCTTTTTCATCTTCAGGTTTTAAAGTACAGAGACTCGTGCACACACACAGACAGTGAAGTTTTGAATGCTGGCAGAGCTAAAGGATTTAACACAGGTGGAAACAACCCAAAGTCTGCTCTTGTGACACGTTGGTTACAAAATCTTGAGATACTCTAAGAAATGACTAAGGGATCATGACATGCTTCCCTAGACATCTGTCCTAGGCATTTACATGGGTAAATCATTGCATAATCTCAACACTTACAAAATATTTCTAGGATAGGGAGCTACAGGGTGCAATTTGTAAATAGTGAAGTGAAGCAGAGAGAAGATAAAAGATTTGCCCAGAGTTAGACAGTGTCTACATTTTAATAGGATAAGAGAGACAAAATAATCTGTGCAAATCTCCCACTAGCTACAAAATAGAGCAGAATTCTTTGCCCTCCCCTACTGAAAACCAGCCATAAACTACTTCTGAGTTGTATAATTTACATTTCATTCCCTTGGATAATCTGGAAGTGAAAACAACTAAAAATAGATGCTTTAGGTATAGTTTGATATGTACATGATTCTCCTAATGCTTACATTAAAACACTTCCCAAGGTTCAATGAACATTTTGCTACTTTTCTTAGCTAGCTTATTAATTTGAGACATTTTACATAACCTGCCCTTTTCAGGAAATGCCAGTGAGTAAAGTTTTTGCCTCATTATATCTGCTCCATGTGATTTTTTTTTTTTTTTTGAAAGCTATGCTAACAAGGAAATTATATTATTCTGGCCAAGCTGTCTCTCTTTGCTACATCCATCTGATATTTGGCCTGTGACATCTTGCTGACAGTTTCTCAAAAGCTTACAAAGGGGTAAGGGAAAGCCTTTAAAATGTATTTGCCTCTGGTAAATATCAAGCCTGGTAGAATACTTTTCAGCTGCAGTCACCCTAAAGCCTTTTATCAGTTAAAGACTCTACAAAAAAAAAAAAAAACANCCTTTTATCAGTTAAAGACTCTACCAAAAAAACACTCAAAAAGCTTCTTGTTGCTGTCTTAAATCCAAGTTTCAAGTACATTTTTTACCCATAGCTAGGTTCTCCTCCTGTAACAAATGTTAAGCCATCAATACAAAGCACTCTTTCTTCTGGTTCAAAAAGGTAATTTAGTAGCTTGGCTAAATCTTCCACCTGCTTCATTCCCTGAAATACATGGAAACTGAACCCTTCCCTATCTATGACTTTTGTGCCCAGATTTTTGCCAGGATTTTTCTGGACAATGAGAATGATCTCTCTCTCAGATGGCAGCTATGACAATTTAATTACCTATTTTCAGTTAATAGCAGCAGCATTCAACATTTGCACTGATTCTTCAAGTATGCCTATCTACCTGGAGGAAAAAACATAATGGTATCCTCACTTTTCTACATATTTTCCAGATTTATATATTCTCTGTTAAGGAAAAAATTGTGTAGTAATAATAACTATTATTATTATTATTATTATTATTAATGTTTTTAAAAAGCTTTACAAATAAAAAGGAAGGAAAAATAGATGTAGAACGTCTGCATTTTTTCTTAGAAATCTTGTTTAGTACCAAGAATTTCTGCCCTTATCAGGATGCTTGCAGACAAATAGAATTATGGTAAAATAAGACCACTTATACAGATATGTGGCACATATGAGGAAGTCCAAAGCTGTACGAATGAGTCTGGCTCTGAAATGAGTTTTTGACTCTGGGTCATTCATAGAATTCATTGACCTTTTTGGCCACAAGGGCACATTGTTACTTCATGTTCAGCTTGGTGCTCATCCTTTTCTGCAAGCTCCTTTCCAGCTGAGTGGGCCCAAGCAAATATTGATGCATGGAACCATAGAATCATAGAGTTGTTGGGGTTAAAAAAAAACCTCTAAAACCATTGGGTCCAACTGTTAACCCAGCACTTCCAAATCCCCCAAATACCTCCTGAGCGGTGACTCCCCCTCCCTGTCTCCATCACCCCATCCCTTAATCACCTTATAAAGCCTGCAGTGTTTTTTATTCCCCACAAAATCAAACAGATTGAGTACCATTTCTTCTGCTTACTTGAGGGCATTATTTTGGTACAAACTCTAAAATCTTGTGAATTCTATTACTGAACTACATTAATTTGATTCCATTTCCCACAAAAACTGGGGCTTGTTCCTCCCCAGAAGCAGGACTTTGTACTTCTCCTTGCTGAACTCCATGAAGTTCCTGTCAGCTTATTTCCCTGTGGCCTTGTTA
Organism: Aegithalos caudatus; assembly: GCA_013389925.1. Lineage (NCBI taxonomy): Eukaryota > Metazoa > Chordata > Aves > Passeriformes > Aegithalidae > Aegithalos > Aegithalos caudatus. Next base: position 69,454 of record WEIU01008364.1, read on the forward strand.
AACCCAACTGTAATGGGAATATCCCAAGGGACTGCACCAGCACAAGTACCATACCACAGGATGGCTTTTTCAACTCTTTATTATACATAATTGCTTAATTTATATTATTTCCTCCTCAACATGTGCTCAAGTATTCATCTCAGTATGGTCAGTAGAATTGAGAACTGAGGAATTCATATTTAAGCCTGAAGGAGGTCCCAGCTCCTTTTCTTTCCTTGGTGGGGAAATACAGAAAGCATCCAATTTCCACCCTGTGTTCTTACTGCCCAAATCACATCTACTGGAATATGCAAATACTTCAACAAGTTTCCAAAACATTTCACTTATACAGTTTATAGCCATATGACACAGCCTGGCTTCCCTCAAGCAGCTTTCTACATAAACTTGTTTCCTAAAATCAGCCTGAGGTCTGTTTTCCATTTACAGGTACAGAAAGGGGCACTGGAATTGTAAGAAGGGGGCACTTACTCAGTATTGTGTGTATCAATGGTGCGAAAAAGCTCATGCAGTTCTTCTCCACTCAGAACTCCATCAGCAAAGTAAGCTCTGAATTCATCAAAGGACAGTTTTCCATCATCTGAAACAATGAAGAAATGGAAATTGACTTAATTTCATTTGTTTCTTTCTTGTTTACTTCATGCAGTAGAAGAGGAAAGTATTAAAAGCCTCTAGGTCTTCAGCTCAAATGTAGAAAAGAAAATGTAGAAAAGATAAAACTGTAGTTAAGTAATAATTTATCTAAATTGAGTTTTTGCATGAAGCATAAAGAATATTTTATAACCTAACACTTCATAACTCTTCTTTAATTTAGTTTAGTCAGAACTAAATTTAAGTTCAAATGTTTCTTTCTCTTCCTAAAGTAACATACTGAATCCCTCATAGGGCACTAAAAAACTGTAGAGGATAAGACTAAGATGTCTTAAGAATCAGAATAATCTACAGTATACTGTGACTTAATTTTATAATGGTGAACCATCAGTTATAAAGCCAGTATCTAAACATTGTAACTGCATGCATATTTGAACTGATTTGAAGAGCAGAGGTGAGAAGATACATCTTTTACTTGCTATTATTTCATAATTTCTTTGACTGGAGTATATGGATGGCTTCAGATATCTTCAAGAGGTTTCAAATTTGTACAAATTAATTGTCTGCTTCAACAAAACCATTTTGAAATGTTTAACATGAAAAGACATATTGTAGCTAGAGATGATCATCATTACAATCAAAACAAAATGTCAAGATCTTGAAGAGCCAGAAACCAAGATGGCACAAAACTGCAGTAATTACCTATCTGAGAATCTAAATACATTTGGCATTTAGCACTGGTTACAGAGAAGGAATATCAAATACTGAGTGTATTGAGCTGAGTGTTCTCACAGCTGTGCTTCCCTTGCCTCTTACAGATACAATCAATTCCTTAATCAAACCACCTCTGTAACTTTATCCCTTGCTGGGAAGGCTGATTTGCCTGCAAGTTATACACATACTCAAGAAACTAGTCACTTTTGGTAACTTTCCTGAGATAAATGTATGAGTTTACCCATAGAACAGCCTGGGGTATGACACAAAATATTAAATAAGTCTATTTTGGTCCTTCAGGATCATTGGCTTTATCTCAATCGAGAAAATCACTAATCCACCAACATATTTGGTACTTTAGCTATTTTCTTTATATTTTTATCATCCAGAAGAAGACATTGCCTTTTGGTTCATTGCTGCTTATTCTTAAAAAGATTCTGAATGCTATTTACACTGAGTGACAAATCACTGAGATTGTTTCTGGCAAAACACAAGGACTTTAGAACCTGCTTGTTACTTACAGACTTCACACAGTTACTTTTACTAAAAAAAGCTCTGATTATCCAGGGCACTTCTCTGATTTTGTATGAGTGTAACAGTTTTCCCAGAGCAGCTGGGGAGGGCTCCACTGCCTGTGGCCATCCTTATGCTTCCTCAGTGCTCAGCTGAAGCTCAGACCCAACACGGAACAAGTGCTCCCTGTGCTGTTAAACTGAAGATGCATTTGCCTCGACAGTTTTGTGGGTTTTTTTTCCCCCAAGTGTCAAGAATAGCTTTTATTTTAAAGACTGTGTCATGTGTCCTCAGCACCACTGCCCTGGGCACACCTCACTGCCCTTGGAGTGCCCAGATAAACACTATCTGGTTTAAGTGCTGCAGAATAGCTGAGCAGAAACCTCTATTAGAGATACTTCAATCCTTGCCACTGGCAAAGTGATAGAGGAAGGATGAGTAATGAAGAGCAAACTTCTCTGAAGCTAGGCAGCCATCAGGGAAATCAACCTTCAGCTGTATTTGCCTTGGCAATGTTATTTAAGAAGCTGTTTTGCAAGACTTGCTTGCTTTTGTCTGTCTTTTCTGACATTTTTCAAAAGAAGGGCTTCTTCATGAACAGGCACAGTCACTTGTTCTCCTTTGTCTCTCAACTGGCAGACAAATAAATAAAATGAAAATATAAACAATAAAGTGAATCTCCCCACCCTGCACTTGCAAATTTAGAAATATATTCACACAGTGGTTTACAGGAGCCTTTCTTCGGGAAAAAACTCCATTCTCAGATTTATTTCAGTAAAATTCACCTGTCTGTCTATTGAACAGATGTTTTTCTGTGTAAAATATGCCCAAGGGATATCCCCCAGACTGTCTGCTGCAAAAACACTAGTATAATCTCCAGGATATGCTTTGGATAGCTGATGACTTCAGTAGAGAACAGCATATCTGACAGAGGAAAGTCACACACACACTCTGATTTGAAAGGTGGTTTCAGAGAGTCAAAGGGTGTCAGGCGAATACTGGACAAGGGCACAGATGTACTTGGAGCCTGTGTGCACAAAGGCAATGGCAAAAGGTGAGACTGCAGCCAGTGAAGGAAGTTACAGTCATGTGGACAAGAAGGAGGTCTCACAGGGAAGCCAGCAAATGCTGAAGGACAACTAAACCACTTCCACTGCCCCCTATTTTGGGCATCCTTTTGGGGTTGTGAGCCTTTCTCAACAGGTAAAAAGCAGTGTTATAGCAGGGGCCACATCAGATGGAGCTTACATGGCTGAATGGCAGCCCTAGGGCTTATATCTCTTGAAATAGCCTCATGTTAGAGTTTATGGCAATCAGAGAGCAAAACCACACTTGGCTAGAGCTCATTCTGGGGTTTACCTTGGAAGGATGTGATTTGGAAAGTTGATCCCTCAGCACTGTCTTGGGCCAACCAGACAGTGTCCAGCCTGCCTCCAGGCTGGCAACATGCACACTACCAGGGCAGTGAAGATGTTTAGGCTCTGGGGCTCGATGAGCACAGACCTCTGCCCTTGCAGGCCAACAATTAGCAAAGGAAGAAGAAATAACAACAAGTGAAAGCAATAAATAGAAGAATTGTCTGTGGCAGAAAGTATTTATTCATAAGGAAGGTGCATCAGGGACTAAGAAATGACTGCTCAAAATGAAACAGTCACTTTTGCCACGGGAAAGCCAAAAGCCAAAATACAGCCCCATCCAGACCCTCACAATTCTCAATGGGAGCTCAGTTGCTAAATCTCTTGTGGGTGTTGTGACAGCCCTTGATGGATTTTTTGAATCCATCTGTCTTTATAGAACCTAAAGAGAAGGCAGTGATGTGGGGCCTCTTCCCATCTCACCTACTCCTGGGGATCTGCTGTGGGACTTGTCCTTTAGAAGGAACTGACAGTCCACACTTGAAGGTTTGGGTCAGATTACTTGACTGCTGTAAGATATTGCCCCATACACAGAGAAAACAAAGTTGGAGGGGGGAGGGCACAATACAACAGACATAGATGGACTGAACCAGATGCAAAAAGATGAAACCCACATGATTTATTGGCACATGGGCTGGAATCAGATCAAGAAAGATCTGCCAAAATAACAAATTTCAGTGGGCCAAAGCGAGCATGCTAATAATATCCACTAGGTCTCAGTCATAAGGGGCTGCATCAGAAAAAGCACAGACATAGGTGAAGATTTAAAAGAGTCTGGGCAAATGCTCTAAGCTTTTATTGACTGATCTGTACTTTATGTTGATATAATCAGAAATAAGGATTTTGAGCCATCACTGAACATCTGTTATGCTGGAAAAGCTTAACACAAGTAAGCAAATGATTCCAAGGCTAACAGGGAGAAGTTTTAGGTTATCTGTATAGAAATATTTTTGGGGATCTGGAGCAGAGAGTCCAGCCCTGCAGCACTTGAAGGACCCAGTGGGGTGGGATGGGGAATCCCACCCCAGGCTGAGCCTGAGCTCTGAAACAGGATGCAGGGTGATGTCTGCAGTGGATCCAGATGGTCAGGAAGCAAACAGCAGTGTGGTGAGAATTCATGGGATGTACTGCAAAGGTTTTACTAATTCATGGGATGTACTGCAAAGGTTTTGCCTTACTAATCCATTCACTGAGTAACTTGAGAGCTTAAATCAGGGATTCTACAGTTCAGGGAATTTTTATCCTCTGGCTTCTGTTTAAAAAATGTGCTCTGCTAAGTCATTCAGTAAATCTATAGTTCAAACATGGCCACTTTGGGCCACTCAGACATGGATCTTCTGGGTATCACAGTGCATAGAGCTTCCCCAAGGGATTCCTGCACACTGGTGGTTTTCTCCAGGAAGATCACACAAGGGATGGCTCTGTCATGATGTTATGCTGTGGCCTCTCTGGCCAGTCCACAGGAAGAGGGGAGCCTGTGCACTGAGGCAGGTGCCACTGAGCAGAGCTCTGGGCTAGCTGAGGACCTCATGAGATGTCAGGGTGTTACAGCCCCAGGTTAGGAGATACAGGCCTAGATAAAAAATGCTGAAATCAAGGACTTGGCATTCTTTGCTTTGGTATAACTCCAAATATTTTCTCAGTAAAAAGTTTAACCCACTAAGTGGCAATCTTGAGAGCCTGCAGGCCAAGTGTGACAGATTACTTTAGGGAAGATTCAAGAGATCCCTTTCCCAAGGTGCTTTCTCTGCCTCTCAGAGGCATATTCCCTTAATCTCTGGCACAGTATAAACTAGCACTTTGGTAAACAAGCTAGAGCCACTGCAAAATCACAGTCTGAGGACTGCTGCAGTGAGGCAGCTTTCATTTCAACCTGCCAGAGCTCACCTACAGACATGTGAGCTGACACAGATGGTAGACGACCCACCTGCAAAGTCAGTGTTTATTCTGCAATGGCACTGTCAATAAATAATGAATAGGAAAACACCTATTCTGATCTCTGCAAAACTGACTCTGGAGTAGGCATTGCAAGACTTCCTCCTGATGATCATACAGGTGCAGTTGAAAGGCATTTTGGTTATTTTCTGGAAACCTTTTTGGGTCACTCAAATCCTATGATCTGTGAATTGATCCCCTTGGTCACGGACACCAGTGAAAAGGACAGGGTGCTACTGCTGCCCTTGCCTTATTTTAAGGATTCCATTATTTATGATCCACAGTTTTTGTTGGGCCAACATGTGCACAGTTTTAAAGCTGAGCTGAATTCCTCAGGTCATTGTAATCAAAATACTGCATGTATTATCACAGTATTTTATACAGTTTCAGAATTCTACATTTAAAAGCCTGGTCTTCCTGTGCTCATTCATGGACATGAAGGGTACTAAATGAAGGGATATGACAGAATGCAAAGATTGGTTTCATCTGACTATTTTTCATTTTACAGATCCTAGTTCAAATCCAGTAAAAAAGATATATTATTGGGTGGGGGGAAAAAGCTTTCAGTGAGTGCTTGTTTGAAATGTCAGAGGAAAAAAAAATTAACCAGACATAAATGCAGTCATTCTGACATTAATAAGATTCTGTTGCAGGTCTGCTAGTTGTTTGATATTCAGGTTTGTCAATCTATGGAGCTTTAGTCTTCTTCTGTTTAGTCAGTATTTAAAATTTTCCCTCATTTGTCTGCAGTCATCCCTGACTGCCTGAAGCACAGTTTAGTGTTCCTTACGATTTAGGCTTTTTTGGGTTTTTACAAAAATATTTGCTTCTGTAGTAGATTATTACCAATGATGTTTACAAATATCTCCCTCTTGGGAGCTTTAAGAATGTTTGAGGTATAGGTTTTACTCAGTGCTTTTTCATGAGAGATGAGTTTGCCAATGTACATCAATGAAAGCATCTATATACAAAACATCTTTTCCAAACCTGTCATATTAGAGTTGCCCTCCTTAGGGCTTAGAGGTATCCAAGAGCTTGGGGACAGGAGCTGTTAAGTTTAGAACAAGGCCATAATCAAACACCAATTCAAAGTCTGTGGAGGAGAGAGACAGCTGAGAGCTCCTCCTCCTGGGGTCAGGGCTAGGAGTCACTCCCTCCAGATTTGACTGGATGGACACTGAAAAGGGCCAAGGGGAGTCTCAAGCACCAGATTATACCATGTTTCCAGAGCAGGAGAGCAGATCCAGAGCTGGAGATCACAGACAGACTCTGGTAAAAGGCAAAGTCAGTGGTCCTCTTCCCCAGAGGGGTGGGCAGAGAAATGACCCCTAGCAAAGGTGGGGCACTTTTCTCTAGTCATTTTGTGGTGCTCCTTGCCTTTGGTCTGTGTTGAACCATCAGTGTTGAGGCACCTTCCCTGTACTGAAGGAAGACTGTTACTCTTGCAACATCAAGGGTTGTATTCTCAGTAGATTATTACCCTTTTTTTTCCCTCCACCTGTTTTGACAGCCAGGCTGTTTGTGATTGGATTTCTGCAACATAGTCTGTATTTGAAATTCCATTGCTGTGCTAAGGGGAGGGAATTCTGGCAGGAGGCAATTCTAATTGGCACAAGTCACAGCTGCATGGTCAGAAGAGGCCCCTGGGTGACATCCAACAACAACTGATACCATTTCACTTGGCTGCAGGTCACTGCAAGGCTAATGGGAGGCCCCATTTCATCAGGAGATAAAAGACACCTCATGCAGACAAGCACATACAGGTGCTGCATTCACACGGATGTGATGTGAGGCAATCGCTGTTGCCTGTGAGAAGAGGGAAGTAAACTTTTTTTTGGTTAGGAAAGACTGCATTGGGCAGTTCCAGTTTCCCATTTTTCTTTGCTCCCTCCCTTGCAGGCTAGGGACAAGATTTTACTTTTTGAGAGGAATTTAATTAATTTGATTTGTGTTAAACAACAAAAGAAATTAAACAAATGAAGATTTTTCCTTTAAGTGGATTTTTTCCAAAATTAGTTCTGTGTGAAATCCACATTCTTTCCTTTGGGCACACAGAGTTTTATAAAATAAACCCGATCAAAATTTCATTTTGACATAGAGACCTGCAAGTTCTCCTTTCAAAAAAGGTCAGTGTACAACATCTCACCTTTATGAAATTGCTTTTTTCCCCTCAGGATTTTCTGTTGCTTTTGTCAATATTATGAACCATATAGTTCTTAAAAACCCTCCCCATGCCTTGTTCTCCTTTTAAAAATATTATATGACCTTTTCATTTATGGGAGATCTATGGATTAGCTCCACAAAAAGCAGAACTGCACAGCCATGAAATAAGAATTACAGATAAGAGTTTATGAAGCTGATCTTCTCAAGGAATCTCTGCATAGCTGATATTTCCAGAAACAGGACAGTAACAGAATGATATATGTACCTGGGCTGGTAAAGAAAGAAGTAATTTGTATGACTTCATTCACATGGCTGTTTGCTAAAGCACTTAATTTAACACAGATATCATAAATTATTGTAGCATTTTGGAGTACCAGCAGTTCAGCAGAATTTCTTGGCTCTTTTGATATTGTATTTTATATTGCCTTTGCAAGAATGTCTTTCCTTGCTGTGGAAGGCTTACCTGAAATCCCACATTCCATGAATTCATTGTAAAAATGCTTATACAGTACTCCTATTTATCAGATTGATCCACTTTTTAATTTTTTTTTCTCTTTACTGTCTAGCAAGAATCTCATAAAGTTTTTGATGATATTTCCTCTGAAGGTACTTTAATTTCACAAAGTGAATGAGTACAGCAGGGAAGGTTCTATTAAAAGTAAATGGGAGAATTTAACAGGGCTGTGTTATGGACAGTAATGTAGCATTTGTTACTGAAAGCCAATAGTTGGTTTCCTGTAGCACAGAAAGGTGACACTGAAAGCCTAAGTAGACCAGTCATTAACCAGAGCTAATAATTTATGGTGACAACAGTGTAAACATTTTCAGTAAGTGGTCACATATCCAATAACCTTTCTGAAAATGTACTTAACTTTATAGCCTTGAAACAAATTTCCCTATCACAAGCCTGTTCATTGCTAGATTAAACAAAGTGGAAGTCCCATGGGCAATTGATGGTTGAGCAAACACAGTTAAAACCTAAAAGCTGCAATAATTTCAAGTTCACAGACTTAAATTAATAGAACTGAAGTGACTGAACTTAGCCACTTTTCTGCTGATAGTATGTTGTAAAGAAACCATATACAAGTAGAAATATCAGTCTCTGGAGCTGATATGGTTTTGTATTGTTCTGGAACAAGCCAGTTTGCCACTGATACTGGGAGCTGTTCCCCCTATTTTCATAGCCCTGTATGGTAATGAGCTGTGGGGAAACCCAAATGAGGACTGACGTGTTCCCAACCACCAAAGTGCTGCAGATCCACAGGGCTGGGACAGCATCAGCCCAAAAGCCAGGGCAGGGACACAAAGCTCCAGAGTCTCTTTTAGACTGCAGGAGAGTGATGAGTTCTGCTCTGTACCATGTGCTCTCACCCTCATCAATCTTCAGGGCAGACACGCACACATTATTCCAAACACCATGGGGAGGTCTGAGGGGGATGCCAGCAGAGCTTTGCTGTGATTGGCAGGTAAATAAGCTAGAGATGCACCACTGCAGGTGCATGGAGTCCTCCTCCTCCCCATTCCAGCCTTCACCTTGGCATTCAGCTCGCACCATCACTGCCCGAAAAAACCACTGGCAAGCTGACTGAGGCAGATAATAAAGAAAACCCTACCAAAAAACTCTCACAGTATGGCTCCTGAGGTCTCTGAAGGAGCCTGCCACAATCCTGTGGGAAGTGCCAGTTGCTGCACATGAGCTGGGGCAGGAATAGTAACCAGAAGTGGGCTGTGGAAGTAAGATTTCTCTCTCAGCAACACTAAACAGTTATTCAACATGCTTAGTTAGACCACCAAACTGTACAGTACCCACTTGCTCTACAAGAGGTCTTCCTTCTGAGTTATCATCACTGATTTTCTCAATGGTATCTATTTGCCTTCTCTTTATTGAATGCACGCAGTATCTGTTTTCTGAGGATCGAGTGGACTGGGAATTACTTGTCAGGATTAAACCTGTCTGATCTGTGTGTTTGATGCTGTCCAGTGCTTCTCTTGTTAATGGAAAACTTATGACTTCTGTGCTCTAGATATGTGAGTTGGATTCAAGGGTTTATTCTTCCCACTGACACACTGAACAAATACAAAAACAAGTCTGATTTCTGGATGTAGCCTATGGTGTTTCTAAAAAGCAGTAAGATAGAGCTACTATCAAGTATTTCAGACCTCCTTGAGTCAGTGTCACTAGAAAACACTTGCATGCACCCAAAGTGCAAATCAAACACAAATGCCAAATTGTGAAAGCATAAGATTTGTCCTTAAAGAAGGGAAGATCAGAGCACAAGATAATACATAGCAATGAATCTGCAGGAAACATAAAATGACATGAGGGATGTCTGTAAGGATGTTTCTGCAAAGATGTGTAAAACATGACTTAAAATGCTGAATTAATGACTGATTCTTTTTTCCAAAGGAAGGGAGCAAGACATGGAAGCAATCTTACCATTCTTGTCTGCTCTTCTTAATATCTAAACAAAAAGAGAGACAGAAAGAACACAGTCAACTTTTTGTTTGTACAGGTTAATAATTTTCTTCTTAGTACACTTCTATAGTTTGGGGTCTGCATCATATTTTCACAAAGCTGCATAAAATTTTAAAGTTCTTAATGTGTCTCCATCCTTCCATCTGAGTATTGCTTTTTTAACTCCTCCTTTGCTGTGTACACTAAAAACCAAGACCATAACAAGAAACAGCTTTATTTTCTAGTTTGTTTATGGATTACAAGGATGATGTTCAGGCACAAAACCTGACACCATATGGCTGCCATGACACTGGATTCAGGTTTGAGAGAAATGGCTTAAAGAAGCAGAGCAAGAATGATGGCTGGGAGGATGTGCTGAGCTGTGCTGAGATGGTGAGAAGGACTGATGGTTTGTGTGGGTGGAGGAAGCAGAGGGATAAGTCAGAGGAGGAGCTGGGTGGCACAAGGGGATCAGACTCAGTGTCACAGGCTACTTCAGCCTGAACTGCAATGGGGAGTCATCCAGAAAAGCTGCAACAAGTGTAGACAAGGGAAGAAAGTAAATCTTCCAGTATTTTCTACTGCTGCTGTGAATATCCATGAAGTGTTTCAAAATGGGCACATATATTTCTGAGAGCTGACAGCCATGGAAACATTCTCTGGCTTATTAAAACATTAGCATTTAAACAGCTTCTCCAGCCCATGACTGCTCTGCTCCTAGAATTGAACCAGACAAAATGGATCCAAGTGCCAAGCTCTGTTGAAGCACCTTCACGATTGTCTTGTGTAAGGTGGGGTTGGCAGGGAACCAACAGAGTTGTGAGCAACATCCAGGACTTCACAGATGTTTTCTAAGATGAGCTTTGCATTGGACCAAATTTACAGCACATAAAATATGAAATATACTTAGTAAGATGACATTTTTCCCTCCATATTTATCCACATAAATAATACACTCAATTTTCAGTATAAAGATTGGACTCTGAAGGGATGTAACAGTGGACTTTCAGTGAAATAGAAATGTCCCAGAGGGAGTTTGACAGAAGACCAGGGAGGAGGTTGCTTTAGCAATCATGTATCACTCTCATAAGGTCTCTCTCTCTGGTGAGAGATTATTTATAAGAGCATTTAGTCACAGGACAATGGGGAATGGCTTCAAACTGAAAGAGAACAGGTTTAGATTAGATGTTAGGAAAGAAAATGTTTACTGTATGGGTGCTGAGGCACTGGTACAGGTGACCCAGGGAGGTTGTGGATGGTAGTCTGATGCCAGGTTGGATGAAGCTCTGAGCAACCTTCTCTGGTGGAAGGTGTCCCTGCCAATGGCAGGGGGTTTAGAACAGAATGATTTTTAAGGTCCTTTCCAACCCATGCCATTTTATGATTCTATAATTCTATTTCCCAGTGGGATCAGGACCAGAGTGCCTGCCCTTTCTGTGCAGCCTTACAACAAATCTCTTGCTGCCTGGTCTAATTTAAATGTGTTTATATAGGTGGGAGTACTTCACTGAGGAGTAATCACACACCTACACACCCCCAAATATCTAAAATATCTGTGTCACGAATGTACTCTCACAGCAGGAAGGGCCCCCAGGGTCCACTCCCTGCTTTGAAGCAGGCATGGTTTGGATTTAAGGTTTTCTTCCAGATATAAGAGAAGAATCTCAGAAACAGCCTCCCTCCCTCCTATTTGCAGGTTTGTGAAAGGTATCTGCTTTCCTATAAATATGAACCTGACGCTGATTTAAGATAATGCTGAAAATGAAACAAATAATTGTATTTTGAATTATCTTTTCCATTTTAGTGAAATCAAAAAATTTCAGTTTATCAGATAATCTGACCATGTGCAGTTTCCTAACCCAATGTGCTGAGTTAAATTGGGGAGTTGGCTCTATTTAATGTTTTCTAACTCTTTCCTGGCAACTTAGATTTCTCTTCTGTTTTTGTGATGTATGACTGTAATTCTCCCATTTGTTTTACAAGTGGTATCTCTGAGATTTAAAAAAAAAAATCTGCATTTTCAATATATGCTTGAATTGAAATAATAGAAGTCAATAAAAAGTCTTATTTAAATGATTTCCTATGGAGGCTAGAGAAATCAGGATATGAGCAGATGAGGGTTGCTTGAAATAATCTGGGAAAGGTTGGGGAAGTTGAAGTGGGCATACTAGAGAAGACATCTAGGTAAGGAGTCCTTTATACAGAACATGCCATTTTCAGATGATGTTGTTGAATAATGCCAATACAAGAGCTGGTCTCAAGTGGATCAGAGTTGGTAGTGGAATTGGTCTCAAGATTTGTAGGTCTCACCAAGGTCAGGGGATACTTTGAAGATCTTTGTGTGGGAGTTTGCCTTTTACCAGGATTTGCCTTGGAGAAAAGAAATGCTCTGTGCTGCACAAATTTAGACAAAAACACTTGACAGATGCACCTTGCAAGATACTGAGCCCTTGGTGACAGCCTAGCACAGCACCTCTCAGGGGCTGCATGGCCAGGTGCAGATCAGGGTACCTCCCTGGGCTCACCCCTAAAGGGCAGAGGGGCTCAGGATTCTCTGCACATTGACCTTGGGCTCCTCAAATCCATCAGGCTCTAAAGGGATGGGAGGAACCTGCTTGGTTAGTGGAAAAAAAACCACTTTTGTAGGGTGAGAAACTCTACGGAAAAGAGACCCCCATCTCAATAAAAACAATTAAATTTGAAGCAACTTCTTTGGGAAAATGACTATTTTCACCCAGAATCTCTCCTAACCACCCCCAAGCACTAACCTGCTCTCCTCACCCATGCAACCATTAGAAGCAAAAGGGGATGGGGAAGGGGAAAGGGGAAAAGGAAAGGATAAGGGAAAGGGAAAGGGGGAAGGTACACAGTCTCGCTGGGCTTCACTCCCTTCCACCGAAGGAGGAGATAGAAGCTCAAGGAAATAAAAAAATAGGAAAAAAAAAATAAAAGGGGGAAGGAGGGAAGTACGGAGAGAAAAAAAGACAAGAGAAAAAGGCAAAACACAACAAACGCCGGCAGGTGCCCGTGCAGAAGGACGGGTTCCGTGCCGGGGTGCCGCGTACTCACATCGCGGAAGATGCGCAGCCCCG
>WEIU01008364.1:82415-101294 GCA_013389925.1 Aegithalos caudatus
TCCCGGCGCGCTGCGGGAGGGGCGCGCACCCTGTTGCATCCATGAAGCGTGCGCCGGCGGCGCTGGCTTTGTCTCCAGGAAAGAAACTCGGGTCTTGCGATCTGATGTGTCAGGCCGCGTTTTGCACCGTCGTTCTGGCCGCCTTCCCCTTCAGCACGGCCACTTTCGGGAGACCTTTCTCAAAGCGAGGCACGAGACCCCAGACCGAAGATGAGGCCTCGGCAGTGCAGAGGGGTGATGGGGCGGCTCTGTGCTTCCACGCTGCGGTGCAAAAGCGCTCGGGCTTGGCAATAAGATACTTGAATATAATATATCCCTCAAAGTGGCCTGGCCAAAAATCAGGGGCTGCAGGGACGCGTAGCGCTGGTGCTCCTGCGAGGAAGCAAGCGCGGAGCTGTGGGATGGGGCAGGAGCGGGCTCGGCGGGACGAGGGCAGGAAACAAGGAGGGTCCCGGGGCGAGGGAGAGGGAAAGCGGCTCTAAGGGGAGCTCCCTCCGTGCTACTCCAGACCCGGGCTAAGGAGTTACTGCATGGACTTCGTGTAACAGGGGCTTGGACTCTGTGCTCCCACCAGACACCAGGAGCAGATGGCATGGCAATTATACGTCATATATTACAGCAGTGTTATATACAGTTATTGAGTACTATATGATTCCAGATACTGCGCTTCTTAACAAATTTTAGAGCGAAGTTTTTGTTTTAAAACACCTTCATAGATGAAAAGCCTGAGCTGTGCTGTGAGTTAAAAGTTTCTGCTTCTCTCTCTCACCTTCCTTTCCACATTTCAGAGAGATGGAAAAGAGAACTGTCCAATTGGAAAGACAAGGCATTTCACAGGGTTAGCAATTTTTATCTCAATTCATAAGGCTTGAAAAAGAGATGGGAAGATCATCTCAGACTATTTTTACTTTTTAATAATACTGAAAGTCTTTTATTTAATCTGATTTTTAAGATGGAAGTATGGGAATATTTTTTTTCCAGAGAGAGGAAACAACAAAAAATTCCAAATTCTCAAGAGCTCAGGAAGGTGAGTGGAAATAAGAACAAGTTTCTTTAGACTACAGAGGGGCTTGTTTTTTGTTAACTTTTATAACAACAACATTAATAATTTACATATTTAACTTTTTTGACTAATTTCTAACTTGGTGTAAAAAGACCTTTGATGAAGAACCAGTATCTTTCCTTTTTGATTAGCCTTAATATTCACTAAGAATATTTTGTTTCTGTAGAGAAATCTTCCTTCAAAATTGTAAGAAAAAATATTGTGCCATCTTGATATTTTAGGGTAAAAATTAAAACATAAGAATCAAAAATGTCTCATAGGACTTTTATTATATGAGAAAGTTGTGAGTAGAGTATATGTGAAACTTACTGATAGTTTTTATACCACTTTAAAATTACCCGAAGTGATATCTCAATTTTAATGCTACAAGCAGAACCAGAATTACTATGTTCCATATTCATTCAATGATCTCCCTCTGTCTCTGAGCAAGAAGATGTGAGGAGAGGGGAAGGCAGGGGAATGAGGAGTGTGGTGCCCTGTGATGTGGGAGTACAGGCGCTGCCTTACTTGGAGGGTGGTGGCTTTGTGACCTGCCCAGGTGAGGTTAGCAAAGGTCAGCACTCAGTGACATGCTCCCTTCTGCAGCCACAGACCTGTGCTGCTCACCAACTATTACAAGAAATAAAAGTTGTTCCATTTGTGTCTGAGTATAAAACCTAAAAGAACCAGTTTTTTTCTTGCTGCGTGTCAAATCATTAAACTTTTATTTAGAAACCAGCTACTTTACCGGCATCTTTGCTCATGCGAACTGAAGTAGTCAGCCGGTGTGTAATGATTTTGCCCTTTAATCTGGAAAAAACAAACAAATGAAAGCTGGCAGCAAGAGCTACCTTCCAGTTACTGTGCAGTGGACTGTGATGTGCAACAAGAGCCATTGCTGAAATAGATAAACAGCAAAATTTCCATTTTTACTGAGCAAATGCAAGCTTGTCCAAGTGTCTAATCAAGTTACTAAACCACTCTATGATTCCACACGTGTGTGGCCTCTAACTTACAGGAAAAACACTATGTCATGCTTATGTCAAAATATAACCTTTCCAGCAGAAGAACAGTACTATTTGAACTTGGCTAAGGGAATGGATCTGCTTTATGGTCTTTTTTTTCACTGCAGGGGCTGACTGGTACATATCCGAGGGGCTGAGTCAGTATTATACAGAGTCCCCCTCCAGCTTTCAAAACCCGTTTTTTTGTCATGACTTGACCACCTGGTCTGGTGCTCTGTAGGCCAACCCCAAAGCAGCCTCTGTTCTGGGTACTCAAATGCTGCCCTTGTAGTTACACTCTCATAACTTTGCTTGGTCATAAAGTAAAACCAGAGAAAACTCAGATTTAGTATGTTTGTTGCCACAGCCTGTAACATGAGCAGAAACAGAGGAAGCAAGAGGCCACCTTTCTTTACCTTCACTTTATGTCTCACACACAAACTAATCTGACCCAGTAAGGACCCAGTATCTTTACAGCTCAGTGTTCCCAGTAATTGGATTCTGATGATGAAGAAGTAAGTTCCTTCTCTATAACATATGGTAACCATGCCAGTGACAGCAAGGATAGATATATAAAATCCCAGAAGGAGTGTTGGTGTGCCTGGAAAGCCATTAGGTTAGCCACCTATACAGGAATGTGTGGCTAGGTATAGTTCATCAGATGAAAATCATCTCAAGGTTCCCAGCTCTGGGAGTTCACTTTGCTCTCATTGTGATCCCTTCTGGGACAAGGCCTGAGTCTGCTCCCATGGTTTTCCTGGCCTCCTGCTTTCCCTCTGGTCCCCTAACCACTTGGTGGTGGAAAGGAAAACCGGACAAAGGCTGTACTGGAGCCACAGGGCAGCTCAATGGCAAGCCAGTGCAGGCAACAGGGATAAACATCAGCAGGTGAGCTTGAATGCAGTCTGCATGAATTGGAGCTCTTTCCTAAACCACCGGGAAAATAAATATAATGTAAAGCCGTTGTGTGAAACTGAAATGTTAGTGGTTAACGACTCAAAACAATTGGCCATGTGTGGAGGCAGCAGGGTGCTTTGCTGAGCACCCCCTGGCCAAGGGGGAGGAGGGAGGGTAAAGGGGCACCCAGCAGAGACTGTGGCTCATGTTGAGAAAAAGCTTGCTGTGAGACTGGATGGATAAGGCAGATATTTACTCATAAGATGTAAGAAAAAGAATGAAAGAGAGGATCAAAGCATAAGGGTCAGAAGCAAAACAATGTGAAAGCACAGTGAAAAGTTTGTGCTTTTATTCTTTGTATTTGCAACATTCCCACCAAAAAAACCCCAAAAAAAGTTAGAAAAAAACTGCTGTTGTTAGTCTGCAGCTAAAATTATTTCATACTGTCCTTGTTCTGGCCAGGACAGGGTTAATTTTTTGCAGTAGATGGGAGGGGGCCTGGCTAGGGCACTAAGGTAATTCTCAACCACCTCGTGTCATTGCTGGGGACAGGGACACTTGTTCAGGGAGGAGGGATTCCTTCCAATTGAAAAATCATTATGTTTTCTGTTAGTAGGGTTTTTTTTCCCCATGTGAATTGTTTCGTTTCTTATAACCTCTGTCATTCGCATCATTGCTTTTACTGCTTATTTTCTTATCTCATTTCTTTTCCCAGTAAATAGTTTTTATCTTAACCTGTGATCTTTGCCTTTTGTGCCTCCAGTTCTCAATGCCATCCCAGTGAATTGGGAAGGGGGGAAGGGCAAAGGGGAGCAGGTGAGTGGTTTTGGAGAGTGTCGGAGGGGACATGAATTGCAAGTACCATTTCTAAACCATGACATATATTTAATCCAAACCCAAGGAAGTTCTGTTCACAGTACCTGTCAGGCTCAGATCATAAGGATCACAAGGTTATTTGTATTGCAAAGCTTTAGTCTCTAATTGTTTAGTCACAATTTTTTTTTTCAGTCACTAACTTGACTAAAGCTATTGCAAAGCTTTAGTCACTAATTGCAAAGCTTTAGTCACTAATTAAACTAATTGTTTATCAAGCCTGGAAGAACAGTTTCCCACACAGCTGAAGATGGGAATGAGGCTCCCCAAAGAGTTAATTTCCAGTCTTAAGGAATTAAGGGTCCTGGTCCTGTAAGAGCTCAGAAGGAGCCATTGACTACAGAGTTCTTTTAGGAGAGTGGTTAATTTATTCAAAGGCTTGAGGGTGGTTGGAGTGCATATAGTTTCTTCCATGTGTATGTGCCCTCCTGCCAAAGGGCAACCTATATGTATCATATCTTGTTACTGTGATTGACACTGAGAAAAATGACAAAGGCCTTGTGCTTCACACCTGGGCCGAAAATGAGCACATATGCACACATATAATAGACAGTACAGCAATCTGTGAGAGTGTCTGAGACTTGTGACATGGAGTCATGGTTTTGACTTTGGCATAGCTTCAGTGCCTGAGCTCTGCTTTGTGTCCAAATGTTGCAGTGCGTATCTCTCTCTGTGGCCAGCCCTGCGTTGGCTTGACCACCTGGTAGCTCTGAGCTATGCCACAACAAAACCTTTGTGTGGATTGATGGCTCTGCAGCACCTTTCTCCTCACTGTCATGGCCGTGGTCAGAAAGAGGGGACTCTCTCAAGGCTTGGGGCAAAGGTTTTATTCAGGGATCACAGGGGAAGCCCCTGGCCCCAGGCTCAGAGCCTCCGGAGAGAGACCCCGAACCTGAGCTGCAGGGGGTTTTTGTCCAAAACAATTCCAGGGGTGGATACAAGTTGTAAACCAATAAAACAAAGCAAGGTGGCAAATGCCAACTGAATTACCTAATCATTAACCACTCAAGGTAAATTGGGGAGGGGTCCCTTGGGGAATCCACCAACCACTGGCCGAACCTCTGGACCTTGAAGATGATTGATGGACAGAGGGGGAAAGATACATTGGAAAGGATGGGTAGAGAATCATCCTGGGGAGGGACCAATGGGAGACAGTCTCTGGGCAGAAGCCTGGGTTGTCTTGGAAACTCTTATCAACTTCTGATAAGAACAAATTCCAAGACAGAGGCCCACTTAAAGTGGCTACAAAACTACACTAAATTTACAATTAAAACTACACTATACTTATAACTAAAACTTATAAAACAATTCCAACATCACCACATAAAAATATTTTTCTAGATGTAGCCCATTGTCCTTCCTGTTGAACTGGGATTTAGTTACACGAATCCAATAAAAAGGTCATGGATCTGAGAAGAGTATCTCAAACTCATTTTTGTAGCTGGATTTGAGATTTTTTTAAAAGAAAAATTGTTTCATTCCAATATTTGTTTTAATGAAGAATTTTCTCCTTACCTTTCCCAGGCTCATCCTCAGATATACATCTCTCACAAAACAGTACCTCATGTGATGATTCCAGCTCATTTCTTTGCTTTTCAGTTTGAAAATCCCTGGCAGCTGTTGAAATTCTGCTGTCTGAAACAGCCTCCTGGTTTATACCAATTCAGTGATTTCATCTCTTGCAGTCATGCTGACAGCTCAGAATATGCAGGGAAAACCCTCTCCCCAGCTGGGCAGTGCTCACAACCTAGTGGAACATCTCCTGGTACTTCTTACCTCAAGGAAAGCAAAGGGCTCTTCAAGGCCTTTTTGACTGATGTTTTGATCATATTGCTACAAGATGAGACTCTGTTTTGCTTTCAGTGGATCTTTGGGGGGAATGCAGTTCCTGAACTGGGGGGAATTCAGAACTGAATTCTTACAGAAAGAGCAAATTATGGCACCCTCTATTTAAAAAAAAAAGTCTCTAGAAATTTTATATTGCCAGAGAATTCAGTGTCAAACACTGTCTGTTCTCCAATTGTTATCATGCTCAGTCCTAGGCTAAGGAGAATAATGCAAATAAATGTAAAAAAAGGAGGAAGAGATGTGATTTTATCTGGTTTTGATTTTAGTGATAATTAATATTATTAACACTAAAATATTTAATATAAGAATTAATAGATGTCTACTTGAAATAAAGAATCACTTCTGCTATTTGACAAAACTGAAAGCCTTAACACAGCATAACTTTGGAGAAATTTCCATCCAAATTCAACTCTGGATGAGAAACTGAAGTAATTTCTGGTAACAAATGTCAAAGTTTTGCCTTGCTTCTGAACATTGTGCTCCTTTGGAGAAATTCTACCTAAAATACTCCCAGGGAATTTCTACTTACAGATGGAATTTGAGACTGAGAATAACAGTAAGTGATTTGGACAGACATATCCCACTAACGCTGTCATTATTGTGGGTGCTGGTTCAATGCCCCAGTGCTAGCCCAACCCAAAGACAATTAGGTTAAATTCCTGGCCATATTCTGTAGGGTCCTAGACAAAGAATTTACTAGCACTGGTACACCTAGGAGCCCCTGGATCCACAAATTACCTGCAAACTTGCTGACAGTGCACCCTGTCCCATCATCCTTGTCACTGATGATGTTGTATAGTGCTGGTCCCAGTATTGGTCCCTTTGCTGCCCCACTTTAGTGACTGGCCTGGAGAGGCTGAAAGAGCTGTGACTGTTCAGTCTGGAGAAGAGAAGGCTCCTCAGGGAATTTACCTGTAAAGATAGGGGCAGGAAAACAAAATTCTACAGATACTCATGTGATTTAAGAAGGTGGTCACTCTGTGCAACACGAACAGGGAATTGTAACAACATTTTAGGATGTGTGTTCTCTACAAAAGCCAAAACACAATCACCAAAGGATGCAATAAACAGCAGAGACCTTGTTTGTTTTTCACTGTGAGAGGTGTTCTTAAGTCTCAGAGATGGATTGTTCAAATCACTTTCTGGGTTATTCCTTATAAATATTACCCCAGGCATAGCAAGAACACTCATAGGCATTTCCCAGTTACTTAAATAAGGAAGGCTGTCAACCCAATTAAAAAAAAAAAATTGTTTATTAACATTTCAGATCTCATTAAAAAAAATTACAGGTTTCTATGAGTCTCCTCACTATCCAAGCCAGAGAACAGTTTGCCTAGATGAAATGTAGCAAGTTAGGAAAGGTTAGTTTTTCATTTGAATGTTAATCAAGATTTCTGATTTACTGCAGAACTGAATAATGAGGTTATTATTTTCCTTCTTTTTGGATATAGATTAGATAACTAGATCTAGATATTTCTGGTGGATACTTATTTATTTCTTTATTTATTTATCAATCAGTATTTAAATTACTTCATGTTCACATTTTGTTTATTCTGCCATAAAGGGACCTCCTCAAATCCCTGACATTCCTGAAAATTATTGACAAATATGGCAGCACATAGATACAAAGTAAATATTTTTATTGCAGATGTTCCTAGAAATCTTAACCATGGAATGAATATCTGTTATGCTAGATGCTTAACAGCTGCAAAACTCACTGGTGAATAATATAAATCACATACTTTTTGTTTAAAAGATCCATAACAGAGATAAAATTGAATTCCTCCTCCCTGCGTAGTTCTTGATATATGTGTGCTTCTCTTTACCTCAAATAATGTCCTCAAGTAATTAAGGGATAATAAAAGCAAATATCCTGGAGACAGTAAACCTACACTGTCCAGTCCCTTTTGACACGCTTTCAGAGCAGTGAATCTGAAACCTATAAATCCATACCACTAACTTCATTGTATCATGGAGTGCATTCATTGCCTTGTGGTTGTTTCATAAAAAGGCTATTTTCAAAAAGTCATCGGTTTGTGACATCTAATTAGGGATTGTTCTCAAACTCTTTTGCTATTCAAAAATTGAAAATGTTGCAAATGGAATTGTCTGTAGGATAGACAGGCTTTGTGGGAATTAAAGACCTTTCCAGCTTAAGAAAATAGATCAATAAAAAGCCATTCTATAATGATTGTACCAATTGACTGAAAAGAATCAAAAATCACTAGATTCTGTTAGATCTCAAACAAAACTGATTAGCTTGTTCAAAAGTAATTTCTGCTTTCAGTTATTTCATTTTAAATACATAAGGAGTTGTTTGCTGTAAATAAAATATGTCAGCATTGTTGTTGTTTATAGGCTCAGAGAACACTGTCCTTCATGTATAAATTAGAGGTTTTTCACCAAAATAGGACATTTTTCACTCCATCTCTGAATTGATATTATACTCTATCTTAATTTTTATTTCTAATCTGTTTGTGCTGGGCTGCCTTGTGCAGTTCTATATAGCTACTACATCTGTGCCATCTTGTGGTCTGCACAAAGCTTGTAATGATTTTTATTTTGGGAATTAATCAGAAGTGCAACAGCTTGTCCTCAGCCACAGGCAAGGGGGGATGGCTCAAATGTCACCCCCCTAAGAAGTGTCCAATTGCTCTGCTTGACAGACAGACACATACCCAAAAACATATTTCAAGTCTGCAGGCTACTGTTTTGGCAGGCACAGAGAGCAAGGCCAGTCAGGATGTCATTGTGGTAATATCCAGAGATCTTTTCATCTTCAAATTGCGTTTATTTCCTTCCTGGAGTTTCAATATAGCAAAAGTATATGTAAGCTTTTCTAGAAGGTCCTGTGGTTTTTTCCAACATGGAGGCTTTATAACCAATCCTCTGTCATTGCAATTCAGCTTCAGCTGTGGATCTAAATATTGGCTGAATTCCTTATTGTGGGCTTGCTGGTCTTCTTGCCATTCTTTTTGCTCTTCACTTTTAGGAGCCAGAGCAGATGGATCCAAAAAAGGCCAGATAGATATGATTCCAGTTTCACTTATAACCCCAGAGCTGTGGAATTGCTTGCTATAATGTAGGACTGGCCTTTTAATCCCAGCATTAACATACTGCTTTGAGAGCAGTCCCTCTCACTGAGAGATGAAGTGGTTTTACTTAACTGCCATGCAGTCTGGTATCCCTTTGGCTTCTGTATGTCCAGTTGCAAACTAGAAATGCCTTTTGACTACTCATGTTTTCTTTTTCCTGCTGCAGGATGGTGTTGCTCCAGATGGCTCTTCCATATTCTTAGTAGCTGCTGTCCTAAAATTGCTTATGCTTTTTTATGCCTTTTCTGTGAGACAACCCTGCTTCCTGGTAGTTATTTCCCCTCCTATTTTTCAGACTAAACATATTTATGGCCAGGTGATTTCCATGTCTTGCTGTGTCAGCTAAAACTCCTTCCCTGAGGTTTGGTCTTGATAGCTTTACAGAGAAAAACCATTTCTTCTTTCAGCTTCGATTCTGCTGAGCTAATTAAGTTAAACTTTTTAATGTTTCTCTCATTAAAAGAAGCTGTCAGTTCCCTCATCATGTCTGCTTCTGTGCACTGGTACTCATTTGCTTCTTTATTCAAAGCAAAGGACAAGGGTTTTATGCCACCTTTCGGGAAGGGCTCACAAGGAAAATGTCATTACCTATACTGTCCTCTTGGCTCAAGTGAGAGAAGAATCACATAATGGAAGGGACCACCTAGTCCAACCTCCCTGCTAAAGCAGGGTCATCCCAGAACACATGGCACAGGATTGTGTCCAGATGGTTCTTGGATATCTCCAGTGAGGGAGACTCCAGCACCTCTCTGGGAAATCTGTTCCAGTGAAAGGTCACCTCCACAGTATAGAATTTCTTCTTCATACTCAGGTGGAACTTCCTGTGCATCATTTTCTGCCTGTTGCTTCTTGTGCCATGGCTTGGCACCACTGAGAAGAGCCTGGCTCCAGCCTCTCCATCCTCCCTTTAGATACCAATAGACACTGATGAGGTCCCTTCTCAGGTGCCTCTTCTCAAGGCTGAACAGGACCAACTCTCTCAGCCTTTCCTCATAAGTGAGGTGTTCCCATCCCCTCATCATCTTCATCCTCTGCTGGACCTGCTTCAGGAGCTCAGACAATACTTTCTACCTTTGTTTCTTTGAAAATAAATCCCTGGTTCATCATATCCTCAGATGATCCACTCACAGTCTGCAACACAAATTTCGTTGCAGGTCCAGGGGGCAGGATCTTACAATATATTTGACGAAAGATCATCAGACTGCTTAGACTCCATGCCCTAAAGTTCCCGAGATCCTCCTGAATGATATTGCAGTCTTATGCTTTGTCACATCATGCCAATATCAATTAAAATAACATTTTAATGTAGGGATGAAAGGCCTCTTTCTGTGGTGTTTGTTTCTTCTCAGAACAGGAACCTATTTTCTTAATGAGTTCACAGATGACCTGACGGTGCTGTCCATTGGACTTGAGTCAGAAGATTTTGTGGTGTTTGTGCAGCCCTGAACTCTTCAGAAAGTGTCTATGCTGAAGGGAAGTGGGAGGCATCCCCTTTCCCTGCATTTGCTGGGTCCTGGAGCCCTCCCTGGAGCATAGACTTGCAGCCCAGGGGAGGATTTGCCTAGGAGGAAGGAAGGGAACTGTCTTGTAACACTGGCTCCCACAGGCTGAGTAATGCAGCTCAGGGTCCAGGGCAGAATTGCTTTCCTTTGCTGTGCAGCCTTGGAACACCTGGTAAGAAAATCCCTCGGGAACCTATCGGGTTGAGGGGGAGTAACAGTGTAAGTGCTGTTGCAGAAAATGACTAACCAACCACAAACCCACGAGAATCTCTACTACCAACCTCCTTCTGGCATAGTAATATTCTTTTCAACAGAATCAGTTTGTCATCTGTCTTGTTCCAAACTTCCATTTCCATTTTTTCTGTTTCTCTTATGAGTTCCTTTACCATTTATCTAGCAGATATGGTCCCAAGTGACGGCACATTAAATGTTTTCCTGAAGTTCAGATAGATGAGATCTGCATTTCCTATTCAGATCTCTCAGCACATCAAAGAAGCTTGGTGTGGCGTGATCTACCATTGGTAAACACAAGCCTTTGATCTCATTTTCTATTAACTTCAGGGAGCCAAAATTATAAGAGATGTGCAGTGTTTCTAATTAGAAATCAGAGTTCCCACGAGTCTCATTTTTTATTT
Organism: Aegithalos caudatus; assembly: GCA_013389925.1. Classification (NCBI taxonomy): domain Eukaryota; kingdom Metazoa; phylum Chordata; class Aves; order Passeriformes; family Aegithalidae; genus Aegithalos; species Aegithalos caudatus. The sequence goes on from WEIU01008364.1 coordinate 93,312, forward strand.
TTATTTTTGTTCCCTTCACAGTTGCTTATACATTCATGAGTAGCAATGCAAGTGTAAGTATACATATCATGTTCCTGAAAAGCAGGAGATTAACTGCTGAGACTGCTGAACTCCATTAATCTACAGATCAGGTACAGCACAAGCTACAGCCTTAGGAAATGCTGCTTCTCTGGCAAAGTCAGCACAGGAATAGCTGAAGCAAAGGGTCTGGAATTAGGGCTCTGCCCTGCCCAGCTGGGCAGTTTGGGCACAGCCAAGGGCCATCCTCCGACCATGGGGGCACGGCTCTGCTCACTGCGGGCCCTGCTGTGGAGTCTCAGAACAGCACATGGCTCTAAGGTTTTTATTTTCCACAGCTGACTCTTGTCTTAGCTTTCATGGACCTGCTTTTGTCATCTGGTGCAATTTTGCTGTAAAAAGCATACAAAATCCTAAAGGTTTTTACCTTTGAGTGAAATGACCCAGGCTGCAGGCAGGCTTTGCTCTCCCCTTTGAACACAAATCAGCTCAGAGACAAACACTCCTCCCTCATTTTAGAATTTATTTTTTACACTACAGCCTAATACTATATAACCAGAAGCTTTAGGTAATTTTCTCCAGTCTCTCTGTATTAAAATGACAGAACAGTATATTTTCAGCAAGCATGCCTTCTGCTGGCTCTCAACCAGAATTAGTTGAATAAATAATAATATTTGAACAATCTTTCCAAATTTCCACATTAAAGTATTTTCTCAGAACTAAACAAGTAAATCATCAAACATGTTTGCAAATAATGATTTGACAAAAGTTTTAAAACATTAAAATGACATTGACAAATATTCTACCTTAACATGTAAAAGGAACAAAGAATACATGTTACTATTTTAGAAAACAGAGTTTATAAATCTATTACTTATATTTTGGAGAATAAACATGATGTCTATATTAATTTTAACTCATTTTGTGCTTATCCTATTTAGATAAAAAACAAAATTGTCATATGATCAAACAGCATGAAGGTGGTTTGAATAACATTCTTCAATAATATTCTTTGTTTTATTTGCTATGTTGTTTCCAGTGAGTTTCTGACATGGAAGACTTCAGAAATTCTGAATCTTGCCTTACAAGTCATTAAAACAAGAGATTTAAAGCTATGCAAAGCTAGTCTCCTATTTCCCTCTGCATGACATTCAGCAATTTTGTTTAGTCTTTAGAAGGCTGTGGTGCATGGAAGGAGATTTACCAGTCACATCTGGTCCCCATCTTATTTTCTTTCCCTCCATCTTGTATTTCACTTCCTAAAATTCAAAGGCCACAAACAGGTTAAATGAGAGCAGCAGAAATAAAATGCATACATGTATCAACTCCATCTACACAAAGAGCATTGCCCACACTAAGCCTTTCTCATGGATAAGAATTTGGGAATTAACAAGGGTTAGTAGTATTTGTCGTGTATTTGATTAAACCATGGAAGCTATTAACAGGATGATGACCTAAGATACCTACTAATGGGCTATCAATTTCTGCAAACCACAAATTAAAGCAGGGAAAGTGCTTACAGAGAGAGAGAGACACGGGCAGTGTTTACAGAAGCTGGCACGGTCTGTTGAACACTCCTGGCTGCTGAATAGCACTCTGTGTTTAACTGCAGCATCTTTAATAACTCAAAGCTGCCGGCTCCAGATTCTGTTTCTTAAAGTAGAGAGTGATTTTGTTTTCAGAAGAGATTAGAAGGAGGGAGCTTTAGTTTTGATGAATATAAGATGAAATCCTGTGATGGATACAATGCATAAAAAATTACAAATATGGAAGATTTAATAATTTCCCCATATGTCTGTTCTCAGCTTTTTGATTTGTCAGTATGATTATTTTTAGGTTTGCCAGTTTCTTGACTGAACGAGGATTTAATGTCTGAAACCTTTGTAGAGAGAAGAATGTTTATGGACATACGTAGCAAATGTATTTTTCCTGTTCTATTATTATTGTTGTAAATATTCAGAGGAGCCCAGCTGATGCCTCTTTTACCTATAAGAGACAAGATCCTCATAGCCCCAGGGTCTTGGTCCAGAGGAGTCTCTCCCTTCAATTGCCTCTGCAGTCATGTTATTCCCATGCCAACTTCCTTCCCACAAACCTTCTTGCTTTGCACTTTGCAAAGCACTGGATGGTTCATCCTGGTCCTGGCTATCGTGCCTACCTGCTCAACAGACATAAATGGAGAACAGGAGTCTGCCTGGGAAGTGGCATGCACTAAAGGAAAATCAATACCGAATATAAGGATAGCTGGTAGATGAATTATATAAATTGTCCTTTCCTGTTTAGTAGCTCACACTCAAACAGTCTGCACTGCTCTCCTAGCCTCTTTCATGTGGCAATAAAATGGGTGTTTATGACAGAGTCCTTGACTCTCAGTTCTTAATTAACAGCTAAGATTTACCAGCCTTACTTGCTTTGTGTTGCCAGCAATGAGGAACACAAGGCAGTTGAACAGTAAACAGAAGTATTTATCAGGTGGATGTCACTTGAAAAAGAAGCAAGTTATGTGTAAGACATTTCAAAGACACTAAAGCAGCCCTTAATAAAGTAACATTACCACAGCCCATTGCACCCTGGGAATAACTCCTCTGCCAACTCTGGGCTATCTAGAGTAAGGGCAAAGGTGCATCTGCAGAAGACCCAGGACCTGGAGAGGCTGTAGCCAGATCTCACATATCTCACAGACCTGGCAAGGTTCCTGAGCTGCCCAGAGGGTGTGCACCCTCTTCTCCTCCCAAGGGCAATGGGCATCATTTGCTACACATGTGACACATACCCAGAATGTGCTGGTCTCTGTGTAATAACTCCAGAGCCCCCCAGCCCCTGCTGCTTCTGGCGCTGTCCTTCGAGGGAAAGCCACGCTGCCTGCAGTGTGCACACTGTCTAATTACATCTCCTTGCCAAAGGTCACATTTTCATATGTGTGCTCAGTAATAAAGTCGCTAATCTCTGGCAAATAAGCCTTGATTCTTGTATTGGTATTTGCTTTACATTTTTTTCCCTGTCCTTCAGAACATTTGTTGCTTTAGAATCAACCAAAACCAGCCTGACAAATATTTGTCAGTAGTTACGTCTGACAATTTTCCACCTACAAATCTTTTGCTTCATCTCCATTTGGCCCTGCTGTGTCCTGCCTGTCCTAAAAGCTGAGCATTATTTCTTAGTTCTTTTCTTTGTGTTTGTGAAAATGGGCTTCCAGCTAAAGCAAATCTCCAACCACTTCAACTGTAAAAGCAGGCAGGGAAATTACACAACAGGTCTGCAATGCGACTCCATCCTCTCTCTAATTCCCTATTAACCTCAAGAGAACCAATTAATTTTTTTACCGTGCTTCAAGTAGATCCATTCTTTGGAAAGCTTTTTCTTGTTAATTGAGATACTGCCTATGTATTTTTCAACTTCAGGCCCTACTCCTCCCTCCTAATTTTTTTACATAAGCTTCTTTTCCTAATCTACTCATTTCTCTCTGATCACCTCTTTAAAAGCAGAAGGGCCTCATTTAGCCAGCACTCACTTCCAATATGAAAAACTAGATTAAATCTGGCATGTGCTGTAGGTTTATAGCATTTACCAGTATGGTTTGGTATCAATATTTAACCCTTAGACAACCTACCACCTATAAAATACATCGATCTGTGTCTGTCTTGTAATACACTTTTGTACTGACAGATGGGGTAAGAGACTCATGCCTGGAAACTGTGGTAATGGTGGTGCAAGTGTCTGTCCATCATTTTAATAATTGTGTCAGATGAACAGAGTATAGAAAACTAAGGATAAAGTTAAAAAGGTAAGAAATTTTCTGTAGGAAAATTTTTCCTTTGGGAAATGAAGCTTCATTAAAAACTGAACTATTTGAAAAAATGCGCTGCTTTTCATGAAATTCTATCATGAAAAGAATTGAAAGGCATTTTAACAACGTCAGTATGATTAATTTGGATCCTTTTCAGAATAAATTGTTTCATGATTGAAACTCAAACTCAAACCTCTTTACTGGTTAATTATCTTAGGGTAATGCATTTCAAATCTCTGAAACAACATCTCCTCTAGAAACTGTCTTTTAAGAAACTATAAAAAGTTGATTTTGTTCCCATTCAGAATGAGCACAACTTTCAAGGAGTCAGAACTTCCCTACAAATTCTAACTGAAATAATGTTATAACAAAAGTAATTTGAGAGTCTCAGTGGATATTGTAGGAAAATTTAGAAATTAATTCCAAGGATTATGAATTAACACCTACATGTTTCATCACTTCTGCCCATGCAAAATTTTTTGGGAAAGGTAGTACTATGTTTTTGGTTCTTTGTCTTTCCAAAAGTTTGTCTTTCCAGAAGAAAACCATCTCTCTCTCTCTCTCTCTCTCTCTCTCTCTCTCTCTCGCTCATGTCAGTGTAGATCTATATTGTTGTAAATGCTGACTGAACCTGACTGTGTTGTCTTATGTTTAATGCTTGGGGCCATCCATGCCACCTCACAGAAATGTGCCAGAGTAAAATGGTAAATGTGTACAACTGTAATACAGTACTGTGACACATATTAGAGCTAGTTAGTTCATTATTAATCTTACAACCTATGAGTCACTTCTGTCATTTTTATTGCCACCAGTCAAAACTTCTGCACCTGGAAATCTGCTGATGCTGGGAACTTTACTAGTAGGTCATGGGACAGAGTAAAACACTGGCTAGTTCTGCTGTCCATACAGTTTTAACAAATGAGGTTAAAGCTTTGCTTTGTTTCCAAAATAAGCAAATTCAAGCAAACCTATAGAGAAGAAGGGTATGATTAGTTGCTGATGATACTTGCACAAATTTCAGTTGGGTTGGCACATCTCCATTTACACCAAAGGCATAGGTTTAGACAATTACCTTTTAATTATCAAGATGGTAACTGTTTCATAATTCATTATCATTATATATCAATTAATAGTATTAGTGGGAATTGAGTTCTTACTGGAGATCTTTTCTCTCCTTAACTCAGTGACCCTTTCCCTCTGCCTGCTTTACTGAATATATAACTCAGATGAGGAAACAAAAGTATAATGGAGAGTATTGCCTAGTGAAATTTTCCCAAGACATCCAAATTATTTGGCAGCTGTACTGGTTTCAGTCAGACTTACAGGCCTAAATGCAAGTTTTTGTTTGGTTTTGTACTTCAGAAATAGCAGTCCAAGGTATCCTTGGTACTTATGAAGTGGTTTCCCCAAATAAACTCTTTCTTCTTTTTTCCTCTTCTTTCCCCTTCATTTTCCCAGGATCCACTTACAAGTCCTTGGTCTAACTAGAAGATATACATTAATCTAACTAGTACTAAATAACATCTCCATTTTTAGTTTGAAGGATGAAAGTGGTTCTTGATTGGGTAAGGAAGTGAATATGAAGAAAGATCATTGCATACAGAAGACAGGGTCTAAGGTTGGGACTGGGAGAACCTCTAAACCCAAGTACAAAAATGGCTGCATATGCTGGTTTGGAAAAGTTAGCTTCAAAACTAGAGGGATGGTATTTCAATTCATCAGCAAAACCCCTTGGAGTTAAGTCACTGAATTCTTGAAATACTGAAATTTAGCAGAGGATGTATTTGGCAGCTGTAGAAACTTAAAAGAAAATAACAAAAGTATTTATACTTCCTTGTTGTACAAACAATTTTGTCATCAAGGCAGGCAAGAGATTTTTATTCTTCTCTTCCCTTTGCTTTTGTGTGTATCTTGCAGGAACTACAGTTTATAGTCTCTCAAACTGTCCATCAACACTGAAAAAACCCCATGGATTGGATGGTTTGGCAGAGGTTCTGATAAAAAAAGCATCAGTGGAAAGGCATTTGATGCAGAGTTGCTGGCAGAGCAGTGAATATGAACAGAGCTAGGCAAGGAAATATCTTCTGTGAGCAGGGAAACAGTAAGACACTGTTTCCCTTAGGACTTCATACTCAATCGGGGCCAAAATTATTCATAAATAATTATTCAAGGGCAGAAATAATCATTTTCTCCCTTCCTAATGATATGACCAGGGTGCAGCCATCCTCACCTTTTGGCACTCTTGTGAGACCTGTTATTCCCATTTCTGACTGAGCAGCTCCTGAATTCTCTCATGTTTGTGGGCCCGGAATTCTGACCTCTTGTAGACTTGAGGCATACTTAGAAATTATAAACACATTGCTGAGTTTTCTGAGTATTTCTCAATAGAGAAAAGTCTACTCGTCTTTATCGCCATGGCTTCCCTTTCCAATGCCCTCTAGCACAAAAAATAAAGCTTAATAATTTATTTTTGGCAAGCAGCAAAGGGAACATTCCAGGTGCTGTGTAACCTTAACTAATCAGATTATTTTAAATGTAAATGGCAAGAGAATCTAGATAAAACACAAGCACTTCTTTTATTGGATGGCTTTATTTGCACTGCTCTTTCTCTTAGGCTCTCCCTCTCTAAGTATTCCTATTGCCTTTTCCTTCATTCCCTGGTCCTCCAGCTGGCTGTATAAAGCTACACAGGCTATACAAAGCTATAATTCTGCTACATCTACTTAGAGTGGGTAAACTTGCTAAGAAGTGCCTGGAGATGGGCAAAAGAATGATCATTTTTCTCAAGGTCTCACTGGCGGCTATGTCTGCTCACCATGGCCAAAATCTCTCTGGGCACGCAATTAGAGTTGCTAATTCCTGAGGTTTTCCCAAGAGGGAACCCGGCCTAATTTGGGAACTGACGGAGCTCTGCCCACAGAGCCGGGTGGGAGGGAGCCCCACCTGCTGCAGTGTGTGCATCCATCCAACCACACAGCAGCACAGAGCTGCTCACATGCAGGGTACTGTAATCTGTGCAATTTGCACTTCTTTCTCTGGAGTTATTCACATTTTCCTTCTCCTGAGCTAAGGGAAATCACAACGGACATATTTTCCATCTCAGAAGAGACTCCCACTCCCACGTTGCTGGGAGTTCCATAAAGGATGAGTATTTGACAAGATATCCTGGGCTCATATTGTATACAATACAGATAAACCCAACAGTTTATTATAAAGGGCAAAGATTAATAATATGCTCTCTAGGAAAATCTGATTGTCATGCTGGTATTCTGAACATGAGATGAGGACAGACAATATACGTTATTGCCGGGTCATGATGGCCCTAAGCAGATTAGTTTCACCTTGAATCTCTCCTAAAAGATACATGGCATCTTTAGATTGATTGGCTTGTAACATTTTTAAAGGAGCCTTACTGCATGCTGAAGAGAGCTGCCAAAGAGGTGGTTTTCAGATGTATCTTTTGATTTTTGTCTGATTGTTAAACAAGTGTTATTCCAGGAGCTGGCCTGTGTTGGCTACCTAGTAAATGCTCAGGAAGTTAAAAAAAAATAATTCTGGTTTATTTTCAACCCTTCTCATTCCAATCTAAATGATGATACAGTATTTTAAATATTTTTTTTTGTTACATTGGCTAAAAAGTGATGTCTGAAATAAGCACCAGGAATAATCCCTTTGTGGCAGCTCCCCTTTCCTGAAGCTGCATAAGCACTACAGGCTCTCTTTAACATACAAATTTTGGTTTCCTCTGCACTTAAACAGGACTGTTTAGTTCAGTTCAGAAGCTTGATGAGATTATTTCCTTTACAGGGGGCTCTTCTTTCTTAAAGTCATCTACATTCCTTTAATTTTGAATTCTATTGCTGCAGAAATATAGGAAATAAAAGATAACCACTGTGGTAGCAACACTAGCTGTGCTAGTACAGTGTATGTTTAAATTTAATTCCAGAAAATATGAAAATGGAGGATCATGTTTATGTGATAATCTGTATCTTAAAGGAGAGTACTTAATGCAGTAGTGCCCATGTATGTCAACAATGAGGAAGAGCCAGAAAATTTACCCATGTCTTGAGGTCCCCTAAAAGCAAAGGTCTGTTAGAGACAGGCTGCTTGGCTTCCCTCAGTGTGGCTTTCTCCTGATGCTCACACATGCCCCTCGCCTCTCCTCTCCTCTCCTCTCC
>WEIU01008364.1:114513-136906 GCA_013389925.1 Aegithalos caudatus
CCCGCGGAGCTACTGCTCTGCCAGCTGCCCGAGCCGGGCGGCGGCGGGCATGGGCTGGCCGAGGCCCGGGGCTGGCGCTGCTCCTGCTGCCTGCTGGGCACCTGCTGGTACAAGAGCTGCCTCAGCCTGTGCATCCTGGCCGCCGTCTGCTTCGCCTCGCTGGCCCTGGTGCGCCAGTACCTGCGGGACCTGCTGCTCTGGGCCGAGAGCCTGGACAGCCTGGCCGGTGTGCTGCTCTTCACCGTGGGCTTCATCGTGGTGTCCTTCCCATGCGGCTGGGGCTACATCCTGCTCAACGTGGCCGCCGGCTACCTCTACGGCTTCGTGCTGGGCATGGGGCTGATGGTGTTCGGCGTCCTCGTCGGCACCTTGGTCGCCCACGTGGCCTGCAGGCGGCTGCTGGCCCGCTGGGCACGGGCCAGGATCCAGGGCAGCGGGACGCTGAGTGCCATCGTCCGTGTCGTGGAGGGCGGCAGCGGCCTCAAGGTGGTGTGTCTGTCGCGGCTGACGCTGATCCCCTTCGGGCTGCAGAACGCCGTCTTCGCGGTGAGTCCCTGCCCGGGCTGTGCGGCCGCGGGAGACAAAGTGCTGGAAGGATGTCTTTTGGCACAGTGGCTGCTGTTATTGGTAGGGGTTGCCTCCTTTCATGAGAACAAGCCGTGGTTTCTTTCTCATAACAGTAAAAACAACGCTCTCTGCCTGCTCTTTTGTGCATGCAGAGGGATAAGCAGGCAGATTTTTGAGAAGCCTTGCTCACTGGCGTTGTGTTAGCTTGCTCACTGGCATTGCTCTCTTACCTTTCAAGACTATATTCTGGTGTTAGAATCATCAAGGTGTTGTATAGCAAAATCTGTGGAGAACTCGATTTGTGAAGTGTGCTTTTAAAGTGATCCACTCTAAAACCTGGCAAGAGTTGAGGAAAACTCTTGCCAGATCTTCATAAACTACTTAATATAAGTAATCATATTGGAAAGAAAGAAGTGGACAGATGAAAATTCTTTCTCGGTGTGGTTGGTATTTGTGCCATGCATCTGGAAAATCCATATAGGATGTTAAGTCCACGCACACAAGACGGTTTTGGGCAGAGCAGAATGTAGCCTCAGACCTGAAAAGGGACTGTACTCTAGAGCAGCACTGAAAGTTAGTTTAAAGTTGAGTCTGGAAAAGGGTTAGTCTTGCTTTTCTTTCTACTTTCAGGTGAAGATTGGTACATTCATTTGGTCTCTGTGATCATCTTAAAGGAAAAAGTAAAGAAGAACATGGAGGGTAGTTTTTTTGTGTATTGTCATGCTGCTGACAACAATTACAGACCCTTGTTGCTTCCCGAGTACTTTGTCTGAAGGATCTGGCTTTGGCTGTGTTATGCCTCAGTTTTATCTACTAAGTTGGTGAATCGAAACAAAGCAAACTAGATTGTGAAATACTTTAAATGTTATCAGTAACATATATGTTATTTAACATAAGGGACCGTCTAAACGCGTGTTTTGGCCTGCCACTTTCTTATAGCCCACCTTCCTTTCCCTGTCTGCAGTCCTGATTCTATACCTTTCTGAAGCACTTGCTTAATTTTGACAGAATTACCTGTCTGCAATTAGTAGGTCACCGAATACCAAATTGGTTTTTTAAGTAAAATTTAATCCATGCAATTTGGGGTTGTAACATCCACACCAAGTATTTTAAATTGCTGTATAGAAAAAATGTGTGTACTGGAGCCTTCATCTCCAGAGCTGTAATCTTGATCCATGAGAGCTGTAGCAACTTGTAATTTCTTTTTAAGCAGATCTTTTAACCATTTCCTTGTTAAGAATGAGAAACTGAAGAGCTGAGCCTCTGCTGTTTTATTTGTTAATGTGTATTACTGCAGGGCTGAAGAGGCTTAGACCTGTCCAGCTGGGAGCAGAGTCCCTCCTGGAGCCCAGGATAGCAGATGAAGCTTCTGCTGTGCTGTGACCCTCCTAAAGTAGGGAGAGAGCTGTTGTGCTCCGGTTGTTCACAGCTTCGGGGGTCACTTGCAGTAGTCAGCAGATGATACAGAGTGCTATTGGATCTGAAGAACAGACCGGAGAATTAACAAGTTAAAATGATTTCCTTCCTGGCATAACCCTTCTGTTAGAAACACAATTCAGCAGAGTATTCAGGCCAGTTCAATATTAAAATGATGCTGTAAATCATTGTGGTTTGTGTTCTCCATATTCTGCAGGCTAAATAATTTTCTTTCCAAGTGGATGTTTCAGTGTTAAAATAATAGATAGGAAATGAGATGAAACCAGATGCTTGAGTTATGCCAAGTAACTTGGATGTTTTTTGCCAATTTTAGTTTGGTTATGTTTATTACTCCTGATTTACTACTTTATAGCATAGTCAAATAAAGCACAGTGTAAACTCAATTTTTCACTGAGAACATTTAATATGAGCTACTAGATCACTGAAAAGTGATGCATACAAATCTAGGAATTCAAGACAGTTTCTCATTTTGAGTCAAGTTTAAGTTACGTAAAAAATACAGCTTTCTGCCTACACAGACCAAGCTGTCATTTCTCACTTATTTGAAAACTTAACACTTGTTTTAAGTTTAAAATGCATTTCCCATGCTACCAACTTCAGCAATGAATTTGAAAAGGATTAATTTTTAAACAGCAGTGAATTTAAGAAAAAATACATATCTTTATTTTTCCAGGGGCATGTTTTCTATGTGGATATTTTTAAGTAAAGTGGAGATACTGAGAATACTTAGAGAGAAGTAAGGAAGTGACACATAAGGTTCAGGGAAAGGCATAACCTTGATGTGAGCAGGGTCATCTGCAGGGCTGGGATTAAATGATTTCTACAAGCACTTGTTTGGTGGCATGTACCATCTGCTAAGAGCTTTTGGGAGGTTAACTTGTAGGGGGCATAGAGAAAGATGGAAGAGCTTCTTAGGATTTGATTAGTGAGGGAATCATATCAATTGAAACAGCACAAGAAGAAAATTAACACAAATTCCTTAGCATCTCACCAGCCAGACATGAAGATCTTGCTTCTTAAAAGGTCGTTCTGCTGATAGGAGAGGGGTGAGGTAATGCATTTGCTTGCCTTTCTGGAATATAGCACTTGCTCACTGAAAGCATGTTTGTATTTTTCTTTTGAGTGAGTTTTGCTTAATTATCACTCCTGATGCCAAAGTGGCCTGGGCTGCTGGGATGTGTTTACCCACGCACAGCTCTCTCACCTGGGCAGCTCCCAAGTGTTCTGAAGGCAGGGCTGTAAGGAGGCCTGGTATGCAGGTTATCAGCTTCTTCCCACGAGTTTGTTCTTGGAGTGAGATTGGTGCAAACTGGTTATTTGTAGTGCCAGATGTAGGTTAGATGGGATTTCATACTTTCCCCCCCTCTTTAAGGGGAATATTACATGAAGGAAACAATCTGATTAAAAAATCTGAGTATTCAAGTGTGCACCTCTGGGTTCAGAAATGCATACAATGAAGTCAGAGTTGAAGAAATGGTACCTTCTTTGCAAGAACATGCACGGTGCTTCCTCTGCTTGTTCAAAAGTTGGCAGCTGGTTTGGTTTTTTGTATGTATTGGGATTTTTTTGAGGGAGTGGTGTTGGCTTTTTTTTGGATGGGGGGTGGGTGGGTTGTTTCTGGAGGGTTTCTTTTGGGCTTTTTTTGGAGGAAAAAGCACCAGAGTCATCCTTTGCCCTTGGTCACTAAGCCTACCTGATCTGAAACACAGGGATTTGTGCACTGAGGGAAGAGAAACTGTGCTGCAACCCCTAAAGGCATGGGAGCCCCCAGCAAAGTCCTGACAGAAGCATTTATTATTCTTTGACAGTGCTGAACCAAAGGTGTCAGCTGCAAAGAATGCACACAAGTTCCACAGGACAAAGCCTGTCCAAGGCTTAATGGAGGAGTCGCTGGCTATTGTTATCAATGCAATTAGGTAGTCCTTAATTGTATTTGAATACAATTTAAATATATTTCTGTTATGGCCCATAACAGAAACACAATTGCATCCATGCTTGGTTTGGGATTTCAGGGTTAATTTTTGCCGGCTTGAGCTTTCACCAGAAACAGAACCCTGGTAGGCTCTGTTAGACAGACTGGCCATGCAGATACCAGTCTGGCAGGTTCATAGAACAGGTAAAGTATGGAAAGCTGTAAGTTTTATTGATGATTTCTCAAGTTTCTTAGGCAGGGATGCTGTCTACTTCCTGTGCATTCTGGGGAAAAGTAAAGTAGCTCTAAACCTACAGTTTAGTTAAAAGGGCATCTCAAATTTTTTTCACCCTTTCCTTAGCTTTCATTGCAGTGGGAAGCACAAGCTGCAATTCAGTGTATCCGCTGGGGCGGTGTCCCCTTCACTTGGAAACAATCTCTCTCATGACTCAGGAGGTCCAGTTGTTTCAGGACACATCAGGTGTGCAGATATGTTGCTCTGCAACTGAAGTGTCCTTAATACATCTAGAGAAATGAGAGAGGTGCCAGGAGTGTTAAAGCAATCTTTGGGAAGTTTCCCAGCTCCATTAGATGTAATGATAGTGTCCTACTTAGCAAATTTTGCCTCTGCGTTAGTATTTCAGAAACTTTTAATAGCAGCTCCTTCATTCCCTTGGCAATACAAGAAGTTTGGACTGTGCATTCTTATTACATGGCCCAGATTACAACAATGCTTAAAAAGATCTTTTGAAAGTATTGGTCAAATGTGAAGTTCTGACATAATTATGTAATCCTTTTCATTATAAATCTAAATTAATCTTGTCTAGCGAAGGAAATTTAATATTTGTGGTACTGGCATATATTTCAGGAAGTATAATATGCAGTGTGAAGTTTGGAAATGGCTTACAGGATCTTGTTCCAGTGAATTATTCTTAATCTTTACGCTTCATTGCATTCTGCTCCTCCATTGCCCTTCCTCCCAAAAAACTTTCCACTGATGTTGCTTAGAGCTCTGAGAATTCAGCACTGTGACTTTCACAGTAACTAAAGTTTATTTTAAGAATAGCATGATGAAATGAGTAACATTGCTGCTATTCTTTGGTCTTCAACATTGTACAAAACTGGCAAGGTCAATAATTTCCATGTAGGCTCTCAGTGTTAGGGCTGTTCTTAATTAGATTTCTGTTATTATCAACAGAATTGTCTGGAGAATTTGTTGAACTGCTTGTTTCCAAAATCATAGTTTTCATACTATTTTTTAACCCAGCTTTCTCTTGTTTTCTTTTTTCTTGTATAAATATCTTCTGATCTCATGATGCTTGCCTTTAATATTTCCTGATGCTGCTGATACTAATTTAGCTGGTACTGTATACTTTGTTCCCATGTAAGCTCCTACGTCCACCTATTGACGCAGAACAGGAACTTTACAGCAAAGGAAAGAAAACAGTGATGTATCATTTGTGTTTTCTCCAGAGAAACAAAATCTATAACTGTGTGTACTGTTTTTGTTCACTAATTGAAGTGAGATGCAAAATACCTTTGGTAGGCAATCTTAATGATACTCATATATATTGTATAGATATAGATGGACATTGCTCATAGGGATCAAGGAAAGACGTGTGTACCTTAGTAAGCTCATGACTTGCCCAGCACAAACATTGTATCTGTTGTTCTGTTTACCTGGATCATGTTTAACACAGTGACTTTTTGAACAGTTACCTCTTAGATTATTTGCCATACATGAAAAATTCAAAACAGATAGATCTTTGCATTACACCTTCACATTCAATAAAGTAATTTCTTCTCACAGGTAAATTCTCATAAATCCAAGAGCTCTGTTCACTGAAGGTAAAAATAAATACCTTCAGTGAACGGTGTAATTGTATCCCTAGTTAATGACTGTTGCACAGAGATGTTTTGTAATGTAAGGTGAAATTAAATCAAACCTAGAAACTTTAAAAAGGCCCGATGAAAACTAGATACATGCTGTTTCATTCTGTTATCTTCCCCCTGTGCATGAATCAAAGTTTCAGTAAAGGAATGTATGATATTTCATGACTTTGCAGGGATGGTTGTGGGAAGTGGTAGTCTGGTTGCTTGCACACAGATTGTGTTGGAGCTGCTGTTGATTTCTTACTCTTTCTTTTTATTCAGATTACAGATTTATCACTACCCAACTACCTGATGGCTTCTTCACTTGGGCTGCTTCCTACTCAGCTCCTGAACTCGTACTTGGGCACTACCTTGCGTACCATGGAGGATGTGATTGCAGAACAGAGTGTTAGTGGCTATTTTGTGTTTGGTTTACAGGTCAGTTAAAACAATTGCTTTCGTAGACCTTGGTAATGGTGCTGTCTGCCTCTCTGTGATTTCTGTTCACTGCTAGATACCCAGAAAAGTGGATTCCCAGTGTACTGATTTCTTTAGGTTTTGTTTTGTGCCCTGAGAAAAGGATAGTTCTCTCACACCTCACCATAACACAAAGCAGAACTTACTCAGTGTTCTCTTTTTCTGACACAGTTTTTGGTAAGTTTTCTTCTCTTGCCTTCTAGGGTAATCTGCTGAATTTGAGACTTGTCAAACCATCCCTACGCAAAAGCTTGTATTTATGTAGACCCAGCACCTGTGCACTGTTCACTGTTAGCATCCAGCATACCCATTTTGCATAGGTATTCAGGATTAAAAATGCTGTAGAGTACTATTTTCCTAATGCCTAAATCAGAAGATCCTAATTTTACAAGTGACTAAATTAATGTGAAGTATATCAAGTACCTTTACATGACCTTAGCTCTTGAAATAGTTTATCAGTAAATTCTGGGTGTGAGCCTTAAGTGTGAGACTATTATGAGCATAGAGGTTCTGGGTATTTCAGAATTATACTATATATTAAAACCTCTGACAGTGACACTACTTCAAACTGTGTTTGACTAGCAATTACCGTGGTTTACAGACTTTCAGTAGGTACTGCAGCTGTTTCTGTTCCTCAGTTTTTACAGTCATAAAGCTGGTGTTTAGCAATGCTAATACAGAAAACTAAGTCTAGGACCATTTTAAACATACCTTTCCCCCTTGCCCTGAAATTTGTGTGCTCTTAAATAGAATATATAAGTCATAATTTTCATGAAACATGGTTTTGAGTATTTAAAATGCCTTTGTAAGTGTGGCATTTTTTTATATAGTCTTGATAGGTCAAAGAGAACATAAATGGTTTCTTGATAAGCTAGTTTATTTCCAGGGTAGTAGTTTTAGTGGTCTTTTCCTTTTCTTCCCCTATTTATATATATATATATATATTTTAATTGACACTGACTCTCCTTTACAGATTATATAGGTTGTAACATAAGTGTTGCCCAGGTAAGTGGTAGCTGGATAGTCTGAATATTTTAAAAGGAGTACTAACCTTCTTGAGAGCAGTCTTTGGGACATGACTGAATAACTGAAGGCGAGGCCTTTAGTGGAGAAATTTGCATTCTCTCAGGCATCTGCCAAGTGCTTTGCCTGGATGAGCTTTGATGGGATTTTGATTTAGTAAATAGCTCTGAAAATCCTTCACATTTCATGGTTGTCTATGTATGTATATATTTTAAATTACTTATCTAGAGAGCTAGGTTACTGGTAGTAATATTTCTAAACCAAATCAAATTTAAATATTTGGGTAAGCTTCTAGAATAAAAATTTTCCTATCTATTCAAGAATTAATGTCCATAGTATCATTGTGAATCTTGTATTGGCCATCTTTTGAAATGTGTAACATAAACTGGTGAGGAACATAATTTTTGCCCCAGGGGTAATCAAGCACTGGAGCAGAGTGCCCAGAAAAGTGGTGAAATCTCTGTCCTTTTACAGTTTTCAAGACCTGACTGGACAGAAGTTCCGAGCAACCTGTTCTGTTCTTACAGCCAGCCCTGCTCTGAGCAACTGGTGGGGATAGACACTGGCAGGGTGCCTTCCAGCTGCAGTTGTCCTGTGTCAATTGTCTTACTCAGGGATATTCCAGCACTGCCTGCCATGCTGACAGGTGTTTTAAGCAATAGACCTCAATGTTAAAGAAAACATAGCCCTACAGTTAGTAATGAAGTCCAGCTTTTAGACTCAGAACTCTAGGTTCTGTTGTAAGTTATATAACTTCTTTGCCTTTTTGAAAGGAAGATGCAGATTGCAGCTGGTTAATGTTCTTTAAAAAAGGCAGAGGAACTTGCTTCTTTCAAAGAGAGTCTCACTATCAGAGACCTTGATTTTTATTTGAAGATTTTATCTTTTGGTTTGTTTTTTTTCCTAAGGAGGATCTCAGCTAAAAACTTGACTGATGTTTTATTGAAGAGAGAAGGTGAAAGGATTGCTTTATAACAAATATATTGATTTCAACAGAAAGAAAAGCCTATCTTTTCAATTTCTATAAATATTTTAAGTTCTATGTAATGTCTATATTCTGATATGCTGGTTACATTGTTAGCATATGTAGGTTTAGAGTTCCTTGTGGGCTAAGTTGGTCTCCAGTGTCTTGCCCGTGAAGCTTTGAGCCAACGCATATGCCTTAGGAATCTTTGCATTGACAACTTTTTGTTTCATTCAGATCAGTTGTTCTGTAATCATTGCCACAGCCTATGCAGCTTACAACACTCTTGTTTTATTTGCAGATTGTCATAAGCATAGGACTCTCGTTTTATGTCGTGCACCGGGCTCAAGTGGAACTCAATGCAGCTATTGTAGCGTGTGAAATGGAAATGAAGACGTCGCTTGTTAAAGACACTCAGCCAAGCATCAATGGCTCAACCACATACTGCAACAAGAGGACATTCTCTGGAGGGGGTGTCAATATTGTGTGATTTCCAAGTATTAATGACTAAGTAAGGTTTTGTGAACCTGAGCTAGAAATATCTAAAACCTTGCCTAGAAATATCTATGGACAATTGAAATAGATTTTAAAAAATTACAAGTGATTACAGGTTGTACTGTGGCACAAACCAACCGACCAGCTCTTGAATTGCACATGGGGTGACTTCTAGCAAGACAAGGAAGATGGCAAAGTAACTTAAGATGTAAATGCAAATTTGGCTGCACCTTTGGTCATTTATTATGCCTGTCATGGCCTGTAGTCTGCACTTTAGTTTTTTTTCTTTGCTCCTATAAACTGAGAAATGCTTCTATAAACAAAAAAGTAGCACAGAGGTAAATATTTTTCTGCTTAGCATTATTTATAAGGCTAAATAATTATATACAGTAGAATTTTATTACTGATAAAGGTGAATGAGAAAGTATGCAATTCAATGTATGTTATTCTTGAATGTGCTTTTGCTTTGGAATTTGCTTCGGAATTTGCTTCCAGAACTTGGAGGGTATTATTTAGCTAATGATGGGACCATTTGGCTTTTTCTTCATTTTTGATTTCAAAAAAAGATAGAACCCTATATAAAGTTTGGTTGAATGTATTTTTCTAAGTCATTACAAATGTTGCAGAGCCATGCAAATGTATTCACACAAGCTTAAATCCTACATTGTGGGACTGAAGTGCTCTTAAATTACATTTTAAGTTACACTGTGTAATATGCAAAGTACAAGGGAAAATGCAGAAGTTAGATTGCAACGACTATTTGAATGACACTTAATTGGTTTTGCCACCTTGGTGACTGTAACTAAGGGCTGTTCCACGTTAGTCCTATATATGATATTTTTAATTGTTAAAAGGATGAAGTTTTTCAGCTCGCATGACTGCATGTGGTAAGGCTTCTAGAACAGGGAGCTAAATCTCTGCTCTAAACAGAATGATGGGATATTAGCAGTACTAATTTTACAAGAAGGTGGCCTTTATTTTGTAAGTGAATCCCCTCTCCCTTTAAAAAGCTTTAAAAATTCACTTTGGTTGGCACATCTTTTGTACTAGTTTTACATTTTTTAAAAGACGCAATCTATTACAAATTTCATCAGAGTGAAGAAACGAAAACTAGAGGTTCTCCTTGGAAAAATAAATAATCCAGTAGTGGAGAGGACAGCATTGTCTCTGAGACTCAGGAATTCTGACTCCATTTTTGCAAGACTACACTGTATTGGATACTGCTCCTTTTAGGCCTGCTGTGGACTGTTTTTCACTGCATTTAAATAGACTGGATAACCTGATGGTAACTTGTGTGCGTGTCTAAAAGAAAAACAACAATAATGCCTGAACACAACGTTCTGTATGTGTGAGTTTCATGTAGATATTCATACCAATGTTCAATGGCTCAAACACACGCAAGTCATCTGATACAAAAATAATGTAAAGTATGGCTTCTTTTGTAGTTATTTTATGTGAGTTTTTAAGGATGCTTTCAGTCTTCAAAATTTTGTGTTATTTTCTAACAGTACAACTGTGCCTCCTTTTTGTAAGGTTGGTTGTAGGGTCCAAGCATTTTTGTCTTCTTGAGAATAGTGGGTTTTCAATGCCATTGGGAAGCAGAGATGTGAGAGCCTCTAACAGCCTTACTGAGAGGATGTGCGGCACTCGCGTGACCGAACATCTGCGCGTTCCTTCGTAGTGGGAGTTCCATCTTGTTCCTAAAATCTGGATCTTTGCAGATTGGTGTCCTTGGGTCCTGCAACCTGAAGAACTGAACTAGTTCAATGAAAGCAACAAAGTTCAGATTGTCTCCTTTCTGTTGTTTTGGGGCTTGGGTGGCTTTTTTGGGGGTTGGGGGTTTATTTGTTTGTTTGGGGGTTTTTTGTTTTGGTTTAATTTGGTTTTGGGTTTAGTTTTGATTGGTTGGTTGGTTTTTGAAAAGGCAATCTGTATCTACCTGGAAGTGTTCATTTACACATCTCTGCCTCTGACAGCTCCTGTGTGAAAACGAGAGCCAGATAACTTTTTGATGGCGTTATTTGTCATCATAGTATAATTGAGTCCTTAACTAAAGGTTGTTGGTTTTTTTTTTTGTTTTGTTTCTTGTAAAGAACAGTCCTTCAGTGAACTGATCTGAACTTTGCTCCATCTTGCCAAATGAACAATAGTGTTTTGAAGAGGGTATCTCTTTCTTTGCATTTTTTAACTAACTTAAGGTTGCGTTGATTATTCGAAACATTTCCAAATACGTATTTTGAAGTGCTTTTATTTCCATGACATTTTGTAACCAGAGTAACTTCACTATGTGAACACTTTTGTAGTATGGAATTAGTTCTTAAGACTTTTGCATTTTGCTTGATACTTGTAATATTTGTGTACAAGTTAATGGGAAATGTGCATTAAAAGGAACTTTTCTGTACCATGCCAATCATAATTTTATACAATAAATTCACTCAAATTTCTTTAAAGGAATATGTATTAAATGTTTAAGTTGCTGTGATGTGTTTGGAAAGAAGGTGCAGTGGAGTCTTGTATTTATGCAACCATACAAAGATAATTGTCTGCATCAAAGGAGAAACAAGTTAGACTTCAAGGATGAATTCCATGGGTGGGGAGTTACTGACAAGGGAAATAGACTTGATTTTTACTTTAATTTAATTAAATACATGCCTAATTCTATTAGATACTTTAAAGGTTTGGTGTTTGCAGCTGCCTTTTAGATAGAAGGAAAAGTATACATGTCCTTATGATAAACATGCTACAAAACTGTAAGAGGATTGATATTTCTGAACATAACAGTAGTAAAAGTGGTATAATTATTATTTATTTTAGATCGGCTCCCTACCTAGTCTAGTTAAAATCCAGAAAGGTATGAATCTAGTTTAAACAGTATGTGGCTAGTCACCTTCAAGAATGCTTTCTAAGTTGTCATGATGGTCACATTTCTGCATTTTGTATATGAAAGATACCAAAAAGGCAGGTTGTAAAGAAAGAATCTCAGCTGCAGTTTTCCTTCCACCTTGTGGTAAGTGCAACTGTGCAGTAAATTTGTCAAAATTTAATTTTAGACTAAGCATCTGTGAGAAAAAAAACCTTTTGTCCCTGAGCTTTAAATACTATTTTCATACTGATTTTTGCATAATGACTTGAGCAAGCATTGCTGAGGTCAAGTTTGAAGAGTGGAAAAGCTGCTCTTAGATGGTGTGTGGCTTTTGACCTATACCGGATCCCTTGCATTCATTTTCAGCTTTCCACCTGAGGCTGATACAATTTGGATTTTGACTGACTGAGATAATTGGAGTCATCAGTTGTCTTGCAGATAATCTAGGATACAATGTGTAAGATGAAATATAAAAGCATTCCCATTTACAGTTTGGTCATTTTTAATGGCACAAGTAAAGAACTTGGGTAGCTGTGTGACAGGCTTTCTCACAATAATTCAAAGTTGGTATTAATCCTGTCCACATAAGATGATGGTTTGGGCATGAGGGGATAGAAATGAATTGCAGAAAGGGAGCTGATGCAAATTCTGGCTCTGCTGTACAAAGCAGCATGTGTCTGTCCTCTCCAGTCCTGGAGATTTAGTGATATGCCTGGCAGCACAGGGGTGAAGAGTCTAACAAATCTTCTCTTCACGGACATTAGCATTTGTCTTGCACTATGCTGTATTGATTTTTAATTTATATTAATTTATTAGTGATAAGTAGCAAGAAGCTGAGTCTGCGGTGTCAATCCTGTCCCTTTCTTACTACAATATATCATCCTGGTGTATTGCTAAACTTAAAATTGCATTTTAATGAAGTCCTAAGTTCATTAGTGTAAGTTAAGTCCTTGCTAGCCAAGTGACTAATGTGTTGTGGGTTGGCTCTGGATTCTCATTTGTCTGGGAAATTAGCTGGGCCAGATTTGCTGTTGAGAGAGAGTGAAAAGTCCTCTAACCTTCCTTCTAATTATTTAGAACTTCAGATGCATTGCTAAAGAAATTAGCAGAACAGGCTTAATGTACTGGGAGTTTTGCTTTGTTCTAGAGAAAAGTCATTAGCAAGATAGCGGAAGGGTTTGTTCTGCCTGATCCTGAGACTTGAATATTAGGTGTCATTCTTTTTGGGAGTCTGTTTCTGAGATGTAGCCCACATAAGCCTGTGTCAGTCAAGGTAATTAAGTACTGGCTTTGGTGAAGAGGATGTAAAGCTTGGATCATCCAGTCAGTGTGACAAGTCTTTTTTCAAAAAGTCTCCAGTCCACCACAGTTTGGCATTGGTGACTGCAGTGCATTGCTTCCCATCCCTCCTCTGCAGGAGGTGGAATTTGGAGAGCTGCAGGTTGTCCAAGCTGAAGGGGAAGAAATAATTATCTGAGCACAGCGGACAGTTTGAAGAGTTAGATTAACCAGAGCTGTGAATACACCTCTGTGCCTTGGTTTTGTAGTTGCCAAATCCTTTGGCAACTTCTGCTTCTTTCCAGAGCAGGGCAGCTGGGTAGCCTCACCTGGAGGCAGGTCAGCATTTTCTAGAGAATTCTATCATGCTTTGATTTTAGAACTCTTAATTTATGAAACAATCTTCTGCTGACTTTTCTGTAAATTAGAATGGTTTCATTTGTCCCAATAACAGGGTAAGATCACCTGGGATACAAATCTCTGTACCAAGTGGTGTTCCTGTGTGTTCATGAGCTCCCTTTGCTGAATGTGAGGTGATTCCCTCTGTTCCCTGTGAGTCGCAACTGTTTGCCTTGAAGTCTGTGGGTGTGTGGGGAGGTGGGAGGAAGGACGGAAAGGCCTGTGGTGTTGAACTGTTCTAATAACAAATTTTTACTGTGCTTTAGAAACTTGATTGCTTAAGATCACAAATATTCTCCATTTAATGTGAGGAATGGTAGGAGGTGAGGGGAATAGGCTAATGATTTCTCTGATTTTTGTGAGGGAGTAAAAATTTGCTTGAATAGATGATGAAGTACCCAGATGATAGAGGGGTTGTTTTTTTTTTTGGTTGGATTTTGGGGCGTGGAGAGGGGTGGGGGTGGTACTACTGGAAGTAAATAACACTGAAATGGCAACAGTATGAAGCTTTAAACTTTGACTTTTTATGACTGTTCCAGATGTGTTTTACAGCTGTGGGGGATGGTGCCTTAAGAAGGAGCTGGAGTAAACACTCAAAGAAAGAGTGTTTCTCAGATTCTGGAGAGCTGCTGGATGCACATGTCTGCCTCCACGGCCTGCTTTTTTAACTTGAGCTAGAGAGGTCCAAACCAGAGACAATGGCTATATCTCATCAAAAGTGGAACATTTATTGCTGTCCTTTTGATGTCTTATGCAGCAGCACCACATGGCAGATGGTTTGCCTTCCTGAAAGGCTTCCTTTTTGCCTTGTTCTGCTTTGCCTGGCACAGGTGGTGGCTGGGGGAGGAAGAGCTGTGCACTGCCATTTGCTTTTCCACCGGCTGGGGAGGCAGAGATTACTGAGCTGAAGCCAGAGGTTGCTCTGTGTCTTTCATCTCCAAACCACTATGAGTGGCTTCCTTTCCCTGTGATCTAAAAGAAAAGAAAGAAATGACAAAACCAAACCAAATAAATGACAATTTAAAAAAGCCCCCAAACACTGCCACGCAAGAAAGCTTCAGAACTGGTAAAATTCATACCAGTAAGTTAATATTCTGTATATTCTCCCATGTATGTAAATTGAGGTACAAAATTGTGTTTTTCCTGTTCAGACAGCTGTAGTAATCTCTTCCACTCTCAGCAGCTCCTGCATGAGGTTGTTCAGTCAGTGAGCTTGTGAGGGACCAGTGCTGTGTTAGCCGTGCAGGGATTTCCTTGCAGTTGACATTGGACAGAATCACTGATTTCCAACCGTTCCAACCATGTGGTGCTGAATTTTAGGGTTTCACAGCTGTGGAAACCATAGCCATATGCACATGTGCCACTCCAAGGTTATATTGGTTGGTGCTTTACAAGCATTTTGTGTTGCATTTGTGTTGTGTTTTTTGGGAAGGCTGCAGTGGTTGTAACGGGATGTGTGTCTTTCCAGGTTTTAGCCAGAGCACAGTTGATTTTTGTGCAGTGAGTTGAAATGTATTTCTCTGACTACAGCGTGCCTCTTTCCCCCTGCCCCCATGGCAGCCACAGCAGTTTATCAGCTGTTGTACATTTATCATTTGGTTTGCAGGACTCTGCTATGTACCCATGCTGGTCCATCAATTGAGCAGATTTTTTCAGTGACTCTCTCCTTTCAGTTGACAAATCTGTCTGTCTTTTTTCCACCTACATTGCTCAATCTAGTGACAGGCATTCTCTCTTCTTGCAATGGATGCTTCCTTAAATTAAGTTGGGTCTGGTAGTGTTCTTTCAAACAAGCTTGGAGGTGGGAAAATGGCAGTCTGAAGAAGTAACTCTGGACTTCTCAGAGCCCTGGCATTTGCAATGGAGAAAAGTCATGTAGTAATGAGTTTAAAAAATGTTTCCATAAAGAAGCAGTTTGAGAATTTAAAATTTAGAGGAGGAAGGGGAAAGTTGCAATTAGTGAAAAGAATATTAGTATACTTAGCAGGAGGTAAAACCCTGGCAGCTATAATTATAGGACTTTTTTCTCTCCTTTTCAGTGAGTCATTCCATAAAGAATGGATTAAATGTATTTTTAAAATCCTTTTTACTTGTTAAAACCCTAATAGAAAAAGGAAAGGGAGTCACAGAAGAATGTATTAACAATGCAGACTCGTAAAGATTGCTGAATATTAACCTTGAGACAAGGCAGAAATTTGCTTTTTAAGTGGCATGTATGTTGGTACAAATCTATTTTTCTTCATTATATTTGCTCTGATAAACAGTAAAGGTAGAGGAAGGGTAGCCATGTAATGAAGCATGGGTAGATTTGTGTCACATGGATTATATTCTCTTGAGGAAAAGTCCCTGAGTATTCAGTTTTTGGAACTATGTGTAGTGCAGGAGTATCTGGTGTTCTCTTCCCATGCTCCATGCTGAGTATGGGTCATTTCAGTGTCTCAGAATTGGTCAAATGTGTAGCTGTGATTACGTGGCATAAGTCTGAGCAAATAATCCCTTCCCCTTAACAGCAGCTCTAACCAGCTTAGAACTTGATAAAGGAAAGCTGGGAGATGCACCTGCACTTTCTGATAATGGATCTGATCTCATTGTCCTTAATGATATTTACAATGTTTGAGGTACCTCTATGGAAGCCCTTTACAGGTATAGTGTGTGATTACATTTGCCTAAATAAGAAATGAATTTTCTCCTAAAATATACTCCCACCTCTTATTTTTCTCTATATTTAAGAATTAACATATCCAAGTTGGGAACTTCTGCCTCTAACAAATGAGATAATTTTGGCCAGGTGAAGCTGCAGAAGAGCAGTTTGTTTCCAGGTTTTAGCATTATAGAGTAATGAAAGTTGGAAAGGATGTCTAGTGTAGCCCTTGCTGAGATCATACCCAGTTAGATCTGCTCTCCTGAGGGCAGTATCTGGTTGAGGCTTAAATATCTCCAAGGGTGGAGGATCCAGAGGCCTGGGTGACCCGGTCCAACCTTATAGTGAAAGAATCTTTGCTCATACTTTGTTGGAACTTGTGTTGTAGTTTGTGTCCTTCGCTTCTGTTACTGAACACCTCTGGGAAGATTCTGGCTCTGTCTTCCCTTCCTGCCCATTAGATAGTCAAAGACAGCAGCTGAATGGAAGCTGGGGGCTACAACTCCCTCAGAGGTACTTCTGCTATGCAAGAGCCCAGCAGAAATGACCAGGAGATGCTGTTGGGAGGCTGATGTCCAGGGGTTGGTACAGCAAAGAGGAAATTTGGGCAGAGAACAGAGGTGCAAAAAGTCATGTTCTTACATTCAGCCCTGCAGGTCAAAGAAATGCACAATTCCTTGGATTTGTTGTTTGTGATTGTAATGAAATACATGCACTGTGCATATTTATGTTGCAAAATATTTGTGCATGAAGATCATGGATGAGAAGAAAGGCATCTCCAAACGCTGATCTGGCTAAGTTACAGCTAGAGAATAAAGAAGAATATGAAATCCCAAGTGACATCTCAGACTAATTTTGCTTTTATTCTGCTGGTGAATATGCATTTTTGCCATTTCATGCAGTAGCTTCTTAGACATGTCCCCAAAACTTGAATTTTTGAATTGTTGTATGTAAATGCTTAAATTAAGTTTATCATATAGTTTGATTCCAAGACTTTTCTCTTAAATGCCATGGTAATTATTAAAGTTTATTATTTGCAAGGTGTCAGCTTAAAGTAATATTGGTAAAAATGATACCACAATATCAGTTATTTGGAGCAGAGTGTTTTTTTTTTTCCTAGAGGTATCTTCAATAATCACAATTAAGACAAATATCCAAACACTTGCAAATAAATGTTTTAAGTACAGTGAAATCACTGTGAGTCATTTTCAGATTTATGCTGCCTTGGCAACTACTTAATTTTCCTATTTTGTAATGGTAGTGGGTATTTAGCAGCAGCAGGGCAACAGTAAAGGCTGCCAACACAAGAGAAGGAAATAATTTATCTGAACTTCTCAAAGTCCTGTTATGTATAATAAGTATTAGATGCCCAGAAAGCAGTTTCTCTAAAGTAGTTTTGTGCCTAAAAGATGTCTGAAGCCATGGGATGAGGGTCTCCAAAGCATTTCAGCACCCAATTCCACTGAACACTTCTGATGTTTTCCAGTGCTTTAAAGGGCCAAATTGTGACCTACTGCCCCTGTATTACTCAATCTAGTGTCTGGAGAGGCACAAGAGGATCAGAATGGGAGTGCCATGGTATCTTCTGCAAAACAATTCCCTGATCCTGATTTCCACTGATTTCTGAACTTGTCAGCTTTTGGGGATCTTTACTCATGATGAATCAAGATACTGTGATAAATGTGTCATGCCTCGGAGAGGTGCCATCTCTTGTTAAGTTGCCTCAGGCATCCTTCCCTCTAGTTTGGAACAAAAGAATTAGAATTCTATATATTTTTCTTGAAATCTTGCTGAACCCTAATCTACCTAGATGTTGTCATTCAAATGCAGACTGCAGAAGAAGCTCAGAAGTACACTAAAATAAATAACAAGTGAAGGTTGTGACTGTATTGAAATATTGGACAATGAACCTGACCTGCTCCCTACTATCATTTTAAATTACTCAACCTAAGTCATGTGGAGGTTGTTAGCTGGAGCTGCAATGTAATTCAAAGCAAAAGTGTTGCTTGCTGTATGGTTGCTATATATGGTTTCACTTTGCTCTGGAGATCACTTAGCATATGTCTGAGATGTTCCTGAAGAAAGTAGTGCTGAAACATTTTACTTGTACTCTTTGTACTATGTACAGGAAGAGAGAAGAGGCGTGGAACAAAGAGGTCAGGAAACTGGTTGCTCTCATATATATTTACATACTTGTGTGTGTGCGTGTGTATATATATGTGTATATATATATCAATATATATATCAGACTTCAGATTAAATGGACTCACAACTTTGTGATCTCAGGCACCCAGGCATTTTTGCACTTCAGAGTCCCTTTCTTAATCTGAACAAAGAACCTCAGCAATAGTGTAGTTTTAATCTATAAAACAATTTTGCACACAGGGTTTTGTGGGACACTATGTCTGTGTGCTTGTGGGTCAAAAACCACTTCTCAAAATCTTCTCCTTGCAAAATCGCCCTGAAAGTCTGGTCTCTGAAAGAGAGTGATTTTGTGAAACTGACTCTGAGATGCTGCACTATTTTTTTGCAGAGAGAAACATCAAGAAGCCATGCTGCTAATTCAGAAATCTGCAGCTTGCACAAACATTCTTCAGCTGCCATTTGGAAAGGCTGAAATTTTGCAATACAAAATTAATAGCAATAAGAAAGGTTTATTATCTTGTGTCAATATTATTACAATATTAACTTCACATGGATTCCAAGAACTCTATGTTATATTTAGATTTGTGTCCTCTGATGTGTGCTTAACAGTTTTGGGATTTAATAATAAATTAAAATACAGATGGCACCCACTCTGGAACTAGATGTATTATCTCACTATAAGATACTGGAACTGGAGAAGATAAAAGCAAAACCAGTTGTATTTTATAATTACAGTATAATTTAATCTTATATAAATTTAAGGTTTTATATCATATGTTCATATACAGATGCATTAAATCTCTAGCTCTTACTTAAGTAATCTCCAACTTTCTTAAAAGCTTAAGAATATGCTTAGATGAAAAAATCAGTATACTAAATATTTCAAATTGGAGGGATGAGACAGAACTTCCCCACTGTGTCTGATATGCTCCTCTTGCTCTGGTTAACCAAAAAAAACCTCCTCATTTTCCAAGTGTATTCATGTGCCTCAAGGGTTTTAGATCTCAAAAATCTAATAGAATGTAGGGAAACTGCTTTAAAGTTTCCATTTACAATCATAGGTTACAAAATCAACACATTTAGTCAATAATTAATAAAAAACAGTAATATAAAAAAATCCTCTGTCTCTTCCTTCATCTATCCTCTTCTTTGAATACATGGGGGAAATTCTAGGTAGCATTTCTGGAAAATTTAAAAAGTTATGATTAAAAAGAATTAAAGTCTCAACTCAGCAGAGGGGTCTGTATAGCAAGGTAATTTCCTGCATCTTCACAGAACAATGGCTTAATGAAGTGGTACAGCTTCCCTCTAAGAAAAGCATTTCCTTAAATGGTGAACATTAAATTAAACATTTTTGCTTATTTTACTATCAGAATAATATTCACTGGAGAAAACTGCTTATGAAATTATAAAAATATATTGTGTTACACTGTAGGTTGCAGAAAGTGAATCCCTCTGTCCATCTCTTGAAGAACAGAATGTTACAGTCTAGATCAGAATAAATTAAAGAAAGATGTTCACTGAAAATATAAGACAGTTTTTTGGTGGCATTGAAGCAGACAGGCAGCTTTTTGGGCAGCACTTATTTTGAACATCTTTCACCATTTTCTATTCTCAAAATGGATTCTTTGTATTGGCAAGGTCAATATCTGGGTTTTGGTGGGATTTTTTTGAAAGGGTTTTTTTTTTTTTTTTTAATTTCTGAGGATTAGGACTCTTTTAAAACACCCATGACAGCAGGAGCTGTGCCATCTCTTCAGTGGAGCTGCTTCTCCTCTGGCAGTTTGTTTTCCTTTTGTAATGCTGTTTGCCTGGCTTTGCACTCAAAGCAAGAGAAAAGGCAAAGATTGGTCTGCTGCCACATGCACAATTGTCTGTAACAAGAAAACAACCTGATTCAAGACTGACATTGGGGGTTAAATAAACGGGTTGCTTTGGGATAGAAAACTGTTTTATATTCTAGCTGTATTCTTTATATTAGCTCTACCTATTTGTATGCACATCAGTAATCATCTCTCTTTAGAATTAGAAATAAAACTCTGTGTCTTGTTAGGAGCGTCCTCATATTGAAAATTGAGTTTGGCTAATTAACAGGAGAGATTGATTAGTGTGCTCAGGGTGGGGAGTTATAGTACACAGTTTGTAATCTCCCTGACCACCTCTTCCCAAAGAGGGATTTATGTAAGAAAACAAATGATTGTTGACCTTGTGGTCTGTAGCAGATGCAAGAGGTAAGGGGAATCATAGCAAAACTTTATTTTCTGCTCTTTGATCTTTTTCAGTAATTATTTATTTCCACCAGAGCTGAAGAGGAGCTGTACAGTTCTGCAAGTAGGCTGATTGGTCATAGTTAGCAGAGAATTAAGCTACGACTGTACTAATAAATTATGTCTGGGACAGTTCATTGGCACTGAGACAGTGTTGTGAACAGGGAATGTCCATGCAGCTAAACCCTCTTTTCCTCTGACAGTGTGGAGATACCCAGACTGGATGAGTTTCCCAGCCATACCAACTTGCATACATAACTTGAAAGCTTTTCCAGAGGGTGCCAGTTGGCTTGCAGCTGTTTTAGTTATTCAGCAATGTAGCTGAGAGAGTGAATGTTGATTAACTCCCTGTTTCTTCCTAACCTTTTTATTTTGGAAACACATGTATTGCTTGCTTTACAGAAGTGATAGGGTATTCCTAAAAGGACAGTTTCCATTACTCTGTGGCACAAGAACCTGCAGACCTTCTCTAGCTGTGGAGTGGTTGAGGGAAAACTTTCTTACTCTCTGGAGCATAATTCAGTTTTCACCAGGTATTTAAGTTCCTTCTCCCTTCAGGCTGTACATCTCAATGCCGAGTCATCAGCCCTAAAGAGTGTCTACAGGTGTCCTGCTGGAATATGGTCTCACTTCTCTGGGGACATAGAGGAATGCTCTGACAAACTGATCAGAAAAAGGTAGATCCAAAGTGAGGCCTGGTCAAATTGCCTCCAAAAGAGCTTGCAGCCATGTGTGTGCTGCCTGGTAGAGCAGGATACATGAAAAACAAGTACAATTTCCTCCCCTGGCAGTCATGGGCTGCAGCAATAGCACTGCACTCACAGTTGGGTGGTACCACTGCTGTTATGGACTGGTTTAAACACAGAAAAGCAAGGGAGACTAAATTTCTGTGACTAAAACAGATCAAACCCAGAAAGGCTTGAAATATACCCCAAAATTGTGCTTAAAACCAAACGATTGGTGCCAAAAAATTGACATATTTTATTAAAGAGGGAAAGAAAGAGGAAAACGGAGAGAGAAAGAGAGGAAGGAAGGAAGGAAGGAAGGAAGGAAGGAAGGAAGAGAAAAGAAAGAAAAGAAAGAAAGAAAAGGAAAGAAAGAAAGGAAGTGTTGTGCATGGGGACGTGGCAGGACAGGGAGAGTGACGGGGGTTAGGTGGAAACATATCACCTTTCCAAGGGTCCTAATGACAACTCATGGCTTCCCTCTGTCTGGTCTTCTTGGTGCTGAGAGTTCCCCACCATAAAGTATAGAATCCCATGGGTTAATATATGTGTTGGCCAGGTGGGAACGCCCATGTACTTCCCTGGGGAGGGCAGGTTTGACACTGTCCCTTGCAACACCGTGGATCTGTCGTATCACGTTGCAGTGCTCTGGTGCAGGGTCTGGGACCCCTTTGGGGGGCCTTTGATGGGCCTTGACAGTCCCTCTGTCCTGGATGTGGATGCAGCATTTCCCAGGGTGAAGGGACCCCACAGCTGAGCTTCTCTGCAGAGCAGAGGGTGGGTGTTTACTGCCTCTGACCAGAGGCCTTTTCATCACACACCCAGAACTTCTCTTCCTCCCCCCACCCTTTGGTGCAAGGGTCTGTTCGAGCCTCGCAGCTGATAGCCCCGGGGCTCCACCCGAAGGTGCCAAGCTCGATACCTCTGTGAATGTATTCTTCTTCCCCCAGCCCAGACCTGAGTCACTGTGTTATCTTCAGAGTTCAGGGCCTCAGTCAGATGGCTTATTCAGGGCGTGGCAGTCTTCTCTGCAGGTTTTATACAGCTTTGCTAGAATAAGCAAATGTTCTTCCTGAAGATGTTTAAGCCATAAATTGTAACATTCAGTCCCTGACACACTCCCATGATAACTCTTACGATAAAGCCACACTCAGATACTCTTTTTAATGCTGACTAACTCTATGTCTCAAAAGGTCTTACTGCTCAGGGTGCTTCAAAAATTCACATTCTCACAAAACCAAGATGGGTTTATTTACAAGCAAGGAGGCCCATCCTTCTGGGGAAAGGAGTAAATGCTGTGCTGAAAGAAGGAAATCTGAGGTTGAATC
>WEIU01008364.1:137625-185874 GCA_013389925.1 Aegithalos caudatus
GAAGGAAGGAAGGAAGGAAGGAAGGAAGGAAGGAAGGAAGGAAGAGAAAAGAAAGAAAAGAAAGAAAGAAAAGGAAAGAAAGAAAGGAAGTGTTGTGCATGGGGACGTGGCAGGACAGGGAGAGTGACGGGGGTTAGGTGGAAACATATCACCTTTCCAAGGGTCCTAATGACAACTCATGGCTTCCCTCTGTCTGGTCTTCTTGGTGCTGAGAGTTCCCCACCATAAAGTATAGAATCCCATGGGTTAATATATGTGTTGGCCAGGTGGGAACGCCCATGTACTTCCCTGGGGAGGGCAGGTTTGACACTGTCCCTTGCAACACCGTGGATCTGTCGTATCACGTTGCAGTGCTCTGCTGAGAGTTCCCCACCATAAAGTATAGAATCCCATGGGTTAATATATGTGTTGGCCAGGTGGGAACGCCCATGTACTTCCCTGGGGAGGGCAGGTTTGACACTGTCCCTTGCAACACCGTGGATCTGTCGTATCACGTTGCAGTGCTCTGGTGCAGGGTCTGGGACCCCTTTGGGGGGCCTTTGATGGGCCTTGACAGTCCCTCTGTCCTGGATGTGGATGCAGCATTTCCCAGGGTGAAGGGACCCCACAGCTGAGCTTCTCTGCAGAGCAGAGGGTGGGTGTTTACTGCCTCTGACCAGAGGCCTTTTCATCACACACCCAGAACTTCTCTTCCTCCCCCCACCCTTTGGTGCAAGGGTCTGTTCGAGCCTCGCAGCTGATAGCCCCGGGGCTCCACCCGAAGGTGCCAAGCTCGATACCTCTGTGAATGTATTCTTCTTCCCCCAGCCCAGACCTGAGTCACTGTGTTATCTTCAGAGTTCAGGGCCTCAGTCAGATGGCTTATTCAGGGCGTGGCAGTCTTCTCTGCAGGTTTTATACAGCTTTGCTAGAATAAGCAAATGTTCTTCCTGAAGATGTTTAAGCCATAAATTGTAACATTCAGTCCCTGACACACTCCCATGATAACTCTTACGATAAAGCCACACTCAGATACTCTTTTTAATGCTGACTAACTCTATGTCTCAAAAGGTCTTACTGCTCAGGGTGCTTCAAAAATTCACATTCTCACAAAACCAAGATGGGTTTATTTACAAGCAAGGAGGCCCATCCTTCTGGGGAAAGGAGTAAATGCTGTGCTGAAAGAAGGAAATCTGAGGTTGAATCGCATGTTTTGGGGGAAGTGTCTCTCAGCTTTTGTTCCTCATCTGTAAATAGAGATTATTTCTGTTTTCTTATGTGCTGATGCTGTGTGCTTGTAGCAGTGTGGTCTTGCTCACAGTGTAAACATCTGCAGACCCACTTTGTAGGGATTCTGTAGCTGTAGGGGGGACTCCAGGCACTGTGAGAATTATGAAAAATAATAGCAGGTATACAGAGATCTCTAGATGACAGGGATTTGGTGATTTTAAATTCATTAGAATATATAGAAGAAAACTCTCTCTGGAGGCATAAGGACTGTATTTCTATTTCATTCCTTCAGTGTGCAAGGAACCTTCTCTGTTATTAAGTAAGGAAGGGATTGGTGCTAGATCTTAACCTATGACAAAATTGCTTGTAACTGCAGGGGTCTAAACTCATGTAAAAGGATGGGGGAATCTGTGCTTAGTCCAGCATGAGTGTGATTTGTCTGTGTTTGTACGTAGAATGTAATCACTGGCCTACAGCTCTGTGGCAATGCAATCCTGCAGAAATATGGTAATTGTACTGCCTCAAGAAGGAGATACCAGCTTTAAATGCATGCTATGAAATATTCAGCATGCCTTGCTACCACAGGGAGTTTGAAAGGCTTGCTGCTAACGCTGGGGTAACAGTGTCTGGTTTGATTTCACACTCAATACGGTTTGTGCCAGATGAGGATGCCACATGGACAGCTGATGTCTGTCAGTAGTGGCTTGGGGACCTAGAGTGCTGAGTAAAGGTAATTGAAAGAGTAATTAGATTCTAATTAGTAGCTGTTAAGGCATCTGCTTTCTGTAGCTTGTTTTTCCTTTCAGTATTGTGCAGTCTTCCTGTCTGACAACCCACAAACAGATTCAGTAAGTGCTGTGTGTTTCAGATGATGAAGCTTCACAGTTCCACGTTTTGTTGACTTCTTACAAACAAAAGTATTTTGAGTTTTGGCTGTTACACAAAAAGCACATAATGAACAGTGTCAGCCATGTGTACATGCATATCGATGGTACTAACACCTCTCATATTGTGCTTTTTCTAAAAATAGTCACAGGAATATGAAGGGGAAATGCAAACAGCTGCCCCAGCCTGCCTGATTTCCTGCTGTCAAAACTCATGGTGTGTGCTCTGTGGCGCAAGGTGTATGTGGTACTATCTGCAGGCCTAGTTCTGTATTATCTGTCCAGCCCTTTTCTGACCTTTCTGCACAAACTAAAATGTACTAATTGATCCTGTAAGACATTGGCTGGTTTCAAATATCTCTAGACTTTATGCAGGTGAAGCAACCACTTTGAGAGGTCAGATCCACAGTTACAGTATTACCTGGGCATGTTGTATGCATACACTGCAGACTCCATTGCCTGAAGAAACAGGGCTTCTTTGTGCTCATATGTGAGAAATTTCTTATGTAAAGCACAAAGCCGTGGATATTTTTGTTTTCCAAATGTCTGAAACTGCTTAAGGTTCCTGCAACTTCCAACACTCACACTGATCAAGTTTATCAGTCTATCTGCCTACTTTTCTGGCTGCAGGTTAGGGGCTTTAGGTTAGTACTAGTTAAACTAAGCCTGTACTAAGAAGGAGTGTGCCTAACCCTTCTGTTGTTTCTGGATGGTATGTAGCATGTTCTATGGCCTGACTTGTTGCCCCAGGCTCAGTTGGGCTGTGTGTGTGTGTGGGGGGGTGTGTGTGTGTGTGTGTGTGTGTGTGTTTGTGTGTGCCTTCCATGAGGGAGCACTGCAGTGACCCTCCACACCATTACTCTGGCTGAGCTCACCTAACTTTAGTTGTCTGGTTGTTTTGGTTCCCAGCAGAGTCCCAGCAGTGGAAATTCAAGTGCAGTTCATGTGATCATATAAAAGGTGTCTCCTTCAGGAGGTAATGAGGCAGTTCCTGACCTGTTCTTGCTGTTCCTGCCTAGCTCCCTGCCCTCTGCAGGACTGTGGAAGGATCCTATGGTGACTTGGCCCAGATGTGTGCCAGACATAACTCACACCTGAAGCAGTGAATCCCATCATTTGCTGTCTGGAGCTTTGAGATCTGTAAAGTTTTTAATCAACATCAAAGACATGAGATCTTGTTTCTGGGCTCACCTGCTGACAACACAGAGTAAATGTGCCACTGGAAATGGAACCAGTCCTGTTTCCTCTTTAATCTGACTGATTCAACCTAATTTCTACCTACATTCCAGAACCCTGTCTTTTCTGCCAATAGCCTTCAGCAATCTGAAAGACAAGGTTAGACTGCCATCATCACAAGCAGGAACTCTTTGATGTTCTAAGTAAATATGTTGTGCTGCTTATGTTTCACTAGTCTACTCCAAACAGAACCAATGTCTCTAACAGTACAAGCTGTTCTGAAACTTTACTAAGCAGATATATTGCTTGGCAATTTGTGCAATCTCATACACAGAGATTTCCTAATCACTCAGGATAGAAATTACGCAGGAAATAAGCACATATGGAAAAAAAAAAAAACCACCTCATATGTAAGAAGAAGAGTAGGAATAATACAATAATAATTTAACAACAAAAAAGTATTTTCCTAAACATTTTCAAGAGGATTGTAGTGCCTTTCTTCCATGTGATAAGTAAGAAATTTTTTTTCTGTCATTGGGAGACTTTTAATTTTCTCCTTCTAGTTCCATAAATACAGCCTTATTCTGTTGCCTTTTAGCTGCAGTGACAAAATAAATATTGTAGCTAAATGTATGGTTTGCCAAGAAATTGTTCTTGCAGGAGAAAACATTTTTTAGAGTCCCTCGGGTCTCTTCCATCCCTTGGACAGCTTATCAGTTCATATGATCCTGTTTATCAACTGCTGTTAAATCTCTGCAGGTCACATTCTTGTAATAATTTCAGCTTCAGCTACCCATAACCTGTAATATTTGGCTATGTTGGTATTCATAAAATAAACATGTCTGGGAATGTTCTCCAACACTGAACTAGCACAGAATAGCCCATGTCCAACTGTTAAACTAGTTTAACCTCCAAAAAAAAAAAAAAAAAAAAAGGATTATTGCATCCAACTTGCCTACAGGGAATAATCATGGTAGGAGCTAACTTCTGAGATGTGCCTGTAAATTGTTTGTGAAGACGCTAGTTTGTCCAAGTCAAAATAATGCTTTCAACTTTCCTAATGCTAAAACATTCAGGAAATTGAATTCTATTGCCTGGACATTTTTCTTGATGCTATTTAATATTTACCAGTAGACATATAACTTTTTAAATTCAGTTTTGTTGGTTTTTTTTTTTTTCAAACTACAGCAGTTTTACTTTCCACTAGCAAGGTGGTATCTAGGTTTGCCCTGGATTTTGTTGTTTGGGTTTTTTTAAACTCACCTGTACATTGGATACTGTTTTGGATGGTATTATGAGAGCCTTTCCCAGCTCTCATCTGGGAATATTTGTGTCTCTGGGTTGCTGTTTTGGTTGTTTTTTTGTTTTTTTTTGGGGGGGGAGGGTTTGGTTTGTTTATTTGTTGTGTTTGCTTTTTTGCTTTGGTTTTTGTTTGGTTTGTTTTGGAGTTTTTTGTTTGTTTGGGTGGAGTTTTTTGGTTTTGTTTTGTTGGTTGTTTTTTGTTTTACTTGTTGGCTGATTTGTTGTTGTTTGCTTCTTTTTTAAGGTCACTTTTAGCACTTCTGATTCAAAGCAGTGTAGGTCAAACCAGTATCATACCTCTTCACTATCTTCTGTTTACATATGACATGATCATTGCTTTGAAAAGCATAGGATAACTTTCACTGTGGATTAAAACAATATATCAGAACTTAATTTCAAGCTCATGCAACTTACTCTCTCAAAAATCTTACCCATTATTATTTTTACACACTGTAGGAATTCAGTGCCCTGATTTATCCATTTCACATGTTCTCCATGTCAGTAATTTAACATTTTCTCAAGTTTAGTCTTTAAGTATGTAACTTTGGTCTTTTACTTCAAGATACAACTTTAAAATTGCCTTTTTTTTTTCTCTTTAGAATCTTTCCTGTTCAGCTCTTGTGAGTCTCCAACAAATACAGCTTCACTGTTTGCATTGTCCAGTCAGCATGATTTCAGCAAGGCTATTACAGCCCTGTTAGGATAAACATCAAAGATTTTCTTGCAGGGAGCAGGAAAACAAAGTACTGTTTCTGTCTTTGGGTGGCTTTTAAAATATCTGCGAGTATTTTTCAGTATGGATATGCCAATGCTTGGGAGAAGGAATAAGTTTTTTATAATTACTTCACCTGGAGATTAAAACAAGAATTTCCATCTTGCTCATATAAATATTAAAAGTTTTGAAACCAAAATTTCAATTAATAAAGTATCTGCTGTTCTCACTAGATTTTCTTGGTTTATATATGAAGTAGTAAGAGCCCAAGGCTCAGATTTTATATGGTGTCTAGTTTCCAATATATGACTCTACTGTGAGTCAGGAGCTGCAATACCTGTGAGTGTATGGATCTTTACCAGGATGAGGGAGAAAAAGCTCAAGTATCACTGCAGCATGAATGTTTGTCATGGTTTTATGCCAGCAGGCAGCCAAGTCCCATCCTGGAGCTCACATGCTCCACCCACAACAGGGGGGAGAATCACAGAATCAGAGAATAAGCTGAGTTGGAAGGGACCACAAGGATCATTGCTTCCAGCTCCTGGCTCTGCACAGGACCACCTCAAGAGTCACATCATGTACCTGAAAGCATTGTCCAAATGCTTCTTTTACTCTGCCAGGCTTTGTGCTGTGACCACTTCTCTGGGGAGCCTCTTCCAGTGCTTTACCACCCTCTAATACCCAACCTAAACCTCCCCTGAGACAGCTTCAGGCCATTTCCTTGGGTCCTGTCACTGGTCACCCCAGAGAAGAGATCAGTCTGTCCCTCCTCTTTCCCTCACAAAGAAGTTGCAGACTGCAATGAGGTCTCCTCTCAGTCTCCTCCAGGCTGAACAGACCAAGTGACCTCAGCTGCTCCTCATTCAGCCTCCCCTCAAGGCCCCTCACCATATTTATTGCCCTTCTTTGGACACTGTAATAGCCTAATGCCTTTCTTATATTATGCTGACCAAAACTACACACAGTATTCAAGGTGAGGTTAAAAGTGTGAATTAAGATAAGGACAGACTAAGAGGTAAAGCTAAAGTTATGCTTAAAAGCAAAGCAAAGCAAGGAATTAATTTCCCACTTCCCCATGGATGTTCAGCCATCTCCAGGAAAGCAGGGCTCCATCGTGTGTGACAGTGACTTGGGAAGACAGACACACATCATATATGGTATGGGATATCCCTTTGGCCAGTCAGGGTCAGTTGTCCTGTCTGGGTCCTCTCTCAGACCTGTGCCCACCACCAGCCTGCTCACTGTTGGGGCAGCATGAGAAACAAAAACCTCAGTGCTGTGCAAGCACCACTCAGCCACAGCCAAAGCACTGGTGTGCTGTCAACACTGCTTTTGCCATAAATCCAAAGCACAGCCCCAGACCAGCTGCTTTTCCATCTCAGGAAAACCCAGCAAAATATTTCTTAATATACTGCATAGGTAGGAGCATGAATGCTCATGATGTATTTTATATATTAGCAGCAATGCAGACCAAAGATTGTTTGACTGGGTTTTTAGCTCTGCCTATTTATCAGGGCATTCTGGTGTTACACAGTTTTCTCAATGCCATAATGTAATGGTCATCATCTAGGGAACAAATAAGGATGGGGAGTATGACATCTTCTTTGTGACATCTTCTTTTATTATCTGTTAGAATAATCCTGTGGAAGTCTGAACCAAGGAAGCTCAAGAAAAAATGATGTTAGATTTAAGTAGGCAAAGGATTAGGCAGCTCAGTGACAAATATATTTGTATCTATGTAAGTCAGGCAAGTTAGGAGAAAGAAGTATTAATATATGGACACTGGTTTGACTTTTGGAGTGAGGTCTAAATCAAAATATTTTTTCATGTAATGATTCAGAGAGCCACTGTTTCTGTCAAACTTGGAATCAGTAATTGATATATTTTTGCCTGGACATTTTCAGATTAGTGATTCAATTTTTTTTTTATTTTCAGACTTTGAACTTTTGGATCATTATGTAGTAAATTTAAACATAAATATTTGCCTTCTCTTAATTAAAGGTCATACACTTTTTAGAATGGCACTTGGATGTCACAGAGTCAAAAATGTTGTTCCAGCTCATTGCCTCCTGGTGCCTCTGGAATCAGGGTATTAGTACAGATGTCTTTTTCTTATCTGATCACTCTGGTCCAGTTTTTTAAACTACAGACTATGTAACTTTTAAAAGCAGTTCCATTCTATATGAGAACTTTTTAGGTTCTTATAATATTCCCCCATGGGTTTTGGTATGGTGATCAATATAGGACACCAAGAAGAACAGGAAACCCAAAAGTTTCTTTTTTTTCTGTAATAAGTCTTTGGGGGGTCTAAAATAGTAGTATGAGTTAAGAGTACTTCTAAGGTAATTTCTCCTTTATTCCTAAGAACAAAAATTCTTTTCTTTCTCAACCTCCAGTGGGAACATCCTGACTTAGGGCTGTATTGCAATTGGGTTTGTCCCATCTCAGTATCAAAACCTGAGAGAACAGTAAGATGAGAACTGGGAGGGATTCCCATTGTGCAATTTCATTCTACACAGAAATAAATTAACTTATCAGTGGAACAAGGTGCCTGACCTTAAACATATTGCAAATATTTGCAAGATCAAAATTTAATAGGAATTTCTGGAATGCATTATTTGATTAAAGAGTGGAAAATAACAAGTAAACAAAAGAGTACTTGCCTCTTAAGATTGCATTAAAAAAAAATCATGTCTCCACTGATTTATGTTTATGCAGTATTTATGTTGCTGCATTTTCTTCTCTGCTGCATGAATAAACATGGACAATGTTTAAACACTTTAAACCAACCATTGATATCTTCCCTGACAGAATAACTGAATTCCTGAGAACAGTTTGTGCTGTCTATATATTCTGTGGAATTAAAGCTTGAAGTTATTTTCTAAATATCAATCTCCACAAAATGGAAAAATAGACCTAAAAGGAGAATTAGGATGGATAGAAAACTGTCAATAAGAATTATGTTGTTGATTTTGTCATTTCCTCTGCATTTGCTATTGTTTCAAAACTTTAATGTACGCTTCTTGTTACCTGAAAGACAAACAAAATTAAATTTATCAGTCTAAATGCTTCATAAGCAAAATTTCAAGGTTTGCTTTCCAAGTTGTTTCACACTCCAGTGAGTTGCAGAACATTTACAATGCATGGCTCTTACCAGTCATGCTGCAGAAATGTGCTGAAGCAATACCTGGTTGACATTTGTATGAATTGTATTCCTGTTCATTTTTCCAGGCTGAGGTACCTGCTGTCATCTCAAATAAATATGGGAAAATGGGAGCTGTGTAGTGAGAAACACGTATTCTTACCTTTGCAATCAAGTTCTTTCAGTGATCTGCAAAAATGACAAGCTGAAGGTCACTCTTTAGCAGTCTATGTAGGATGATACAAATTGACAGTAATTAGATCAATAATATTACAATTGGGGTGTAAAACTGGACTAAACATTGTTTTGCTTAATTGTTATATTTATTGTGACCTGCCTGGTGGAACATATGCAAAATTAAATCTCACCTGGGATGAAATCTTCAGCTTAGTTTAGGATATCTCTTTAATTTTGTTCAGATGTGTTGCATGAACATCTCTAGCAGAAAAAAATCTTAGAAATACATCTCAAAGACAGTTCTTATGCTGAAAGAGCTCAGACAGTTCAAAATACCAAGGAATCAAGGAAATAAGCTAGATGGCCTCCTAAGTTTCTTCCATCTTTACTGTTCAACTCTCTAATAATGATTAATAATTTCTTCAAGACACAAATTATTTTTGAGCAAATAATTTTTCTTTCAGTCCTCCAAAAAGTTGTTTTTTTTTTTTTTTNGAATAGTATTATTTTGTTTACAATTTGCTTTTTTCAAAAACTGTTGTCTGCTTTATTTTTTTCCAAGGGTCATCTCTACTTCCTTTGTCAGGTTTTTCTCTGTTCCTCTATTGCAATTCATTTTACATTGCCTATAGTGCTGCTGGCTGTATAAATCATGTGATATTTCTGCTGACTTCCAGGAGAAGCTAGTAGGAAAATGGGAAAGGGCAGAAGTGAGAAGGTAGGTTTATGCAGGTATTTCTAAGAGCTTATCTTCATATTTTTGCTAACAAAATAAATTCCTTTTTTAGAAATAAAATATCCCACATACCACTGAAATGAGCTCACTGACTCTGTGGAAGAATATTTACTTCTTTGTCCAGCTGCTGGAGTTTAGCTTCTATTGTTATGCAGATGCATACTTACAGTTTATGAGGCAGGACCAGGAGATCTGTCAAGGAAATTGGGTGAACAGAATAAAACTCTAAATGCCAAGATGAATGTGTTCTGCTTTCCTATTCTTTAACCTGTATGAATCATATTTCAAAATTGTTACAGCAAGGTTTATCTATTCAGCCCATTTTGACCTTGAGTTCTTTATACAAATAATCTTCTTGGATAAGATTTTCATCTCTACTTCTTTAGACCTTAAAGATGCATAAAATAAAACAACAAGCAAAAAGCATGAAGGTGCTCCAGAAATTTTGTTCAAACTCCAAAGGGGTGAGAGGGAGATGTTTCCCCTAATGTAAGCACTACAGAGGGCAGCTTTGTAGGTTGTCTTCCAGGTATCCCCTTGGAAGCCCCTGTTTCTATGGGGAGGAAGGTGGCACAGCACACCTCCCAGGGCTCTCTGCCTTCTGGGTTATACTTGCTGTGTCTATTTGTAGGTAATTTAACTCCATGCCTGTGAGAACTGAAATAGCAGCAGCTGTTCTAACTTTTCCATATGAACAGAGTGTGATCAAAAGTTATATTTGTCATCTCTGAACTAGTTTGGGGAATGCCAAGATTACAGTGTTGAATATTCATCCCACATATATAAATATAGTTATGAGTACTGGAGAATATGAGTGGAAGCATTACATCTGGAGACTTGGATATTTGGATGCAAGGGAGATTAGGCTGGTTTTGGAGGGAATATGCAAGCACATGATGCTGTTATTACAACGCTTGCTAGAACAAGGGCCTCATTTCATTCCCAAAAAAGGCCAGCACTCCCTCAGAATGACTCAGTGTTACCTCAGACACAAAGGTGTTGGTGAATGTAAAATACTGTAGACTTCTCTACAAAGTGAACAGCTGGCAGAGACATAAGCAGGTCTATGTATTTAATTTTGGCTCCTCTTCTGGACTGCATTTTGGAAAGATTTGCCCCTCTCTTTATTAACATTAGGAGAATATGAGCCTCCTAGAGCTGATAGTAGGTTCTGAGTTACCTAAAGCTGTAGTGGCAGGGCTCCCTCTCACTTGCATTGTCATTATCCATCAACCTGGCAAAAGGACTGTAGGGCCCTTGGCACCGCTGGGACTGTGCAGCAGTCTAAGTACTGCGCAGTAATTATCCTGCTGGCAGAACAAAACTCAGCCACTGGCAGCAGAGTCTGAAGGTCTAGAGCAAAATAACTTTGGAGAGAGAAGCCAGAGAGTACTAAGCATCATTGGTCATCCAGGAGAGCATGTCCTGGTCATCGCCTCTCAGTCAGGCACATATAAACTGCTGTTATGATGGTCACCAAATCTTTGCATAGCTTATCCTGGAAGCATTAGTGTTGAAATTGGAATTTTGGCACAAAGGACAAAGCAAGAGATGCACCCCAAGCCCACGCAGAAATCTGCAGACCTGTTGTGCGCTGGTGTGAGGAGTGCTCTAGGAGGACCCTGAGGCTGGGAAGCACAGGGTGACAGCATCAGTATCTTTGAAACTGCTTCTCTAAGCAACTATAATTAGAAATAAAAGAGGTTACTGTAAACCACAGAGAAACCGTAACCATTATTGCTCGAATTGCTGGGCATGTTTCTATTCAATGATTGCATTCTGCTTACAGAAATTCCCCTTGCAGCTGTCACTAGATAGGATTCTTTGCATCATGACACATACTGCTGGTGTAAACTTAGTCAGTCTCTGTAAATGACTGCTGTGACTGTCTTAGCTGAGTGACTTGACAATGAAAATAGAAGAAAGCCAAAAACTCCATTAGCACAACAAAGGAAAATGCTCAGCAAATGCTGTTATACAACTGCACTCATGTATGCATATTATAACTCTCATAAATTATTCTTTATGTCAACTAC
This sequence comes from Aegithalos caudatus, assembly GCA_013389925.1. Taxonomy (NCBI): domain Eukaryota; kingdom Metazoa; phylum Chordata; class Aves; order Passeriformes; family Aegithalidae; genus Aegithalos; species Aegithalos caudatus. The sequence continues at coordinate 149,000 of WEIU01008364.1, forward strand.
TATAACAGAAATTATCCCAGCAGCAAGAAAAGCTACACTTGCAGTAATTCTTGTAGAGTGTCTGGGAAATGGTGTTTTCACAAAATCAATAATTTCCATCCTTATTTCCTTAATGTACAATGAGAGTTTTTGCACTTTATCTGTGTTACACTCCAAGTACCAGAGATGCTATGGTAGTAAAAGTTTGTAGGATGCTGATGGTGCCCCAGACCATGTTCCTCTGTATTACTGTGAGTGTCTTGCACAGTGTATTCAAGTGTGCAATGTGGTGGGCTCAATTGGGTTTGATTTTGCATTATTTGTACATAGGTACATTATTCAGTCTTTCAGGCAAAACCAAAATTTATATGAGTAAATAAGAAGAGTCGGTTTCTCTAATTTCTTGCAGATACATATGTGTAATGATAGACCAGTTTTACCATGTAGTTTTACCTGACCTACATAAGCCTACAACTTCATTAGTTTTTATTGTTTGCCCATGGTTTGTGGCCTCCAAAGGGAGTTCTGAGTTCCCTTTAAATTCTTCTCTCAGTGAATATGAATAAAAAGCCACATATCAAAGTATCCCTTCAAATGTATATCTTCTCTTCTTTTTGAGCTTCAAGTGAACACAGTCCATAGCTGCAGGGAGTAACTACTTTGTCACCAAGAAGTCTTCTGGCTTTACAGCTGTGGGCATCTGGTACAATTCTCTTTCATTCTATAGATTTCAGACTGTGCAAGTATTGCCCTTCCCTTTCTGCCTTCCAATGTACTAAGTCTCAAATGTAGATTGTACTCAAAACAAGGAGGTCCACAGTGGAACAAAGATGCACCTGCAGACTGTGGAGGAGCCCATGCCACAGCAGGTGTGTTCCTGAAGGTGGCTGTGACCCTGGGGGAAGCCTGTGCTGGAACAGGCTTCTGGTAGGATCTGTGAACCCCTTGAGAGAGGAGCCCATGTGGAACAGGTTTGCTGGCAGGACTTGTGATCCCACAGGCTGCTCTGGAAGGACTGCACCCCATGCAAAGGGACACACATGGGGGCAGTTTGTGAAGAGCTGTAGCCTGTAGGAAGGGCTCAGATTGGAGAAGTTTGTGAAGGACTGTCTCCCAAGGAGAGACCTCATACTAGAGCAGGGGAAGGAGTCCTCTCCCTGAGAAGGAAGCAGCGGCAAAACCAAAATGCGATGAACTGACTGTAACACCCATTCCCTCTCCCCCTGCACTGTTGGCAGGGAGCAAGTAGAGAATCAGGAATAAAACTTAGCCCAGGAAAGAGGGAGGAATGTGGCAAAGGTGCTTCTAAGATCTATTTTACTTCTCATTATCCTATTCTGATTTTGATTAGTAATAAATTAGACCAATTTCCCCAAGTCAAGTGTGTTCTGCCCATGAGAGTAAATGGTGAGTGATCTCTCCCTGCCTTTTTCTTGACTCATGGACCTTTTGTTATGTATTCTCTTCCCTGTCCATCTGAGGAAGGGGGTGATAGAGCAGCTTGGTGGGCACCCAGCAATCCACCAAGGGCCAGACCACCCCACAAACTAAAGCAATAGGAACTACTGTGAGGATTGAAACAACAAATAGTAGCAGTCAACATGCATCAGCCTCAAGAAAGAGTGCCAACAAAACTCCATTTAAATATGATTCCAGAAACAAACACCTTAAAATTCTTATTAATGTAGAAGGGAGAAAGAACAGAGCCAGCAGAAAATCAAATAAAACTTATCAGGTCAGAGAGTAAGGATACCACAGTTCAAGCAGTTGCAGAGAAACAGAGAGTGATGCCACTCTCTGTTCAAAAAGTTCAGTGTTTTTGTCTGCAAAGTTCAAATGGTTTTTGTTCCTTGATCACTTTACTGGGAAATGTTTATGCTTTTTCTATAGAACTAAGGCAGTTTTGGTTTGGACTTTTGGTTTGATTTGGTTTTGTTTTTCTCAATAGAGTTTTAGCTACAGCTGGAGTTGTGCAGCTGATTAAATAAAAGTTATGTGTATTATCTCACAGAAATGGCATATCTCTGGAGTAAAGGATAAATTGCAACAAAGATAATCTGTGACCTCCAAAAGCAAAAAAAAGAAGCTAATGTGTATTTTAGACAACACTAATTGCATGTGAAACAGGAGCTTCAGATTTCAGCTTGGATTCAGAATATTCAGGTGACTTTTTGTCTGTGTTATCCCTCAAGATAAAAATCAAATATCTGGTGTTAAGGTTGGAAGTGTTTTGTAGTTCCAGCAGCAAGGATGTGTTGGTGTAGATAAAAGAAAAGAATCTCAGGTTGCTTGCTAAGCTCACCAGGAGGGTTTGGACTGTGGAAGGTTGAAGCAGCTCACTGATGCCACTGAGCTGAGGCTGGTTTCGTCACAGATATTTCCAGTAAAATAGATACAAAAATTCCCTTCAAACTATTTTCTCAATCATGGGTCATGCCTACAGGAAATTGTTTTCCTGTTCTTTAGAGGAAGTTAAGAGCAATGTCAAAGCTGTAGACATTTTTATTGCTCTCCAAAGATTCCAGACTAATTTGGGATTTTTTTTTTTTTTTNGTATAATTCAGCCCATTATTCGCAGCCAGGTACACTGTGATTGTGCAGCACGTTAGCATGCTGGGGGTTGTGCAGGGTATTTTACTGTCCCAGGCCAGTTCGGGCTGTGAGTGCCAAAGGCAGGCCTCGAGGCTGGGTCAGCTGATGCAGAGAATTAGCTGTTCTTACTGTGGAAATTTGACCAAAAATGTTGCTCCTGTATGCTGTGGTGGAAACCTTACATTGTCTTTTCAGGTGTGTATTTTCTTGGAAAAGACCTCTATACTCACAGTCAGCTTCCACCTTCAGCAAAACTATTTTTTTCACTCAGTAGTTACCGATTTCCCATTATGCTTGCTTCCCTCTACTGGCTCAGATAATGCTTTTCCTCAGATTTAGGTGGCTGTTAATCATCTATGAGTTGATCCAATCAGCTCAATGAATGGCATTGTTGTATGTGGTGGTGGAGGAGGAGAAGTCTGGAAATGTTGCAGTTTGTATCCCTGGTTCCTTCTGATGCCTTCCTTTTGACACTGCATGAGAATGCCCTGGGTCAGTTGGTGAAGCTGTGGCTTCACAGCACAGTTCTCCAGGACCTCACTGAGAGGGCTTCATCTCCTTCCATACCTACACTGAATGCATTTTTAAAGAATTTCCTGAGTCTCCTTCCCCACTCTTGATCAGTAATTCCTACAATCAGCAGTACTAAATGCTCTCAGAGAATACCAGGGTTGAGGATGGATATTCTACTATGCCTTGGCCTAAAGTCAGTTCTGCTCTCTGTTCAGTCCAGAGCTGTTGGGATTTTAAGAGAGATGGGACCACTGTGAGATGTCTTAAAATATGATTTATTGCTCTTCTACAGTCTCAAGAAGGGTGAGAACATCTTCACCGCATATGCTAGGAGTTCATGGCCAGTGGTCACAAGACCTCAGGTTACAAGAGGTTTTCAAGGTTTATTAACCAATAATCTAGTGCCACACATATTTTTCTAACTTTCACACCAATGGCTAATTAAACTGTATCACACATCTTGCCACAATGTGAACAATTTAATCCAATCATACAATGACGAACAATCCTACAGAACTACACCTTAAAACTTCTTGTTACCTTTATAATCACTTCTATATCTTAACTGTAAAGCTTTAAAACTTTCCACTGCCTAGCTCAGTATGTCTCTGCTTAAACTACAAATTCACATTCCTACTTATGGTCTCTAAAGCTGGAAGCCTTTTCCAAGGCCTCAAGTTGAACCCTGTATTCTCTGCTGTACTTGGGCCTGCATGTATGGGGTTTTGAGATTTTCTATACTTTCAATTCCCAGACAGAACTCTGGCTCTAGAGCAGAGTGTTTGTGAGTAGCTTGTGCTGGCTGGATCTATTTGGGATCTGTTTGAGGTCTAGCTCTATGGGAGCAAACATGTAGTATTTTCTCTTTAGCTGTTTGACTGGAAGTTTCAGAGAGGATGAGGGAATTCATCTGAACAAGTTAGGATCATTAGGCCAAGACCTGCTGATACCTTCAAGGAATTTTATTAAGTCATTGTAATACAGAGCCAGGGACAAGGCTAACAGATAAACTGTGATCTGATGCTTCAGCTTGGACCTAGGCACCTTTTGCACAAATAATGCACAAGTACACCATGTAAGTGCCAGACACCTTGTGGCACACAGGACTGGTAAAGTGAGCTGTTCTTTGCCCCATAAAAGCATTTCATATCAAGGCATGAATGATGTAGCACATGCTAAAAAGTGTAAAGATCCACTCAATCTGCAGCTTGCAAAGTTTATTTGCAGACCTATTGGGGAAATTCCATACATCCCACTTTGCACATGCAGATGAATATTTGCAGATCCGTGATCTTCAGTATTATGATTTTTAAACATGGTTACACATCAGAAAATACACACATGGATGCTTAAGGAAGGCTTTTGTGCAATACTAGTTCTAAAGATCAAAGAAAGAAACAATACATGATATGTGTCCCAACAACATGGCCATTCTGGCACATGCAATGCATTTGAATTGCTGAGAGTAGAAATTCACCCACTAGATGTTTTCAGACAAAGAGCAGCACTATACATTTTATGAATTAAATGGTAATATACCAAAGCAAAACACAGGGAAGAGGTAAACAACACAAGGTTGCAGAAATTCTTCAGAATCAAAACAAAATCCTGAAAATAAGAAAGTAAGAGCCAAGAAACACTAAATAGATTTCTCTTGAGAAATGCATAGTCCCCATCACGAGTAAGTTTTTGAGAACAAGCTTAACAAACAGCTGATAGAGTGGATGATATCTGAAAACTATATTCATGTAATTGTTCCTGCTCTGGGCAGAGGAGGAGACTTTTGTCTCATTAGATTACCTGTGAGAGTTCTACCAGCCCTATTTTTCAAGCCTTTCACAGTGCTTTCTTCACCACCCACTTTGTCAGCACTATAATCAAGTAATGATTCAAACGTATTGGTACAACTAACATCTGGGAACAAAACTGGCTGGCTGTGTAACAGTACTTTGAATTGTTTTTGTTTAGCACAGATTTTTTACCTAAATGGACCCAATCATGCACCCAGACACTGAAAGAGATTTTGGGTTCTGCAGCCTAAGCAGAAAGTAGAGCAGACTTCTCTCCTTTTCCCATCTTGTGCTATATGTAGTCTGCTAAAACTGAATAATCTGATGTGGCATACCTCATACAGATGACTTAATGTAGCGGTGAGAGGCAAGGTGAGCCACTTTCTGCACAGTTTGGAATTGAATGAGACTAGGACAGAGGAGGAAAAGTCCAACATTGAAATTGTTCTTCTTTCTTCACATAAAGTGTTAATGTTGCCAATGTCATCAGTTTAACTGTTGGTTTCCCAGCTGTTTTATGTTACAGAGTATTTGTTCCAAAGTAAAAGAAGCAAAACCAGTCATTGTATCACTTTTTATACATGCATTAATCATTCTCATTCATCATAATAGCAATTTTATGATTACAAGTGCTTGAAAACAGATGTTTATATTGCAGCATGCATTTTTCTAGTGATAGAATGTCCAAGTTTTAAAACTGAGTCATGATTTCAAAATTAAATGCACACTTAGTGAGCAGTACCCCGAACTGGCACACGATGGCAGGATGATGACATTTTAAAGCAAATATCCTGAAGCACATTGTTGGTAGTCATAGAAACTAGTTTGCAATTTAGTCTTTAAGTATGTTTTGGACAGGCAAATATTTTTCATTTTGCATTTTGAATTCCGGATGATATTACCTTTTCTTTTTGAGTTAATCTTGAAATCAGCTACATCTTTCAGGTCTGACATTCTATTTGATGGAGAAAAAAGCAGTTAAGCACATAATACATGGAGTTCTTGCAACAAGCCCTTCAAAACATTCAGTGGAAAACACTGAATATTTTATTGTGCTTGGTTTTTTGTTTCTTTCTTTGGGAGTTTTGATTTTTTGGGGGTTTTTTTTTGTTTGTTTTCTGTTTCTTGGGTTTGTTTTTTTTTTCAGGTCCTTCTGGCCAGGTAGATTTAGCCTCATTATATTGCAGCTTCTTCACATAAAACCAGACAGCCTGAGTTCCTCATCAGTGAAGAGGAGTTGGGAATGGTAGTGGGAATTATTTTTCATTTGCTCCTACTGAAACTGTCTTATGCATCCAAAATTCTTGAAATTATTATGCAAAGTCTTTGATGTCTCTGAGTATCCAGATAGTGGCAAATTACTTTCAGAAATGAGTACTTGAAACAGTCCAGGAAGTTGATGAAAGTCTTTATATCATGATGTTTGGTTTTCTGATATTTGATTTTGTTGCATTCACACACCTATTTGGCAGAAAAATAATCCAGATACTCTATTATCACAGCACAGGGTGAAGAAAGAACACCATAATAATTTTTTTTTTTTTTGGGCCAAAACCAGTGACAGGTTCTTCAGTGGAACAAATGTGTCCATCTGGATTTATTCCTGTAGAGAATAGTTCAGGACTGAGACGTCACTCTGCAGATACTAAAGCTGTTGAGGAAGGATTCAGTGTCACAGAATACATTTACCAACTCAAGGGAAAATGGTTTTGAGCAAGCTTAAAAATATGTGACTGTGGTAAATTCAGACACTTAATGATGTCAAAACATCTTGCGATCTCAGATTGCTCTGAAGCACACACTTCTAGTGTTTTCATTTGAGATGGCTGGAAAGCATTTAAGAGCTGCCCCTCATCATCTGCCACTGCTGATTCTGCTCTTTCAGACACCTGAAAATATCTACATATCTCAGTACATTCAGAATGTTTTGGTTCACATTCAGTTTGAGAGGGGGAAAAAAGGAACATTCTGAGTGAAATTCTTAGTCATATCCTCCCCTCTATCCCCCTTTGCCCAGTTGCACTGGCCTTCACCATGTAAGAGTATAACACCAAATATTTATGCAGAGAACAGATTATCCTTTCCTACATGGTCATGTTGACACTACTTTTAACAAACCCACATATTTTCTGAAGATTTATTTTGAGATTAAAATGTTATGATTTTGAGTCTAACTCTAACAAAAGAAGAAAAGCAAATGAAAAAAACAAACCCAGCCAGTGTGTACAGAATAGCTAGAGTGGAATGAAGTGTCTTGCTTTTTAATGTAAATCTTCAATTCTGTGTATTCAAAACAAGCTGTAACAGCTTCACAGTAAAGTTGTTTTGAGGTTTTGTTTTGAAGTTTGCTATTACCATCATATATATGCATAAAACATTTTTGTTATTCAGATAGTAATTTGCATGAACACGAAGGCTTTATCTCAAATGCTCATGAAGAAGGCTGTTCTTATATTGGGTCAACTGGAAGTTATTCTCCTTTACTGTAGGGCTTTCCATTAATTAAAATCAAAGAATCTGTTTGACTGCTAATGCCTGTTATACTTCAGATAAGAAAAACCCAACCTTTTTTTTTATGAGAATCAGTAAGAAATTGAGAAAATGTTGGGTTTTATTTCTTTGGGTTTTTTTTTTTTTTAATATGTTTTAGGGTTTGGGTTTATTTTTTTGTTACTTCTGTTCCACTTTCTGATTTCCCCTTTGGTTCTTCTAACTGAAGGAGAAGCCCTAGAGTGGCCACTTTCTGACTTTGGTTGTATTAGTACAGAAATCCAGTTGGAAAACTACCTGAAAATCAGGTAACGGTTGGTCCAGACATTTGAAACTGATACCAGCCAGGAATCCCTAAATGTCTGACAGTTCTGTATAAATCAGAGCTGATAAATGGGGACATAGTTTTAGTAACAGTGGAAATACTTTTATTCCATGCTGTTGTTACTATATATACACTAATGGTCCATTTTGTCTCACACACATCTTCCATAAATCATGAGACTCGCCAAAACGAGCTAAGCTAGACCTTGTAAGACAAGACAGCTACTCAGTTTAAGAAAAAGGAGTAGCAGGAACCCTATTCTTTAATATATTTAAAAATGTTCACTCTACCATCAGCAAATATCTTTGAATAATAGAATCATAGAATAAATTCTCATGAGAGAAAGGTAGGGGTGAAAATCCTTGCTTATTTTGATGCACCTCAGGGTATGATTTGCTTTCTGGGTTGCTATCACACATTGCTAATTTATGTCTAATTTTTAATCCACTGGTATCCCAGGCTGGGCTGCTCTCAAAGATAGCTTTGTAATTTTTCTCAGGATTCTTAGCATTCATATTTGCTTTGCTTTAGACCTTCCAAAAATACAGTAATATTTACCATTTAAACTAATTTTTATGCATCTTGAAATCTTTTGCAAATTGAATGATAACACAAAAGGCACCCAGGGTCAGGGAGTGAATTTGTACAGATTTTCATAGACCTGAGGACTCGAAAAGATTGAATTGCTGTTGTTGTTTCAAAGACAGAGTTTGAGACATTGGATAGGTAAAAGAAAAGAGATTGATGGGTCTAGAGTAAAGGAGATATGAGATTGAAAGCCAGAGGAGGAGAGAAAATTTGAAGAACAAAAATATGATACAATCCAATTGAGCAGAAATAGAGAACAAAAAATCATCAAGAGACTTCCCTTAAAAGAGACAGTAGAATGGAGATATATTTTATAGGATGCTATATTGGATTAAAAGAAGCCTAAAATGAAAAGCTATATGCAACAAAGGCATCTGTCAGATCGGTTTCTCCTTATTCTTTTCATGGCTGAGGTCTTCCAGCCCTTTTCACATTTGGTTGATTGCAAAGTATGAAATCTCAGAGGGTCACATTTATCTTTGGCTTTTGTTGGTGAGAGGTACAGAGCAGATCCCATTGCATATTGCTCCTGCTATAATAAAACACCTTTCCCTCAGGAAGAGCAGGCAGAAAGCTATACAGCATGCTTTTATCCAAGTACATGGTAGAAATACAAGAGTCAGAGTGTGGATCATTTCCTATCCAGTGGGCCTAATGCACACTGGACTTACACTGCAGATTTTAGCCACTATAAAATCTGATGCAATGCTGATGCTCCTCTTTACTCTTACTTGTGGTTTTCTGTGGCAAACTTCAGCTTTGCCCTCCACATTTCTACAACATCACTAGACCTGATCTTTTGAAATGTTAAAATATCAAAAGCATTACATCTAAGTGATGCTCCAGACACAGTTGTGTCATGGCCCTTTAGAAAGCCAAGGCTATTGGGCAATCTGGCATGGCTGGTTCCACCCAGGCAGATCCTCAGAGGGTGCTGCTGTCTGATGTGGGCAGCAGTGTGCTGTGGCTGCAGCTTAAAAAGACATCACAGGGAGAGCCTGAGCCATGGGCAAGGCAGGAAAGAAGTAAATAAAGCTATTCCAAACCACTTCTGCCAATGACATGAGGTTGTAAATTGTTTTCATGACAGGAGTTTCCTTGTATCAGGAGCCAACTTCATACAAAGGCTGATGGACCCAGCACTCAGAAATTTATTTTTAAGGGGTGAGAGCAGTATGGCTAGCAAAATAGAAAGATCTTTTGCTTTTTTAACCCATTGTACAAAAAAGTGAAGTCAACACAACCCAGAAATATTCACTCACATCCCAAAACCAACCGTATCCCAGGCTGCATCCAAAGCAGTGTTGCCAGCAGGTAGAGGGAGGGGATTTTGCCTTTCCTCTCTGCCTTTGTAAGACCCAACCTGGAGTGCTGCATCCAATTCCAGGTCCCCAACAAAACAAGGACATCGATCTGCTGGAGCAGGTAGGAGGAAGGCCACAGAGCTGCTCCAAAGGATGGAGCACCTGTCCTCTGAGGAAGACTGAGGGAACTGGGGTTGTTCAGCCTTGAGAAAAGGAGAGTACAGGGAGAACTTAGAGCAGCCTTCCAGTTCCAAAAGGGAGCTTACAAGAAATCTGCAGAGGGGGCTTTTTACAAGGACAAGGGGAATGATTTTAAACTTAAAAGAGAATAGTTTTAGATTAGATGTTAGAAAGAAATTCTTTACTGTGAGAGTGGCAAGGGAGTGGAACAGGCTGTCCAAAGAACTCATGCCTGCCCCATACCTGGAAGTGTCCAGTCTGGATGGGGCTCTGAGCAGCCTGATCTAGAGCAATGTGTCCATGCCCATGACAGAGGGGTTTGAACTAGATGGACTTTCAGGTCATTTCCAGCCAGGACACTCTTTGATTCTACAGTCCTTTTTTTTTTCTAGAAAGCATGGGATTTGGGCCAATATAGTTGCAATCTTTCTGTGCTTACTTCTAAAATCTTTGTCCCACCTTTCATCCTCTCAGTTTAATTACTGTAACCCTCTCTTTACCACAGTTGCTTACTTTGCACTTCCACTAGCAATCTGCACAATCAGCTGAAACTTGACTGAGTTGTGCTTCACTTCTACCTCATTTCTGCTCTTCTGTCTCACCCCTGACTACTTGGTCCCTGTGTTTTTGCATGTTTGCAGGGATGCTCAATGCTTTTTTCAGTACCTCTGTCCTCATTCTGTTTCTTGACCTCTTTTGTGTTGCTCTGTACTACAGGATGGCTGAGACAAAAAGGCTGGGACAGAGCATCTCTTCTTCACTCTCTTGCTGGGGAATTTTTTATTCCAGGAAAGCTGTTCTATTAGTCTCACCTATCTTTGTTGTGTTGTTTAATATTGAGAACTTGTCCAACAGTGTGAATTGCAATTAACATGAATTATACAAATGACAGGTTTTGCCCTGATTTTCTCACATTTTTGTAAGTGCTGAGCTGTAAGCACACTTTGTCTTATAAACTTTTTCCAGACTTCAGAGCAGGTGCTTTTGAAAGCCTTTCATGACTAAGGACATCAGACTTTTGAAGAGGGAGATCACTGCATGAGTAAAATTTACAGTTTCTTAAAATATAGCCCTGACTTCATGGACATTTCTCTGTTCTGTTGTGGTTTAGATGTGGGTTGATTAGGGGCTAGAAAAGGTGTGGATAGTTAAAGAAAAGCATATGGAACCTGCTGGTTCACAAAGTTGAAACTCCAGTGCAATTGTGATTTTTCTTTCTGCTTGCATTAGTCAGAAAAGTTTTAGGTAATGTAAATATGTCAAGACATGTATCTTGTCTGAGCTACAAATCATGTCTCTGTCTAAGCATTGCTTCCTTTACTGTGCATTACCACATACTCTAGAAAACTCTCTTTAAGCACCTTGATTCCAGTATTTGAAATTCACTTTCAAGCACACATTTTCAAATCCTAAGCTGGGGTAGTATTTTCCTTTCTTTCTTTGAGGAGTACACATTTAGTAGAACACACATTGCAGTTCAAAATCTCTCATTTGTTCCTGAAAAGCTGAGATAGTGATGCTGTTCATGGTCCCAAAAACCATTACTAATGTAAGAAATGTGCTCAGCCCTGGCCTAAAAGATGTTGCTATTTCATCTGGAGGCATCTTCCTCTCCAAGCCATATAATTCCAGACTTCTAATGCTATTGCTCTCTTCAGTCTTTAGCTACTGCCTGACACTTATGACTAAAATTTTTCTTGTATATTGTCTGTGAAAACAGTTTGTGCAGCAATTTGTCTCCTTTCAGAATATATATGTAACATATGTTTTATATATATATATGTGTGTGCATATATATATATATATATAATGTACCTAAATGTAAGTCATTAATATTGTCACTACCCAAGGACAGAACAGGATGAAAATATGTTTTTTAGTGCTGGTGTAGCTACACCATTCAGATAATAATTTCAATATCATGATGGTTATTAGTTTTAAGGAAAAACAGATACACATGGTTTATGCTTCTATTAGTTCCATTTTGAGAATGCTATTAGGAAAATTATGATTGGAGGGAGTGAAATAATACGTTGATTTTAAAAAGAACAATGACATAGAATAAAAAATTAAAATAATGGAATCATAGAATGGCTGAGGTTGGAAAGGATCATCTAGTTCCAACCTCCCTGCCATGGACAGAGAAACCTTTCACAAGAACAAGTTTTTCTGAGCTCCATAAATCTGGTCTCATACACCCCTCCTCATGAGGGCAAATGGAGGGGTAAGCACTGGTCTCTTCACTTTTGTGAAGAGACAGGACTTAAGGGAATGGCATGAAACTGAGTCAAGGTTGGATATCAGGAAAAGTTTATCACCCAGAGAGTGTTTAGGCACTTTAACAGGATCCCCAGGGAAGTCATCACAGCACCAAACCTGACAGAATTTAAGAAGTGTTTGGACAGTGCTATTGGGCACATGGTGTGACTCTTGGGGTATCCTACACAGGGACAGGAATTGGACACAGTGATCCTGATGGGTCCCTTCCAACTCAATATATTCTATGGTTCTATGATCCTATGATTCTATTTATAGGGATGGGATATTCACAACTTCTCTGGAAAGCAGTTCCATTGCCTCAACACCCTCATAGTAAAGATTTTCTTCCTAATGTCAATCTAAACCTAATCTCTTTCAGGTTAAAACCATTCCCCCTCGTCCTGTCCCTTGTAAAATCTCCCTCTGCATCTTTTTTGTAGTCTCCCTTCAGGAACTGGAAGGCTACAATTAGGTCTCCCTGAAGACTTCTATTTCTAGGCTGAAAAAAACTAATTCTCTCAGTCTTTCCTCATAGCAGAGGTACTTCATCCCTCCAATCATCTTGGTGGCTCCCTCTGGATTTGCTCCAACAGGTCAGTGTCCTTCCTGTGCTGGGACCCCAGAGCAGCCCTGCAGGTGGGGTCTCACCAGAGCAGAGCAGAGGGGCAGAATCCCCTCCCTCTGCTGCCCACACAGCTTTGGATGCAGCCCAGGACACATTTGCCCTTCTGGGCTGTGAGTGCACATTGCTGGGTCATGTCCAGCCTCTCATCCACAAGCATCTCCAAGTCCTTCTTGGCAGGGCTGCCCATAATCTGTTCAGGCCTCATACTGGAAGTTGTCCCAACCAATAATTGATTACACAGAGATACTACTTAAAGTAATGAACAGCAGTAAAATGTACCTGCCTATACCTTTTTCATCTGCTTCTACATTTTCCATCCTGAGATCCCACAAGTTTGAAGTCATAATAGAAACAATAAAAACATCCGTCAAGTCTTCTGCAATAGGATTATTCATCGCCACATGGATTCCCCATCTGGCAGTAAGTGACCGAAATGCTGAGACCACCACCATCTCACTTGCAAATTGTTTCACAGTTTAACCAGTCATACTATTGAGAAGATATGCTTGCAGCTCAATTCAAATTGTCTGCAATCATATTGCTTCCTTTCCCTTGTTATCCTGAGTAGTTCCTCCCCACCCATGTGTTTAACCTCTCTGAAATATCTGAGGATAGCAATCAGATCCCTCTGAGTCACTGCTTAGCTAAGCTGTATGCATTTTGAGCTTCCTTCATTTCCCATGTAAGTCTTTTCAGACATTTAACCATTTTTCTCCTCTTTCTTGTGAAATCCTCAACATTTGCTGAAGTCATTAGAAAAATTGCCGCTGGCTGAGCATGGGAATCACTGGCAAGTCTTACACAGATGGTCTCTTCAGTGGCCTGTGCGTAGCTGGATCTATGCTATGAAGAAAATGTTTTAGCTACATAAGGAAGTGGAATCTCAGCTCCATTAAAAACCAATGCCTACATTCTTACTAGCTGCAGCATGGCCCAATTTAATCACCCAGGGCATCACAAACAGTGAGCAGGGAATAAGGTGTCTTTAAGACTTCAGTGGCTGAACGATAATTTTATTTACATTACTGGTCTGAGGAACTGTGTGTGAATAGATACACAAAGAACCCTTTCTAGTTTCAATTTATTTACATTTTGATTTGGAACAACACTTTGAAAATTATAAATATTCTATGTAATAGAAAGGTTTTAGCATTTTGCCTTAGGAAAACTAATGTCAACCAAGATTTTTGAAAACTTCTGTGAGCAGGGAATTGACTCTTGGCCAAAGAAGGAGCCTAGGAAGCCAGACAGCTTGTCAGCACTTTTGACTGCTCCCTTCCCAATGAAGCTGGTAACCAAAAAGCTGTCCATCCTTAGAGCTAAGGAGCCTGGAAGGTAAGACAGGTTACACCAGCCTCCCTGCCTGCTTTCCATCAACAGTTTTGTCAGGTCCCCACAGAGTGTTGTTATTTAATCAAGTCAGTATTAACAGCCAGAAAATATCTGTCAGAATATATTTTTTACAGGTTGAACTTAAATTCTTTAGCTGTCCTTTACAGACAATTTTTCATTTCTCTTTCCAGTAAAATGTTTTCAGTTTGACATGCTAAAATAATTCTTTCTCAAAAAGAACAAAAAACAAACAAACAAAAAAACCAAGGAACTAACCCAAAATTTGTAATACAACAAATATCACTTATTACTTTTTGCTCCTCCAAAAGTAATTTTTAAGGGAGAATAGTGCTTAAGTGCCAAAAAACAAATCAGAATGCTTACAGGGGAGGTAACCCAGTCAGATTGAAACAAAATGGCAAAATTACAAATTTACAAATTTACAAAATTACAAAATTACAAATTGAAAAGAAACCCACAAAACCACAACAGAAACAACCACCAACCAACCAATAACAACAACAAAAAAATCCCACAAAAAACACACACACAAAAAAAAAAAAGAACAAAAAGAAAGCCGCAAAAAAACTCAAAAAACTCACAAAAAACCAATCCCAAAAAACCCCAAATCCACAAACCAGCAAAGAAAAAATACACAATCCAACTGCTTTGTTTTCTGTGATTGTTATTGAAGCTGAATAAAGTGAAATAATCCTCCCAAGACTTTGTCAGGTGAAGTAACTGCAGGAAACTGCAGTAGTGCACATTCAGACCCCCTGGCCCCACTATCCTTGCAAGTTAGAAGCACCAGGCAAAGCACTTGGACATGATATTAGTACAAATTAGCACATGTAATTGGCCTACATTCCACAGCAGTCCTAACTCTCATAAAAGGAGCAAATGTCTTTAATATTTATGCCTTGCTTTTGTTAAGGGATGTCAGTGGCATTCTTTTTCTCAGAAGTTCTAGTTTTGCTCAGAATTTCTCATAGATCTGGGATGAGTGTCCTGCCCATGACTGGTTGTGACTAAGGGTAATTGCTGGTGTAGGAAGACGAGGAATAGGACAGTGTCCCAGTATAATGAGGCCAACACTTATAAACAGAGAGATAGGGAAAATCTCCCAATTGGTTTTTTGGTCATGAGTCAACAGAATAAAATTTTTCTTTGTGAACATAGCATTGATGAAGTACTGTAGCCACAGCATTTTATGTATGTTTAGATTTGTTTCCTTACTACTTTCCTTATGTAGCTTACAATATTCTGGCTCCCTGTGCTGTTGTGACTAGGATAGAAGCTACATCTGGGGTCATGGATACGATGCCTTAAGTTTTAGCTTTCATGTTTTTCAGATTCTGTGCTGCTTAGATGTGTAATTCTGAGCATCATATTGAGTGTTAGTAAGTTCTCTTCACAAAGTAGGTAGACAAAACAAATCCTTTTACTACTGAAGACCAAGGACAGTGAGTACAAATTTCAGGCCCAAAAGCATAAACAACTGTGGGCTGAAGAAGGAAAACAAGAAGGATGAGACCTCACAACCCAAAGTTGTTGGACAATTAAACCCCAATATGCAAATAGACCAAAACTTATAAAAGTGTAAGATCTTGTGAGTGGTTGTCCATTTTGTGACCATTCTAAGTCCACCTTGGGTGTAGCCCTGGTCAGGCCCTGTCCTGCCCAATGTGTACCTTAAAGGCTGTTCAATAAATATCTACTTTATTTTCTAGCTCGGTTTAGTCTCTGTTTCAGGTCAGCCTTCCTAAGGTATCAATTAGGTTCCCACCAGAGCAGGTGCATCTCAAAGCACTGTGGTCATGGTTACATTTGTGCCACAGCAGGTGTACCTCCAGAGGGATTGTGGCCCAAGGATAAGTGTGTGCTAAGGAACATACACCCTGAAGCACTCTGCAGCAGCATGGATTTATCCACCCCTTGAGGCATCAGTGCCTGTGCAGGAAGCCAGGCTGGAGCACCTCAAAACGCCTGAGTTGCACATTACAGAATTTGCAGTGGCAGGAGCCACCTGAACCAATGGAGCACGAGTCTTACAAGGAGGTGTAAATGCAGCAATGACCTGACCTGAGCTGCTTTGGTGCCCAGCAACTCCACTTAACACACCACCTCTCCTGCCCTGAGTCCCTCTGGAACATATGGAGCTTGAAGTCATGGACTAAATTAATTCAATGGGCATTTTGTGGATATTAGTGGCCTTTTTGCTGGTGGCCCATAGATTGAGGCAATGTTGTCTGCATGTTATATCAGAAGATGGGAAGGAAAGTGGTGGTTGCTGAGGATGTGTGGGACCTGAACATCCTGTAAATGGTACAGAATAAGGGGTGGAAAATGTGCTGGTTTTGTCTGGGATGGAGTTGTGCCATAGTAGCTTATGTTGTATTATGGAATAATGTTTTGGATTTTTGCTGGGAACAGTGTTGATCATGCAGGGATGTTTTAGCTATGGCTGATCAGTTTTGACACAGAGTCAAGGCCTTTTCTTCTTCTTACTCTGCCCTGCCACTGAGGAGGCTGGGGTTGCACATGGAGCTGGAAGGGACACAGCTGGGACAGCTGACCCTGACACTGACAACTGGCCAAAGGGATATCCCAGACCATGTGATGTCATGCTCAGAAATAAAAGCTGGGGAAAGCAGAAGAGGGACATTCAGAGTTAGCAGCATTTTGCTTCCCAAGTCACAGTTACAAGTAATTGAGCCCTGATTTCCTAGAGATATCTGCATACCTGTCTGCTGATGGAAGAGCAGTGAATGAAATTCTTGTTTTGCTTGACTTGCACGCATAAATTTTGCTTTACCTGGCTTTATTTAAACTGCCTTTATTTCAACCCATAAGTTTTCTTACTATTACTCTTCCAGTTCTCTCCTCCATACCACTGGGTATGAGTGGCTGGGTGGTACTTAGTTGCCAGCTGCAGTTAAACCATGGCAGTTCCACCCTCTTCCATCACTCCAATTTAGAAACCTCTTAATTAGTGAGAGTAGCAGGAAAGACTTTGGAGTGCACTCAAAAGAGAGGACGGATGCAATTGTGAAAAGGCAAAACTGGAGGATGTAGCTATGGAAAGACAACTGCATCAGGAGGTGTGGAGTCATTCCAGCTAAAGTAATGGGAGGAGGGAAAAATGGAAAAGGAAGATTGGAGGAAGCCCAAGGTTATGTGTGTCTGTGAGCCTCTGTGGAGGCTGCAGCTTAAGAAACCCTCCATCAGAACCTTTTCCAGACCATGTTGTGTTGTTACCAGATGATTTTGCATGTTCTGTAATGCTTTAGTGAAGTGGTCTCCAAATTGGCAAAGTGAAAACTGATATTAACACTGACTTTCTGACATTGTCAAAACCACCAGTAAATTATGTGGCCTAAATCTTCATAAAGCCCTTTGTCTAAGGAGCAGCAGTTTGAGGCTGTAGAGTTGAAGAGTTGGGTCTTGGTGTTATCTATGGGTGGGAACAGAAAGGAGAGTTCTCTGTCCATCAGTTAAGCATGGCAGGTAAAAAATTCAAACATGCCAACATAGAAATGTGTGTTTATATAATACTCACTTCCAAAGAAATATTTCCTGCATTGGCAGAACTTTCTGTGAGTGTGAATTATCTCTCAGTAATGGTCTTCAGTCCTGCAGGCATCACCCATATGAAAGGTGTCTGCTTATGTGGAACAGTTACTGTGAAGAAAGTCAGGAAACAGAGGTCCTGCTCTTGATTGTTGCTGGCACAGTGAAAATGGTAAGTCCTTCTAGAATATATGTATTGTAGAATCACTCATTCAAAGGCTGGAAGCTCTGTTGAATCTAGGACTGTGATCACTTTGGTGTTATCCTGGTGGAAACTGATGTTACTCTTGACCTCAGGCTATTCAGTTAAGTATGAGCTGGCTGGTGTTGAAGTGTGCAGTTCTGTCTCTGTGGTCAGCTCTGTGTTGGCTTGACCACCTGGCAGCTCTGGCCGCGCCCCAACAGAGCCTTTGTGTGGGTTCTTGGCTCTGCAGCACCTTTCCCTTTGCTGTCACGGCCGTGGTTAGAAAGAGGGGACTCTCTCGAGGCTTGGGGAGCAAAGGTTTTATTCAGGGATCACAGGGGAAGCCCCTGGCCCCAGGCTCAGAGCCTCCAGAGAGAGACCCCCAACCTGAGCTGCAGGGGGTTTTTGTCCAGAACCATTCAAGGCGTGGATACAAGTTGTAAACCAATAAAACAAAGCAAGGTGGCAAATGCCAACTGAATTACCTAAACAAGAACAAATTAAGCTAAATTGGGGAGGGGTCCACTGGGGGATCCACCAACCACTGGCCGAACCTCTGGACCTTGAAGATGATTGATGGACAGAGGGGGAAAGATACATTGGAAAGGATGGGTAGGGAATCATGGGACCAATGGGAGACTCTGGGCAGAAGCCTGGGTTGTCTTGGAAACTCTTATCAACTTCTGATAAGAACAAATTCCAAGACAGGAGCCCACTTAAAGTGGCTACTAAACCACAGTTACAATTAAAACTATTCTAAAACTTATAAAACAAATCCAACACCACCATAGGCTGGTGTTGGGTATAGAGTGGCAGTCAGGGAGCCTGACCCTTCCATTATTCCAGTTTCAAGTCCACAAACCATATATCTACCTCTGAGTTCCTGAAGTTCAGTTTGATTCCTATGTTTTGGTGTAAAGTATGGAAGTCATCTGGAGAGAAAGAAAACAGAGGCAAAAAAATGTGGAAAATACAAGAGTTCATGAAAAATTCCTGAAGTCTGGCTGGTTTTAGGAAGTGAAATAGAAGACATATTGCTGTTTATTTTACTCTTCTCCTCACTGCATGTGCATTTTCTTTTTCTTCTTATTCTATAAATGGGTGATACAGGTCCAGTTCCTATACACAGGCTCACTTAGACATTTTTCATCTTGTTTGCTTACCTGGGGCTGCAATAATGGGGATCCAGCTGTGCATGGACCTCAGTATGACACTCATTCAAATGATTTCTAATTGTAATATCAGTAAATGTCCTCAGGGCAGCAATGCCATTTCCTAAGAATGGATACTTACTGTTCACAAACTCTGGACATCTTTAAACTGTTGAATCCTGCTGCTATAAAATCCTCTGACTGCTAGCGTATAAACACATCTCCCCAAAACAGCTGAGATTGGATTCAGATTAACAGATACTTCCATTTATAAAAACATGTTAAGGAAAGCCTAATTTCAGAAGCAGATGCATACTGCTCCTGAACTTTCCTGCTTTTTGCTTTTCTGAATAAACTTGGAGTACCTAATGAACATTGGAAAACTGTTCAGGAAATTAATTGTAATTTGTATATGTTTTTGATATAACCAATAAAAAAAGTATGAATTTGTTTGTGTCCATTAGCAAAATCATCTTCCTTTTCTTATACTTTCAGAACATCATAGTTACTGAAGTATGTCTATTCACTCTGAATAATCTTAGCAAGTCTTTTTTCTACATGTTCATAAAGATATTCAAGAAATATCAGCAGCTGTATATGCAGATAGCTGAGTGAATCTGACATTTAAAGTGCTGCAAATTACATAACAGCTACTAATATAAAAAAAAAGATTATAACTATGATGAATGAAGAGCTGTGAATTAACATTTAGAAACTCAACAAAGCAGAGGTTTCTATGTGAATGAGTATGAAAGGTGAGCGAGATATTTTTAAAAGCTTTTATTGTACGTCAGCAGAGTGTGTGTCAGAAAGAAATTATTTTGAGAATGCTTTAATATCACAGTTGCAGTAATTAGCCTTTATGTAGGTAGAAAGGACTGAGGTGTTTTTTTGTTTGTTTTGGTTGGTTTTTTTTCTTTCTTAATTGGAAAGTTTTCAGAGCTTCCTTTTTGCTGCTTCTAGAAACATACCCTGAAGACAAGAGAAGGGAAGATCATGGATCACTTGAATAATTTTATGAACCACTCTGTTTCTCGAAATCCTTTAATGAAAAAACAAGGTTGTGATGTGCCACATCACAGTAAGTTTTTGTGAGGAAATCATGGGTGGCTATAGTAGAGAACTGCATATTTTGAAAGGGCAGAGTCAAGAACTACTTCTGAAGGTAGAAGTTATGGAGGCTTACAGAAATACAAGCTACTATACAATAAAATTAATATAAAATGAAGTTTAACATGGAAGACTAAATGAGTGAATTTATATCTACTGTGCTGATTGTGATAGCTTCAAGCTTTGTCCTGGAGGACCTGGTCATTAGCAGGAGTATTTTGGCAAATTAAAGGAAGTAAGCTGCCTGAGGAATCAGCTCGTGGGGATCAGCCCAAAAGTCATTCAGCCTTTGGTTTCTAGCTTCAATTCCAAAACAATACTTACACCACCACGTGGTTGTCTAGGCATAACCATGAAGCACACTGAGCTCCATGCTTTAAAGTATAAATCACTACAGCTGAGGTAAACTACAGGGAGTGGGCAGATGTTTACGTACCTGGGTCAGGTGCAAATCATAGCTGGAGGAGCACACTGTCTTTGCTTACTTTCTATAAATGCAGTAGAACAAAGCCCCCTTGCATCTGTATAGCTGCACAGCAGCAATGGGGTGACCAAGGACCACTTCTGTGGGAATACATAGGACAGAGAGTAAGACAGACTTGATTAGCATAGTTGATCTGATAGCCAGGATGCCATGGCAGGAGCAAACAGAACTTTGAAGATTACAGGAGATGGGATTAATCCTGTTTACAGGAAGAGGGATGATTCAAACAAGACCTCTGCAAGCAAGAGATGTTGTAAAATGTATGAGTTGTCTGTATAATTCTTAACTTGGTTTTGTAATAGAAAATTATTAACTTTCCTGAAATGGTATATAAGCTTTGGCAAAATCTGAGTAAAATTGAATTCTGATCACCAAATCAATCATCCCATCTCTCCATAAATTGTCAGTACACTTCTTCCAGCTGAAGACTTTAAAATGATTACTTTAGTGATCATGCACAGATCCTCTTGACCTTTTTTGGGGATAATGGATGTAGGTCAGGGTTATCTCCTCATTGTTAAATTCCTGGAAAAATTCTATCCTTTTCTTTAACTTAGTAATGTAGTGCTTGTTAGTAGAGGAGATTCCTCATTATTGGGCTGACTTGTATCTGAGGGTTTTTTATTTCTCACGTGGCAGAATAAATTGGAAAAGAAAGGGTGGACAAACTCTGATATACTGCACAGTTTCATTGACTATGTTTAATATCTCTTACATGAGACACAAAAGAATCATCCTTTGAAAAATCAGAAGCATTTCCATCCACATAGAGTTTCTTCTCCACTCCACTGCAATGACAACAAAGATTAAATAATGCTGAGGGAGGCCTCCAGGGCAACAGACAGGAAAGCTTCAAATAGTAGTATGCAGTGGCAAAAAAATAATAAAAAAAAAATTCTATCTCTAGAGGAAAAAAACAAACCCAACCTTGGAAAAGTGGAATGACTAAGAAAAAGTATATCCTCTGTCCTACTCATAAGTCAAGAATGGAGAAATAGAACCATGTCTTTAGTTGTAGTCCTAGAGAGATAATGAGTGAACCAGTGTGCATGCTTGGTACATAAGATGAACTAAAGGCTGGAGAAATGGATAGGTTGGTATTATTGGTATTCCTTTTGTAAGGGAGAGAGAGGGTGAACTGGGAGACTGAGGAGATACCAGTGGGGAAAGTTCTCTGGTCTTTGTGTGGTTCTGGGTGCATGTACAACCTACCTGAGCATAAACGTGAGACCTGAAACAGTCATTTCCAGGTGCCAGTCCATCAGGCTAGTAGGTGTCCAGGAAGGGACACTCCCCAAGGATGATGATACAAGAATTTAAGAGAATATAAGTCCAGAACCTAAATTTTTGTCACCCTTCAAAGCTTAGTGATAGTAAGTGTTATCAATCAGTGATTCACTTAATCTCAGTGGGAAAGGTGACCTGTTATATATTAATACTAATGATTAACATATTCTTCCATCAAGGCAGGGGGAATGTGCTAGATGTGGGCTTTTTCCTACTGAGTACTATGAATTCCATGAAAAAGAGTCCATAGGAAATATCCTCTTTGTTCAACTAATATCTTTGGCTGAGCAATGACTTGCACTAAACTGAAACCCAACAACAGCAAGATAGTTATTCTCTTTCAAACTAAAGGCAGGGTCCTGGCAGGTTCACTGCAGCTTCTTTCTTCTATTAAGAGCAAAAAATATCATGAATGGCTGCAAGTGTACCATCATCCTGTGCTGCCATTGCCTAATTTGACATATTTAATATAATATTTCTGAAGCAGACTGAACATCTCTTACTGCTAGTTTATTATTCCTGCAGCCTATTTCCATAACCTTCTTCACATCCTTAGGGTTGTCTGTGATGTGACAATGTGTTTAGAAAGGTGACTTCCCTTCTCTGTGCTAGGCAAAGGGTCCTCTGCACATTCATGTGAGTGAGTTCATCCTAGAACACAATTTTCTGTCCTAGTGCAGCAATGGCCTTTCACAGGAGGAGCAGCAGAGGGGAAATAACCACTGCTCTGGCTTGTTCTGGGGAATGTGTAGGAATAACACCCAGTACTTGGCTTTTGCGGTGTGTGGCATTCCTCCTTCAGATATTCTTCAGAAAGGGGCCTATATCACAGGAATGACCCAAATGCTTAAATGTTACCTGTGATATGTGAATTGTTCTGAGATGACTCTGAACGTAGTACCCTTGTAGGGGGATAACAGCAGTATTTAGAGAATATATGTTTCCACTTTTCTTTCATCCCTTTCTACCAAACAACAGTTTCTCAACATTCAGTATTTAGAGAAGTAACTTAGTAAAAGAGAGTTTCTTTTCTCATTGTCTCTTGAGCCATTTATATTCAGTTTCTTTCTGGTTCTTAAATGTCAGGTGCACACAACATGCACATATTTATGGTTTCTTGGGGTTTTTTAAGAACTGACAGACATAATTACTTCCCCTTCACAAATCAAACCAAACCAAACCAAACCAAACCAAACCAAACCAAACCAAACCAAACCAAACCAAACCAAACCAAACCAAACCAAACCAAACCAAACCTTCTTTCCTCACCAATTTCACTTAAAACTCAGCTATCCATTGTAGCAGTGTCATCAAGCACAAAAGAATTAATCTAGTTCAAGAGAACTGAGAAATAATTCAGTTCTGTTTCCTTCAGAAATGTTCAGTAACATTTCAGAATCTTCTTGTGAGGAAAATTTCTGAAGAGCAATATCACAATGAATATGCTACCTGAGGGAAATAGTCTTTTGAGCTAGTTGCAATGGCTGTCAACATAACAATGGCTGTGCCTAAAATGGGTAATTGTTTAAAAAATTATCTGGAAAGCAGACCTCTATCACTCTATCACCCCATCTCTATCCTTTCTCTGTTCTTGTAAACCATTCTGGCAACTGGTAAGAGGGTGTCTAAACTTTTGAGGAACCCTGCCAAAAAAACCCATGAAATTTTTCATCCATAGTTCTCATTGGATAAGCTGTGAAAGAGTAGATAAGGTGTGATCAAGTGACTATTAAATATGCAGAATGGAAGGAATTCCTGTCTTATACCATCAAAGAAACACCTCAAATTATCAGTGTGCTAAATTTAAATTATTGCAAGCAACCAGTATCTTGTGAAAAGAAACTTGTGTATGCTTAGACGATAATGGGGCAAGAATTCATCAATTAACAACCTGTGAGAGAAGCTGTAGCACAGGCTCAGTGAGGAACTGGGAATGATTTAAAGGCACTGACCCCAGTTATTCTGCAGGGGCATAGAAAAATATCTGCCAATCTAGATCAATAAAGAAAATATGGATCCATGGATGGTTCTTAGAGACTGATCTAGTGCTCTTATATGGAGGTAGGTTACTGCTAAAGTTATGACAAGAGAGATCTTTTTGAAAGACATTTCCTCTAAGGCATGAGAAAAAAATTCACGGCCTTCCTTGATTCTTACCAGAAATGGAGTACCAAGAGTAGAAATTTAACCTGACCTGTTTTGAAAGTGATTGTATTTTTAGGTCATCGATTTAAAGACTTAAAAAGCTAAGTCCCAAATGCTCAAAGATATGGACTTAGATGCCTAAGTACCCTTGAGGATGTTGGTTCTATTGTTCAATTAAGTTACATAAGCTTATGTAGACTTAGCTAAAATGCATATATGACATACGTGTTCTTTGTAGTATTTTTAACTGAAAGAACATTTCTTCAAAAGAGAGTCCTTCAGAGTGCATATTTCAAGATTAATCTTCCAGCTTCAATCTATAAGGTTGTGGGGATAAAAAAAGGGGTCATATTAGTATTCCTTAACTAAGATTTGTAAATTCATTCTCATGTTCTTGTTCTGTGGCTGTTTTTTTTATCTACTTACCAAAAAAAATAGCAGATCACTCTGGATGAAATTAAAGCTTGAAAGAGGTCAGCCTCCTTGATGTCATAAAGCTATGGAATTTAGAAATTTAAGGATTATGAGGGATACGAATGATATTAATTGAGCAGATCATACCAGTTACTGGGCTGGATTCATTGCAGCCATCAAAATTTCTTCTGTGAATTGAAGGTATGTCTCAATGACATATATACATTTAGGCAGTTTCCATGCACTTCCACTGAAGGTTGCCTGTGATTGTTTGGCTGGGAAAGCAATATTCAATGTTCACAGGAACACTTGTAATGTTCTTATGCTTGCCTGGCTGAATCTACACAGGACAGACTCTGCATTAACAGGTAGAATTATGTTTTCCATGTCACTGCAATTCCAGTTCCCAATATTGAGTAGCTTTCATACCATGCACACATTGGAAGGCACAAAGAGATGGTAAGCATATCCAGTTTTATGTTTCCTTTCTATGATCTGGGATCCCATTCTGTGATAAAAGAAGCAACTAAAGGCAGCCAAAGTGTTTTAAGGAAGCCAGTCTGTTAATGATTGTTACTGCTCAGCATGTTTTCTCTCAGCTGCTGGCTGCAGTGTTGTTCATTAGTCCCCAGTAAAGCCCAAGGAAGTCCCCAGGCTGCTGCTGCCTGTTCAGGAGCAGGCAGTGACCACAGCCACTGGAGCACCATGCTGCTTCTCCCCAGGGACACCTTCCACTACACCAGATTGCTCAAAGTCCCATCCAACCTGGCATTGAACCTTCCCGGGTATGGGACATCCACAGCTTCTCCAGACAATCTCATCCAGTACTTCAGCAGCCTCACAGCAAAGAATGTCTCCCTAATATCTATTCTCAGCCTACCCTCCCTCAGTTTGAAGCCATTCCCCCTTGTCCTACCACTACATGCCCTTATTAAGAGTCCCTCTCCAGCCTTCTTGCAGGCCCCCTTTAAGTACTGTAAGTCTGCTATAAGATCTCCCTAGAGTTTATTCTTCTCCAGACTGAGCAATCCCAAGTCCTTACAGTTATTTGTTTTTAATAAAGCAAGTGGGGTGATTCTGGAACCTGAAAAAATTCACTCCTTTATTAAATCAATAATTTAACAATACCTACAATATGACATAAAATGAATTATGTTGATTTACTCAAATGTTGGAATCTGGCAGTGTTCTAGTTTCCAGTTATCATCCAAATATCCCAGTCTAATAATTCTAAATTTAAATTTCATATGTATCATTTTTATGTATCATAGACCATATTTAATTGCTTCTATGCTGTGGTATTGCAAACTCTATTTCTGTACTTTGACAATATTTTGAGGCAGCAGTTTCAAAATCACCCCCAAGTCAATTTTATGAAATCACTATTGCACATTTCTACTCAAGTGAGTAGAAACACCTGCATAACTTTATCCAGACTTCAGGAATGTGTATGAGGTGTAAGACAAAAACCTGTGCATGCTCTGGTTGTTGGTGTTATTTGTGCAGTTCCAGATGTTCAGAAAACTTTCTAGCTTTGTAAAATCCTGCCCTCAGAAGTTTATTACCTTTAGAGAAAAAGCATGTTAATGTTGCAATTTTATCTGTTTTATGAGCAGTGTAAAATATTTGTAAACTATTGCCGTACTGCATACCAAATTTTCCATGCTGGTCTACAGCACTGACCCATTCATATACCACTCAATATTTTAAAAGCAGTGCACAATTAACAGAAAGCCTGGAAAATGTTATCTCATGAGAAGGATATTATGTTCCACTTTTTTTCAGTTAGGCACATATTTAACTGAGTTTGGTACAAGTGGGAGATTAATAAAGAAAAAAAGGAAAAAAAGGAAAAAAAGTGCTTCAAAAAACACTGAGAAAAATTTTAGGTAGGGATTTGGGTTAGATTGGTAGAAGAGATGCAAAAGAGGTCATCACATCAAGGACAGTTTTCAGCTTTTCATATGTGTGATGAGCACCTGTGTTTCTTAACCAAATCAAAAAATTGAAAATACTCTCAGAAGAGAAGAAATAGCTTAAAAAGTTACTTCGCAGACACTCCAGGCAACAGAATAATACTGAACAGAATAAAACAGTTGCAGGATAACAAGGGGCAGCTATGTCTACAGATTTATGTATATTTGCCTTCTGTTTTCATATGATCAGACAAAAATGGGAACTGTGTAAGCTGTATAGAACTAGTTTTTAGTATTGGTGTCATATTATTTTTGTGACCTCTTAGAGATTTAAAGAAGAAAAATTGCAAGGCATAAAATATTAGTTTAAATTATTTTATAAGAAAAGAGAAAAATACGTTAAAATTCAAAGAAAGCTGTAACCTTAGAATGGGGATCATGTTACTTAATTCAAGGGAAGTGCAAACAGAGCCATGCAATGCCATTGCACACCTTGGCACCCCCAGGACACCTGTACAGCTTTGGAAATATTTTGCAGGGCTCCACATTCCTGAGGGTGTAGTTGGAAGCCATGTTATAGCTGGCAATGTCAAGTGTGCTTGTAGAGAGCCCTGCTGAGATTGCCTTGATGCCTAGGAGTTAGATGTCTCAGTGTGACATTGTCAGTCTTAGGGCCCCTTCTTGGTCAGTATGCAGAAACTAAGGTATCAATCTGAGCTTACATTTTCTAATCCTAAAGTAGGTCAGTTGTATCTCCTTCTGAAGCTGCCTGTTTGATGATAAGGACAATCCTAGAGTGACTAACTCAGGCATTTAAGGCATGTAGAGTTCAATTAATTTCCCTGCCCTGAATCAGTGAAGTGATGTGAAATATCCCAGAAGCCCATCTCCCTCCCTTGGCCCTTCCAGCCAGCCTCAGGAAGCCCCCTTGGCCCTATAGCAACTTTAAACCTTTAATTTAAGTGAAATCTATCCTGGCCCTAAGAGGTTCTTTTAACAAAGTATTTTACAGCCCTAATTCCTCATTCCCAACATAGTTTATGCCCCTGCTCAAAAGAGACAGGATCTGGAATGGAAGATATTGCAATGACTCTTTGAAAATGTGTAAAGTGAGTCAGTACTTGCTATGCTCCAAATAGCCCTGGACTTCAAAATGGGAGTGTCTGTAGCTGCCACACTGGGAGAAAAGAAATGATGAGAAAGATTTAGCAGGGAAGATGCAAGGCTAGTGAAGAAAGTGTTGTGGCCAATGTGACACAGCTTGTCTTGGCTGAATCTGTATTTTCAGCAAGGCTGGGTTCTGGAGGCTGCATCATTCAGCCGAGTTTTATGCAGTGTGAGCCATGAAAAGCTATCACCTTGGTATGACTATTCACTCATTCTAACATAAACAGTGAACTGCAGATATTTCTTCCCATACAGTTAGATGTGTCTCCTCTTGAGTGCTTCCTGAGCCTTTTGAAAGTGAAGGCAGCATGGAGAAAATGGGTCAAAATAGTGAATGAACTGGGATGGCAAGCTGCATTTGGCTTATTGGCCATTCTTTGGCTGCCTCTGGTCTCATGACGTGTACAAAGCAATCACAACTGGTTTAGTTCCCTTGCTGAAAATACTCCAATTCTCACCCTTTATTCAGGAGAAATTTGTAGGGTTTATTACAAATGAATGCTCATTCATTCCAGATCTGCTGCTTAGGAAGGGAGCATGTGGAATTGTACAGGAGCACTTCCTGCTTAATGCCTCAATACAGGAAGAAAGTTAAGCAGATTAAAATTCCAAAGATAAACTTCATATCAGCTGATTTCTAATGTTTTAGCTTATTTCTTAATGGTCTTTCTTCTGCAGAATCTTAGACCTAGCTTCAACAGAATACACACACTCTCCTTTTGGGGACTAGTTGTGGTTTCACTACCTGTTTTGGTTTGTTACCTTGACACTCTCAATTATGGGGTGCACCTATGAATTTTCTCTAGGGACCTATGGCCAGGAACCAGTAATTTACTAGAGCCCTGCTATCAAAACAGCACATTACACATTCTTTGCCCCAATGGCACAAAATATTCGCACCAAAGATAAAACCAAACTATTCAACAGGACTGTGAGATTTTTAGTTTTAACTTGTCCTGGTGGGGAGAAAGAGATTGTGCAAATCATAGCTGGCTCAGTATAATACTGGACTGAGTTCCATCCAACAGTCCCCAGCAGACAAGAAGAGCACTTGCAGGTAAATGTTTTTGCTCCCACACACATATCACACCCCGAAGGCACAACACACTGTCGCTCTGTGGGAATGATACATAGCATGTCTGGTTGGCTTGTAGGAGCTGGGAATGGATGAAACATAATTAGAGCAGATGGTGTCTCTGGAAACTGCCAGCATGTAAGAAATCTCTAATGGCCACACTAAGATTTTTCAAAATCCTCTGGTTTAGTCTAAATTGGGTGGATTTTAATGGGATTAAAAAACAGCACATTCCTGACACTATTCTTGTATCCTTGTCAAATCTCAAGTACTTCCATCTACAGACAACCTTGATATTTTCAGTAAACAGTCATGAATGTTAAAAACCTAACCTATTTCCTCTAGCTACAGCAATGATTCCATCCTTTTAATGGAAACCTTTCCAACAAAATCAAGACTGAGGCAGGACCTGGTACAAAACTTTTGAGTCTGAACATTTGAAGTGTGACACACAATATGAAGAAAATCAGGTGAAAAAAATAAAATATTCAACTATCATTGGCATTCACTATCAGCAGCATTTGCAAAAGTATTTCATAGCTGTTTTAAAAATGTAGTGATATATTTTTTTAATTAAGAAAATGAATATATTTCAGCATCTGGGAAAACATTAAAGACATTAGAAAACAACTGTTGAATTTTTGTGTGTATTAGCAAAATACAGATGAGTTTATTACTGTTGAATTCCCTTCAGCAAATTATATCCATTAGGAGTAAGACCTGAAATGCCCAGTAGCCACTTTTCATTCAAACTTTCAATATTCTTGCACACAAAACTTTATTAGGTTAATAATAGAAAAAGTACTCCTATTATTAAAAAAAAGTCACTTTCATCTCATCTGCAGAGTTTTTGATTGTTCTCTGCATAGGCTGGTAAAAGGTTAACCTTCGGTAAACATTTGGGATTTAAAACAAATTACATTCAGAAGTTATCAGGAATAATTTCTGTAGATATCAAATGAAGAAAATAAATTAATTATTTGATTTCATCAGGAAGCAATATGTCTACCTACACCACCTGCAGAGCATGAACTGTCTTTGTCTCTCATCTTTTCAGGGCTTTCCTTTCATTGGCTGCTGATTACATGACCTCTGGCAATAAAGTATTTAATAGTATTATTTCCATCTGTTCACCTGGATCAGATTTGTAGTGACATGTTGGAGTTTGGGGTGTTTTTGGCCACAATTTAAATAATGACCTAATTTTTCATACAGTGCACACTAAATTTTAACTATTTGGAAATCTCAAATATAATTCAAATAATTGATCTTACTTTATTGTTTCTACTGAAAGTCAGCATAAGGTCAAAATAAACAATTTGATAACATTTTTACTTTCTTATGAAAAGGGCTGTAGAGTACAGAATAGGGATTTTCTTATATCTTCTTTTCTGTTAATTTGTTTTGCAAAAAAGAACCAAAGCTCCTGAGTAATTTTGTAACAATACAAATTCAGAACTGCAATGAGCCTCAAAAGATGATATATCTCACCTTTTTTTCCCCAAGGACAGTTCATTTATCTCTAAATTAGTGGCAGGCAGATGGTTGTGCAACACTTTATTAAAACTACTCGTGATGGAGATTTCACTGACTCTGCAAGCCATAATTCCAGTGTTTCACCATTTCAAAAATTGGAATGTTTTCCCCTGTGGTTTGTCTAACTCCATTGATTGAAATCAATTGATAAACACAGTCAACCTTTATTTTGTTAGGGTGGCTACTTTTTTGTAGTATTTTCATTAATATCTTAGTTAGAATGCAGTTCTGATAGTAGTAGAAGGGGTTTCGGGGGCCTTTTTCTTAACAACTTCTTCTAGGAAAATGATCTTTTCTTAGTAGATTTGAAATTTGTAACTTTTCATCTATGAAAGTGTTTGCATTGTGTTGCTATGATAACAACTGAAGGAAATAATGTCCATGTTTTTCAGATATCTGCATGCAGTAGGTCAAGTAACAATTCTGAGTTTTTGTGATGCAGGGCAGGTATTAACTGTGTCTGGATCATGTATTGGTCTTCTCTTTACTGTCTTGTAACTGTTTGGTGTCCTGCAGAAAGCACTTTTATCTCAGTCAAGGTAAGGTCTGAGAGACTTGTGTAGCTAACCTGATCATATCACAAAACATAATTTTTCTAAGTACTGAGGTAGAAAGAAAAATTTTACTTGCAGCACTGTAATTATAACTTTTTTTCACTACTTATTAATATAAAATATGGTTACTCAGTCAAAGCATTGTCTCTATATACACACTTGCCATTTTCAGTATTTTTGCCATTAAACACCTGCTGAATTTTCATGACAGTGGGATTGCTCATGTGCTTGGGAAACTTTTCTGGACCAATAATTTTCTCACCGACAATTTGTGTATGTCTGTCATGGTTTGATCCCAGCCAAGAACTAAGAGTAGAGAGCACTTGTTCACTTCCCCTTGGTGGAATGAGAGAGAATTAGAAGAGTAAAAGCAAGAAAATCTGAGTTGAGATACTGACAGTTTAATAGGTAGAGCAAAAGTCGCATGTACAAGCAAAGAAAAAAAAAGAATTAATTTGGAATTTCCCATGGGCAAGTTTCTCCAGGAAAGCAGAGTTCCATCAAGTCTAGCAGTGATTTGGAGAGGCAAACACCCCCACTTCTGAGTGTCCCCCTTNGGCCAGCTTTTACTGCTGAGCATGGTGCCATATCCCTTTGGTCAGTTAGGATCAGCTTGTTCTGATTGTGTCCCCTCCCAAGTCCTTGTGTACCCCCATCCTCCTCACCAGTGGGGTGGTATAAAACAAGGCTCCCATTCTAAGTCTAAGAACCACCTAAAAATAATGAAAACATCCCTGGATTATCAACTCTGTTTTCAGCACAAATCCAAAACACAGCCCTGTACATGATACTATGAAGAAAATTAACTCTGTGTTGATCAAAACCAGCACAGTGATTTACTGGCTTCTTAGCTTATAAGGTTTCTTGTCAAAGTTAATTAGAGGGAAGGAATTATGTGTGTGGTCATAGAGCAAGGCTCATATATTCCAGGTGGGATGTCCTTTAATCTGATTTCTGACATGTGCCTGAAACATTTCAAGCCTACTTTTTTTCCTTAAACCTAAGAACTTCTGGTGAAATATATAATTCTGTCCTGAAATAATGAGTTTTATATTCAGATGGACAGGGACAGGATACATGACATTATTTTCCACCTTCCTTCTTCAAATATTCTGTTGCTTTGCACCTTGACCCTCTCTGAGAAATGGAATTCTAACACATAACCAGAGTATTAGCTTTTGAGGATAATCATGGTGTTTCTATCAAGGCCTATTTCTACAAATGTATGCTTTCCTGGATTGTACACATCTTAAGGGAAAATTTTCAGGAAAAATATGAGGGCTTTTTTCCCTCAAAGACTGGTGATATTATTGAATAATATAGAAGTTGCCATACAAGGCCAAGTAGTTGCTGTAAGGTGCAATTATTCTGGTGTCAGTCATAGGTGCTTCAAAGGAAAGCGTACAAGTTTTGTCATAAACAGAGGTAAATCCTGCTCTGTCCTCATCTAGAAGAATTAAAAATTTGGTTTAATAGTTGCATCATGAAGGCCATTATTTCTTCCACAAGTGCATTGGTATGAGCTATTAAAACTCTGTCCATTAGCAATACAAAATGCTCAAGCTTCTTCCAAATTAATTTGAATTCTTGTACTGAGCAACTTCCTTCAGGTACAGGTTTCATGGATTATGCTTTTACTGTGGGTAAAAGTATTTTCTCATACCAGTTTTTGATTATGTCACAGTGGAAAGTGATTTCCAAACACAGGAAAAATGTAGCTCTAAGGAGCTCACATCCTCAGCTAATAAAAGAGATGATAAACAAGACACTGCAAATTTCTGTTTTCTGAGCAAAAGTGAATCACTTTGAAAAGGTTGTGGTTATGTAGAGGAGTGGAGGACAGGAACAGGCCAATATATTGACTCAGAAAATGAAAAATTAATAATTATATGGGGAAACAATGGAAATATGAAAAGTGAGCTGCTGTTTGATGTGAAATTGCAGAAGTTAAAGCTTGCTTTCTTTTCTTGAAACAATTAAAAGGTGCCCTTGAGTGTGTGGTCAGGAGAGCTGAGAAGACAATTATTATGGCTGACCAGCATACCTCTTTTATATTTCCCTATATTTTGTTATTATGTCCTTACACTGTGGTTGACAGGAGGTAATTTAACAACAGGATTTAATGTTATACTAGAGGTTTAATTTAATGTTATACTAGAGCAATGCTGTTAAATATCAGAATCTAGCCTGGTTCACCTGGTTCTCTGCATGAGCAATGTTGCTAAAAAATGTAACACAGTGATGGTTTGTAAGGAAGGCAATAGTTGGCTTTTTCCTCCTTGATGCTTAAAAAAGAAAAAAAGAAGGAAGACTTAAGATACAAAAGCAAAATGAGTAAATGCAAACCACCAGTGTAAGTACATTTAAGAATACATGTTGTGTTCTTCTTGCATCTGTGAGAGCAACCAGAAATAATTATTTCAAGTGAAGTGTGGGAGTATCATGAATTATCCAACATTTCACAACAGTTACTTGTGCTTTTTCTTAACAACAGTTAACAAAGTTTGTGTCAATGAGGTTTTTCATGTGGAATCAGGGTTGAGAGTACCATATAAAGGGTTCAAGAATGTGTTTTAAGAGATTGGATTTCAGTTAACTACTGTGATATTATTTTTTTCTTCACCAACTTTTACATTACGGATTATGTATGAGAGTGAAGTCAGTGAGACTTTACATGCCAAAGAGATCCATGACCACAATCCATAGGGAAAGATCAAGTGAAAATAACAGTAACCAGAAATATGATATAAGAATTTTTTCTATTTTTTGAGCTTTCTTTAACATACCAGATCTCACCCTGCTTTGTACAAGTGGCCATTGAACAAATGGTCTATTACAGATCTCATGAGACCCTGTCTAACTTGAATGATCTAAGAACTGATGAGCCCAAAATGTCCAAAAATTTTTCTTTTCATATGTGCTACTTTATATCACACAGAAATGTTGTCTTATGTTACTCTGAAATGTCATTTTTCAGTAAGATTCACATTGTTAACTCATACCCACTGTTTATTTTTTAACCAATTGCAAATATACGTAATCGTGTACAAAATATTGTGGATTATGCCCAAGACCAGCTGGATGATGTGTTGCTTCCATACAACACTATTACATATTCAACTAATATGCTTAGAATGCAATCTACTTATGTCATTACATCTTTTAATTAATATTTCTATTTATAGGGACATCACAGATAATGTATGAATGTTTCAGTCTCCATGAATGGCTCTCTGGGATGATGTAACCCAGTGATAAATGAAAACACAAATAGCCAGACACTGTGACCTTTATTCAGCTTTTCTTGCATGCTGGCTAGTTCTGTAAAATTTCTGTGGAATACTACTATCTTCTATTACTTCTATCTTCTATTCTTCTTCTTCTTTGAAAGAATTTGGGGAGTACCACTTGCCACTCAAACACAGCACCTTGGAGAGTGTTCTGAATAATGTATTGTACTACATTTTAAACTCAAAATCCAAAACAGCTCTCAGGAAAGTTGATTTCCATTTCTTAGCTTCTTAAAATTCCACAACTCTAAAAATTCCAAGAGAGCACTGATCTCTGAAATCTACAAGTATAATTTCACATTTTCTGCATTATTTAACCTTATTTATCTGTTATGCCCAAAAGACTGCTAGTTCTGACTTCCATACTCACAAAGCTAATTTTTGTTTTTGTGATATCTGGACCTGCATTCATTGACCCTAACTGGGGTTGCAACTTGTTTCTCATAGTGAAGATTTTAGCTTTTTTATTTGATGCCTTATTTCAAGTCTTTACAGTGACATATATATGAGCACTGCTTTTTGCCTCTGGGGAACTACCCTAATTGGTGCTGACTGAAATTTTAATCTTTCAAAAGCTACAGGAATTCAGAGTTATTTTAGCAGAGTAAACAACTGCTAAAAGAATTATTGAGAAATTAGAGCAACCACAGTAATAGATAATTTTTAATTAATTGCATAAATTACTTTTTGCTCAATTATTTTTTTACACTGTCTTTACAACTCTTTATAATAATATCTGAAAAGAAACTCCAAAATTAAGAAATAGGAAGCATAATAAAATTCATAAAATGCTGTGATCCACCCCCATGGCAGGTCTTTTTTGTGTGAAGAATCCTTATGGAATTAAATGATTCCTATGTGAAAGATGTTCCAGCCTCATAGTCACTAAATTATTTTATTATTATTATGTTTCTTTTTATGCATAAAAAATGCAGAAGTATATATGTTTTCTTATAAGAGTTTATATAAGAGTTTTCTTATAAGAGTTTCTCTCACAGCAATTACTACTACAACTCCACTGGACATAATCTGGGGCATGGATATAATGGTTATAATTCGTCTGTACGAGGGGACTGAAAAGGAAATTAATAGACTTTATTGATTTGTCCTATTGCTCTGAGGAATGAAACTGGGAACCTCAAAAGTTTCCAGTCCTTCTCAGCTACAATAAATCAATCTCTGACCTCCAGAGAAAAAGCCAGAGATTTTATTCTAGCGATTGTTGTCTGTGGATAGAAGCAAATTTTGAAGAAAAACACAAATAATACCTTGAGCTAAGAGTAAATCAGAAAAAAAATCTCTATCAAGGAGTTAGTTTCATTGCTTTTCAGTACTTTTAATTCTGTTTTCAATATTCAAGAACAAGTTCTTGACTTTTTTAGGCATTTTCTATCACGATTCAGGCCATATTAGGGACGACAATTGGCACTAGTAAGATATACTTTAACTAGTACAGTGAGTCAGACAACTCCCACCATTCTGTGTGCAAGGGACACCTACCCATGTTAGTAATTTCTGTTTAGCTACGTTTTTAACACCGTTTCAGTGCTTAAGGGGAAAAAATCTTGGAAGCAAGCGTTGCCTTTTATTGGATTTATAAAAACCTGACAAAGCACAAAGACCCCAACAAACACATGCAGAGAAAACAGAGGGAGGTAAAAGGAAATTGTGTAGAAAGAAAAACTTGAAATAGAGTTGGGTCACAAAAAGAAACAAGAGAGCCTTGGATTACTCTTTCCCAGAAAAAACTCTTTCCCTCTTTCCCCGCGGAAAGCACCAATAAATCCTGAATTCCGTTCTGCGTGTTTTGACACAGCTTTGTTGGAAAGCTGGTGACTCTGCTTTATTCAGATTGTGGAATACTTTCTGTCTGGGTCCTAAAGGTGCTTACCAGAATGGAGAAATTGCATCTTGAAATTCCCATGGGGACAGGAAAGAAATGAGTCAGACTTACACTTTTTTGGGAAATTTGTTACTACCAGCAGACTACTATATATCAGAAAACCATGGATACCTCACTATTAAAAAAAAAATTATTTAATATATGCCTATATATTAATAATATATTATCTATGTCTATATTTAATACAATCAAAATTAACAGAGTTCAATTTGGCTCTTTAAAAGACTGATCTAGCCCTCTCTCAAAGGGATTCACAACTGTGATGATTAAAGGGACAGAAGTGCTTACTCCTTGAACTGTAGGACTTGTTTGTTGCAACATCATCCTGGCACTATGTGATCATTCTGAATTAGAGTTCTTCTGGTTTAGGGTACTGGATGTTTGGGGTCTTATGCTGAGCTAACCTTTTCCAAATATATCATGTTCTGTGGGAAAATCTGTAAGGTAAGCATCTTTTTTTGAAAGTTTTTCACACATTAGGTACTGCAGCACCTGACCTAGAAAGCTCTTTGTTCTTTAGTGGATCTAAGGGAACCTGGAAGATTATCCACAGGGATATGGAACAGGAAGGGAATGGGAACAAAATTAATTATGACTATGCTCAGTTCTTGTGCAGTGTTGCAACAAGTGGAGTGTTGAACTGGAATATACAGAACAGCCTCATCTGTCTCTATAACTGGTATCTATTGAATTGTTTGAGACTGAACTTATATAAAATGAAATCCTATGATCTTCTATTTTGTATGCACTTTTATTCTTGTTCAAAAACTGAAGCAACCAGGAGGCTGCCCTGGGCTGAGAACCAATCAGCATCTGGAACAGTCTTGCTGAGAAAGGAAATAGTTCTGTAGCTATGACTCTAATTTTATCACATATCCAGCTGGGAAAGGATGAGGGACTCACCTGAATCCTTCTCAAAGAGAAGTATCTTTATAAGAAGAGAGAAAATAAAATGCAAGAAGAGAAAACCAACAGTTATGCATTTGCAAGGCCAGACATAACTTTTGATTTCTGTATGGTTTCAGTACTGACAATCTTTTACTTCATCTGACACCCCTCTGGAAGGAACTCTGCACAGTCAGAAATACCATTTTTTCAGATGCCAAGGTGTT